>JANAVB010003000.1:5839109-5912739 GCA_029216955.1 Iris pallida
TTAGATTACTGTACTTGCTGACACGATTTTTATCACGATTGGTACTATATGGATCTTCTTTTGGGATGTTATCCCCTTGTATTCACTAGATACATATTGTGATCTGCGTTTCACTTCCATATTGTATTTATTGAATACCTATATCCTTGTACACTCATTGTGCATATTGTACTCTCATTATCACATGAGTTCCAGGGATAGACATTGTACACTATTGTATAATATTGTACAACTATTGTATAACATTGTACACTATTGTATAAGATAGCGTAACTGGAGTGGATCCTTGTGTATTGATTGGGGAGGGGGAGTAGAATTGGTTATGTACTCAATTCCTATTGTACAACATTGTATAACTATTGTATATGTCTATTGTACACCCACGTACAATGGAGTTACCATTGTATTTTCCTAGACCGTTTACATAACCATATTGTACTCTAAATCACAGTAGGCTTACAGTTCTTACTTATCATATATAGATATTTTCTGTTATCAAATCTCTACTATTTTTCATATACATTCTTCTTTCAACGTTTCATGTACCTTACTCTATTGCATGCTTTATATTTCCTAACATGATATGAACTGCGTGAGATGTTTTGTACTCGCTCCTGTCCTGACTGGACCTGTTAAAATATTACAGAGGATGAGGATGAGGATGAGGCCTGCGTAGACACTTACTATGGGACAGCTGTAGATGACATGTGTGACCCAGATTTCCAGCCTGATCCACTAGCTTAGAGATTGAGGCTCCCTAGTCTAGGTTTTACTATTTCTGTCTTCTGAGATCTGATTGTATATATTCTTTCGTTTCCAGTATTAGAGACTTGTATGGAGTTGGATGTTATGTTTTGTATGGCAGTAGACACTTAGACTCTCCCTCTGATTGTATCCTGTGGATCTTTTATTCCAGTATTTATCTATCTATCTTTTATTTTATCATTCTGCCTTAGATGTGATTGAGACTGTATACTGCTATGTTACCTCCATTCGGAGTGTATATACTGTACATGTACCTTTTATTGTTAGATGATTGACCTAGGACAGCGTTCTACCACCGACACTGCGGCGTAGGCTGGGCGTTGTTACGTTCTTGTGCCCTCACAGTGGGTGCGGGTCGTGACAAGAATCAATGGTATGAATATTCTTCTTTCGCACCACTTTTGAAGATAGGTATTGATCTGCATGTTGTAGACGCTGTTGTTATACGCTAACTATTTCTGAGAATAGGCGCGCACTGTGATCCAGTACTTAGTCTCAATCATAGGCGCGTATTGTTGACATATGCCAGTGTGATCAACTTGCACTGTGGAGATATGTGCCTATTGATCGACACGCATTTCCGATATGCGCCTGTTTGATCAGTATGCAATGCTGATGTACGCCTGTTGATAGGCACACACTGCTGGTTTGCACCTGTTGATAGGCACATACTGCTGGTTTGCGCCTGTTGATAAGCGCACATTGTTTGATAGATTTTGCTAACTTTTCCTGTTTTGTTAATTTGCAGGGATTCGGCTAGCAAGCTTTTCAGAACTGGCATTGGTGATTTGGATATTGCAGAGGGCATTCCTCTGACACTCACATCAGACAGCTCATGTGGTTCTGACACTCAAATCAGACAGCTCAGGACTCTTCACGTTCAAGAAAGGTCTTCCTCAGATGGTAGGAAGAGCGTTTATACATGAGAGTTGGATGGTGGAGACACAGAACTAGAAATTGTATCACAAGGGTGATTTCGTTCCTAGTTCCCCTGACGGGTCGTTTTCTCTCCACCAGTTGTATTGACAGCAGCTCATCTTTGGGCTGTATTGACAGCAACACATCTTTGGCTGCTACACTCTAGGGTTCTTCTCTCGTCTTTCTAAGAGAGAAGACCAGAGTTGATTCCATTGTCTAGCTCGTTGCTTCAGGTCGAGATGACAAGGAATTGCCACCAACAAATAAGAAGATCCAAAGACGTAATAGACCTTCATTATCAAATGGGAAGATCCAAAATTTAATAGACCTTCATTAAAATGATAATCAGAGATGTAATAGATTTTCATCAAGATGTATCTATGCTTTTTAAAGAAGGAATAAAGAAATGATTGTCTCATTACTCTCTTTTTTATAATTTAATTTTGATGCTGACATAGATAACAGAATGCGAAGATATATGGTAACGCCCCAGTCCCAAAATACGTAGGACCAGAAATACGAATACATGCCAGCAGCACTTCACTAATGGGCTAAGCTAAACAATAAGCCCATTAGCAAAATACTTAAGCTGTAAATCATGATAACACCCAAAATACAAAACAGTCCACAGGTATATACATCCAATCACATCCACATAGTCCACAAAGAGATCAAGGATAAATAAGGAAATGTCTCAAATATCAGCAATAAAAGTAATAAAGTCTGTGCGGGTAAATCATCCCAAAATCATAGAAATAGAAAGAAAGTACAAATCAACTATAAGTCTGATAAAAAAAAGAAAATAATGTAGCAAGACTAAAATGATTATAAGTCTGATGAAAAAAAAGAAAATGATGTAATAAGTCTGATGTGCCTCTAGCACTATCTCGTCCTCCTGTGCCGGTGCGCCTCCGGTCCCAGCTCCCGAACCATAAACCTCTGGGTAGTCTTCAGCTTCGTCTAAGCCTGGGAAATAGCCAGGTCCTCAGAGGACTAGCAAGGTGCATAATATACATGCCAAGGTACAGAAATAAAAATATGAACTAAGGCAATCTACTGTATCCGTCTATGTGCTATGCAAGTGAGATACTTTTCTAGAATACAAGACACCTTCACTAAGGCTCACTAGCACCTCTGCAGGGTATTGTCCCCAGTACCTGTGTCGTGGCACCAAGGACAATCAATTCTTGACAGTGATAATCCCTTACTCTGCTATAGAGATAAAGATAACTAAACAACGGGCCACACGACATTAGGTCTGATATTGTAGTCAAGTTCTCCCCAATCCCCATGTCTAGAATCTAGCAATGTCAAGTCTGTACAGTCATCTCGAAAGTAAAAGCAATCCTGATAAAGAAATCTAGAATGCTAACACGAGGTCAATACCACGAATAGTCATGTAAACCTCGCATTATGAATGTGTCGGTATCATGTAGTCAATCGTGTCGATGGACACATCAGTATGTACGTAATGCCTAATGTCAATACTCGATGTCACTATCATGACATCGGTACCCGTTTATAAACGGACACTAAGTATCAACATCCTACGTCATGGAATGCTAATAAAAAAAATAAGACAGAAAAGAAATCTGTAACGATGGCAAGGCACGCTTGCCTGTAACTGCTGTCTGCGGGTAGGCCTGTCCAACTTCGGTGTCCTTGTTGATCCTCCCAAGCTCACCTATAATAATACACTATATTTAATATTCTATATCAACATACCATATATAAATTATATGAGTATTTATGACTCCTAGTTGTCATAACGTTGCTAAGACACTACATCTATATATAAGTACATATAGGTAACAAAACCTCTCGTAAATACTTTACAATTATAATAAAATAATATATTTAAATTCTAGAATTTATCTATAAATACTTATATATTGCTATAATGCTATTTTCAATAGAAAAATCCTTTCACAAGAGGTCTTATGTCAATGCCACATATGACTTCCTCAAATCGACCCATTAATTTAGTCCCGAAACAACGATTAAAATAAGATTACTAATTAAGTAAAAATCCAAAAATTGGTTAAAATAGTATTTATAATGTTAAAACTTGCACAATATAAGTTTAATATGGATTCATGGAGTTTTGACACTTTTGGACACAAGGAAAATAGAATTTTTCAGAGTTTAGTGATACGGCAAATGCCTTGAATTTTTTAAAATAGCAAACGGATGGAAAAACTAACTTTCAGATTAGCGTCGGAAAGGTATCGACGTCTAAATTCTGAATAAAAATATTAAAAGGTTAGAAACTGAACTTAGATAGGTGAAAAGTGGCCCGCAACAGAATTTATCAGTTCTGGATACCCTGTCGTAGAAACGCCACGGGCAAACCGCTTGGAGCTAGGATCCGGCGATCAGAGGTTAACAGACACCAAAAATAACTCTCATATTTGGTTTGAGGAGAAATAGATGAGAAAATGTGGGTGATACGTCATCTATAATTCGACTAACCTGCTGTGACATTTCAGACTTTGATTCGACGGAGTTTCGGCCCAAGTAGTGCGTCATGTACCTCTCTAACGCCGCAAGGTTACTCCTATAGTTGGTAGGGTGGAAGTGGATGTTGAGAGGGATGTCCAAGTGGTGGTGGTTGGCGAGAAATCGAGGAGAAATTATATTTTGAAGAAAGGGGGGTCGGCTAGGTTTCAGGTTTGGAGTGGTAACCACTAGGTTTGGAGGAATTTGTGGAGTAGTGGATGGTTATGAGAGAGGGGGATGGTTAGGGTTTGATAGGTATATATATATATATATATATATATATATATATATATATATATATATATATATATATAGTGCATGAGCTTTGGTTTGATCTAATTTGGATAGGATTTGGTTCTCCAAATCATACTATTATTAATAGGTTTCCTATTTTTGTTAGATGTTTGACCAAGCCAAATATATAAGGAAATATTGCATATGGCTGCAATTAAACCTCTAAAATTTTCTTAAATATATGTATACTTGGTTTTGTTACTCCTAGTTAGGTTCTAACTAGTAGGGTTGACTAGGTTAGAGTCCGAATAGTATTACCAGTCAAATTGGACCCGAAAATCAATTTAATGAGTCTCATGTGCCATTTGCAAATAAGTAGCACATGAAAACTTGATTGGATGGTACACTCTAAGCATGCATTGTAGACTCAAAATGGATCAAAATCATATATTGGATCATACGGTTTCGATCTATGTCAAGTCCAAAAATTAAATTGGAAGTTGGCTTAAAATTACGTCAATGGCTCAAATTGGCCTAAGTTGGCCCGAAGTTGCGCGAAGTCAAAAGAATGTTGAAAAGTAAACTTGGATGGGACATGATATATCAAATTGAAGGTGGACGAGTCTAGAATTCAAATATGGAACTAGATTTGAGAAAACAATATTTATTGTGCTTCAAAAATCAAAGCTACGGTAAACTACTTAATCATCATTAACTTTAATAATTTAAAATATTCATATAAAATAATTAAAAATAATTAAAAATAAAATCCAAAAATCAGGGGGCTTACAACCTACCCACCTTAGAAAATTTTGTCCTCGAAATTAAAAATAACACAATTACAAAAAACTTATCATAAGAATAATTAAGCTAAGACTTACCTGCATCTACGAATAAGTGGGGATAACCACGCATAGAATCTTCATGCTCCCAAGTTGATTCTCCCTGAGAATGGTGCCTCCATGCAACACGAACCAGTCTAATCGTCTGCCCTCTAAGCGTCTTCTCACTCGTATCCAAGATACCTACCGGCTGCTCCTCGTATGATAAACTGGGTCCTACTGTGATCTCAGAGTGATCGACCACATAACTGGGATCAGTCACGTACCTCCTCAGTTGTGAGACATGGAATACATCACGCACTCCCTCTAGTGATGAGGGTAATGCAAGATGATATGCCACATCTCCTACACACTTAATGATATCAAATGGTCCAATATACCTTGGACTCAACTTCCTCATACTCCCGAATCTACTAGTGCCCGAGTCGGTGAAATCCTTAGAATACACGCTCTTCCTCCTTGAATTCCAGTAGTCGACGATGCGTATCGGCCTAATACTTCTACCGGTCTTGAGTTGCCTGAAGATGACTCTGAATCGCTTCACTTTTTCGACTGTCTGTGTTACAAGCTCTGGTCCAGGTATTTGTCGCTCTCCAGCCTCTGTCCTCTCGCAAAGTCTCGAAATCTTGCATCTGTAGATAATGCTGCCTTGATTCTATCCATAAGCGACGACTGCACTTCTAAATTGGCAAGTACTCCTTGATTCCCTCACTCACTACGCTAAAAACGGAATTGATCGATTCATCTAAAAACGAATTTATCGATTAATTCAGTGTTCAGTGATTAGCTACATTAGCAGCCCCCCTCAGTCGCCGGGGTGGGGCTTGCAACATGAGCTACATTTTTTAGCTGCATCTTTGTCGCTTCGCTCCGTCCCTCGACTCCTGTCCGGGTAGTACGAAAGTACTTGCAGCTACCGTGGGGGGAGTGAGTTCGGCTTTCAGCTCTTCACTCATCGCCTACGTTGTAAACTCCGGCTCCTTCGGGCTTGCTATCGCTACCCCTCGGCTGCGGGATGGCTTTCGCTTCTCTTGGTCATCCCTCCAAAAGAAGGCGAGCTACGTGAGGCGACCGGAGAACAAAAGTGATGAGCGTAGCGTACTTCTTATAGGTACGCTATGGTGTGCTACGGCTTTTTGTTTGGCCAATGCCAATCATTCTTATACTACACCAACCTCTCTATATGCCCGAGAAAAAAAGATTCATTCTCGTCCTGATCCACCATTGACATTTTCGGAATCTACAAAAACATTAACGGAGAGGGCTCGTAATGATCTTTGAGAAGATCACAAGGTGCTGAAGTGGCTGGGGGGGGAGGGGGATCCAGCGGAATGATCGGCCGGACAGAGGCTAGGGCTGCTTCCTTCCCACCGCGTCCTTCCTTGTGTGTGGAGATACAAAGCGAGTGCACTGGAAAAGAACGGGAACTGGGTCGATCTATTCCATGGCGAAGCATCCGAAGCATAACTGCACACTCACACGATCTTTGTCGAGAGATTTTTTTGAGTCCTCGCCGGGACCCCCTAGAGATAAGGCGAATGAGCCGAACATGGTCAAGGTTGGCGATAGAGCGGACGACTCGCGGCGTAGGCGTCCAGGACGTGGAAGGTAAACCCATCTCTGGAATCCAGAAAGATTCCAGACCTAGAAGATGCTGAAACTGCACTGACCGGGGGGTTCAGATTAAGAAGGTTTTAGCTTGTCTATCTTTCCTAGCCCTTTGGGCTTTAGTAAAGTAGACGAAGCCATTTATTGGCACATATATGTGCTCATGTTTCCCCGCGGGACCCCCCTTCCCTCACTCACTACGCTAAAAACGGAATTGATCGATTCATCTAAAAACAGAATTTATCGATTAATTCAGTGTTCAGTGATTAGCTACATTAGCTACATTAGCAGCCCCCCTCAGTCGTCGGGGTGGGGCTCGCAACAGGAGCTACATTTTCTTAGCTGTATCTTTATCGCTTCGCTCCGTCGCTCGACTCCTGTCCGGGTAGTACGGAAAGTACTTGCAGCTACCGTGAGTCGGGGACAAGGGATGACCGAGAGAAGCGAGAGCCATCCCGGCATAATGACTTCTATTCCAAGCTCCTGAAGATCCTCTATTAACTGTGGCTGGGCTGTCAAGAAATATGCAGTAGGCTTCCTACTCAAAGCGTCCGCCACTACGTTCGTTTTGCCAGGATGTTACTATAAGCTTATATCATAGTTTGTCCTAAGCTCCAACAACCGCCTCTATCTCATATTCAACTCCTTTAGCGTGAAGACATACTTTATGCTCTTATGATCCGTAAATATCTCCATACGCTCTCCGTACAAATAATGACTCCACATCTTCAATGCAAAGATCACAACTGCTAACTCCAAATCATAAGTAGGGTAATTCTTCTCATGTGCCCTTAGTTGCCTCGATGCATAGGCTATGACCTTCCGTGTTGCATCAAAACACATCCAAGTCCACTACCCGACGCATCACTGTATACAACAAATCCTTCCGATCCAGAAGGAAGCGTCAAAATTGGTGTTGGGGTCAACCTCTTCTTCAACTCTTCAAAAGCCTTCTGACAATCTTCTGTCCACTGGAACTCCTGATTCTTACGAGTCAACCGTGTCATCGGATCTGCAATCCGTGAGAAATTCCTTACGAATTTGCGATAATACCCTGCAAGTCCGAGAAAACTCCTAAATTCTGCAACTGATGTTGGTGTCGGCCAAGACTCTACGGTAGCTATCTTCTCCGGATCCATTGAAAGTCCTTCTCCCAAGATAAAGTGTCCAAGGAATGGAACTCTATCAAAGCAGAATTCTCACTTACTAAGCTTGGACTATCACTTCTCCTTCCTCAATACTCCCAATACAACTCACTCTATCGTAGGTATAGTATTATAACCTATTCAATGATACTCGTTAGTTCACCTAGCAATTTCTCCTAATAGGCTCTACGCATCTGATATCCAAACACTCATACTCGACTTATAATCTCACTAGGATCCATCTCTAAGAAACTAACCCGTTTCTAGCTATCCAATATCATAATCAAACCAATATCTAACTTAATTATATTCTATAATATAACTATAAGGTTTAACTATTTTAGTTATTTAATAAGTAGAAGGTAACGAGAACCTAAAACTAGGTCAAAAAACCTATATACCAACTTCAAACAATGGTAGGGTCAAGCAAAGAAGGAAGGTTTGTCGAATTATCTCCAAGAACAGTATGAGGCCAAACAAGATGCATATGACGTTGTCTAGGTAAGACTCGAGAACCATATATCTCCGTGATTATGTCACATAAAGTTACTGCCATGCCAGTGTGCATCTGGCTGTAAATAACTTTCTTGTTCCATAATACGACGGATGGCAGTAGTGCACATCTACCATGCCAGCTAATACATGTTCTTGAGCTTATCTTGGATAAATCCATAAAATATTTTCGAATTAATTTTTTACGAAAATACAGGAAAAATATTAACATGCATAGGATATGGTTCAAGTAGAATTTGAGAAACATATGTAGCCATGATGCCGTTATCTGAAGTCCTGCCTCGCCAGTATCTCTCAGGCTGCAAAAACTTTGATTCCGTAATACAAGATAAATATAATTTCTCAAACTTTTCCTTGGACTAATCCATAAGGCAGTTTCCAGCAAATTAGCAAAAATGAATGAGAAGATTTACTCAAGAAGTCAATAGAGAAAGGTTTAGTCAATCTCGAGTAAGGAAGAACACAAAAGCAATAATATTAAGAAATAAGATAACGTGAAAGCAATCATGCTGAATAGTCTGAGAAAAGTCTATAATCATGTTTGTGGATGTATCCTGAAGTCCTATTCCTTATTTGGTTGCACGCCCATAGTAGTACGACTATCCTAGGTATCACTATGACTTCGCAAAATTCAAGAAGACTCTACCTGCACCTATGACTTCAAATGACTGTGCTCCTGCTTTCCTAATGTGATAGTATACATCCATTATGAAGATTCATCTTACTAGCATGAATATATAAGGATTACAGTAGAACATATTTGTCACGACCCCACCCATCGTGAGGGTACGAGTACGTAACAGCGCCCAGCCTACGCCGTAGTGTCGGCGGTAGAACGCTGTTCTAGGTCATGAACTATAACTAGCATAATATGAATACTCTCCAAAAGGAGTCCGACATAGAGGTACAACTCAATCACAAACTAAGGTAGAATGTAGCACGATAGAAATAGATAAAGAAATCCTCAACTGAGCTACAGCAGAATGAAATAACACGTCTCAACAACTACCAGTCTCAACATCTCTAAATACACAACTCTGAAAAATAAGGACAACAACTAAATATAAAAAAGGGAAATAGTCTAAGCTATCTATACTAAGCAAGGTATTGTCCTCATCAGCTGCCTGAAGCTCCCCAGGGGTCCAGGTCACGAGTGTCATCTAGGCAAGCTCCAAAGTAAGGGGTGCATGGTTCCTCATCATCCTCTGTAAAATTTTCAACAGGTCCAGTCAGGACGGGAGCGAGTACAATACATCTCATGCAGATCATAACATATTAGAGAATATAAACATGCAAGAGAGTACGATACATAAAACTGAAAGAAAGTACATGATGTAAACAGAGAGAGAACTGTAATAGAAATATCTACTATAAGTAGAGAGCTACCAGTGACTAGTGATTTAGAGTACAAAGTCGACATGTGAACGGCTTGATTTACACATGGCTATACTAAAGAGGCGTACATGGCTATTCTACTTTGAAATTGTTCACATGACTATTTATACTCTCCCATACCCCAATCAATACACAAGGATCCAGACAAGTTATGTTACGTACATGGTTTTTACATGAAGCCCATAAATGGGTGCACATGAAGTATACATGAGAGCTCATACATGAGTGCACAAAGTTCACATGGGGGGCCCATAAATGGGTGCACATGAAATTCACATGAAGGCTCATAAATGAGTGCACATAAAGTATAGGTTATATATGAGATACATGAGAAACACGACCGAACATGATAGCACATGAGAGTACATAAGCGAGCACGAACGAGCATGAAGCACATGATAAACATGAATAACATGAGAGCGAGGAATACACGATGTACATAAAACACACGACATGATGTATTCGATGCTCCTAAGGGGGATAACATCGTATGAAAGGATCCATATAGTACCAATCCGTGATAATATCGTGACAGCATCAAATAAGGTAAACTAGAGCAGGAATATAATTCTAAGCAAGTTATGAAATTATCAGAGAATGTACTCGCCTGGTATCTGAATGTCTGAAGTAAATGTACTGTCCAAGATGAGGTACCTGACTCCTAGTTAGAGCAACACAAGTCAAGATGTATACAGGGGATGATAAATAATCTACGATGCATCTGTATGCTGTCTAGGTCAAACTAGACTAAAGTCAACACTTGGTCAACTCCAGTCAGCTATACTAGTCAAGGCTAGGTCAACTAGGCCAAACTTAACCCTAACAAGTCTAATAAGTCTCACTAGGCCTAACCAAGCCTATTCTAGCAAGCACACACCATTTCTAGACTATACAAGTCAACTACACATGTAACTGGCATTCAAACCACAAACCTAGGCTATGAGCCATAGGCTATAGGCCCATAGGCAATGTCATGCCTATAGTCCAACCACATATCTACATAGTCACATATTCATATATATATATATATATATTATATATATATATATTATATATATATATATATATATATATAATAAATTAATCTATACACATTATAACTATATAGGCCACATGTAATATATGCATCTCATATATATATATATATATATATATATATATATATATATATATATTATATATATATATATATATATATTATATATATATATATATACTGGAAATCATGCATTTGTCAAGGTGTGTGTGAGAGTGTCAATGGGTTTTAGGAATGTGGCATGGTGACATGTGGGGGGGTGGTATGGTATTAATGTATTAGAGTGTGTGTGAGGGTTATTTGAATGTGTGTGTACATGTGTTATAGTACATGTGTTTGTATAATTGAACATATAATCAATGTGTGAAAGACCACCATTCTCAGATTCCTATGTGTGTGAGTTTGTATATAAGTTCAATGTGTGGTTATTTATGAGAGGGGCTAAGAGTGTGTGGTGGGCATGAGAGCACACTGTTCAATTAGGAATTCTCCAGAATTTACATCAAAACCCAATCAAATTCATAAATAAACTTCAATAAAACTCAGTTAAATCTGGGAAACCAATACGAAATTGAACCAACCATTTTAGGAAAACACCATGGCAACCAACTCTCATGCCTTGCAATGTGAAATGTGTGTCCAGGATTTAGAGTGAAATAGGAATCAGTGAACAGTGTACATGTTATCAAGTAATGACAGTTTAGATTACAATATCATGTTTACATGGTATCCAAGTCATGCTCAGGATTAAGTGACAGATGACACTAATCTCAGGAATATGGAGTGAATCACAAACACGTGAGTGAAGGTTCTCAGATTTCCTATTAACAGTTAACATTTGACTTATACCTAAGCACATGGGACAGAATAAAGGAGGAAGGGTGAGTGAGTGATACAATGGATAGGTCAATACATTTTAGAGCTTAATGTGGGAATGAGTGTGAATGTCAGGAATTTAATGTGTACTCTGAAATAGGGATGTGTACTGAACAGTGCATATAAAAGTGAATGTGTGTACATGTGTGTTTCAAACCCAGATTCAAGTGTCTCAGTGTCTCAGTGTCTCAGTGTGTGTGTGCTAGCAGTAAGAGTGTTCAGGTTTCAGTTTTCATTGCATTCCTTCTCAGTTATCTCATGGGTGTGTGACTGTGTGTATGAGAGGAGGAAAAATTCATGTGTGAGTGATTTCAGTTTATGTGTGAGTAATGTGAGGCATGTGTGGACATGTGGGTGAGGAAATCATTCTCAGTTTCAGTTTTCCTGAAACTGTGACAGGAAAACCCCAATCCAATGTAAAAACCAAATCAGTGATTCCCTTTGCATTAGTAAAATTTAAAGTGACCATGTACAACACTCCTCAATATGTAGGTGGGCTAATTCTGATATTCAAACATCATAAACAGGAAAAAAAGAGAGATGAATTCAGGTCAGGAACACATCAGCCATATTGTATCAATATGAAAAATAACTTCATTTCAAACCAATTCTCGAACATCCTATACATTCCAACATCTCATTAATCTAATAAATATGTTGGTGAATACAATTAACCATTAACATCATCACAAAACAGGAAGAAATGAAATCAATTTCAGGAAATAAAACATTCAGCCGTATCAGTGCACTGACAGTTCAAAATTCCTCAATAACAGTTAACACACATTCAATGTCAAACAAAATTTCAAAACCCAATCATGTATATTAATTCCTGATATGTAAACATCACACCTAAATCACACAACAGATCATACGTTGAAATTCAGAACCCAAACTGACAGTGTATCAGAAATAGGAAAAAACTCTTGATTTCGAACCCAAAACCGTTATTCGAATTACATAAAACTTCAATTTAATGATTGGTAAACGTGTGTGAACATGCTATGGTGTCATACAGGCTGTGTCGTGTCTACAGAAGTCGACACGACGTGTCCAAAACCCAAACGAACTCAAACAGTGCAACAGGACAACAATCATCGTACACGTGTTCACGCGTGTCCAGCATACGACACGACATGAAGTAGGACTCGTGCTCGTGCCCAAGTGTTCGCCAAAGGTAGGGAAACGTGTCCAAGTACCTACACCGTGTCCACATGAAGCGTGTCGCACGTACGAGATGCGTATCAGACGCGATTCCCGCGCGCGTGTGTCAGGCTACGACCAGTGCATGGTCGATTACTCTCTGGACACTCGACCAGATGTCCCCAAACTTTGGGGACATGCTGTCAGTGGTTTCCCCCAGGTTTGTGTCAAATATTAGGTGTCCAAGTGTCCTACAAGTGGAGAACTAAGGCTCGAGTAGCAGGGCATGTGCGCCGTGTCTCGTGCAGTGAGTTCGTGTCTATTTTGGACACGGACACATCTCGATATGAGCTCAGAGCTTGGAGGTTCGAAAACACACATCAAGGGCTAGAAATCTATTCAAATAGAATTTAAAAATAAGAAGAATTTATTCACTCAAGCATTTCATCGAACACATGCACCCTAACACTGATTCATGTTCGATACGGACACGAAATGGACACGACTCAACACGAAACCAATACCTACAGCTAGGGGACACCTAGGGCTTCCTATCCATGCAAAGAAAACGAAATTTGGTGGAGGGAATAGGGATTTACCTATATGTTGAAATTCTAATGAAAAGCTCCAAAGGGGGGTTGTTCTTCTTGATGGCCAAGTCCTCCAAATTGATCCAAGGCTGAGATTACTCTCCATGAACATCAAGAAGAGACTAATTAGGACCTAATGCAAAAGATTTGAGCTAAAAAGGACATGAAATAAGAAAATTATGGATTGGGGAAGATGGCTCTTTACCTCTTTCTTCAAAGCTTGAGAAAAAAATAATAAAAGAGGCAAGAACAAGGAGAAGATTATTTATAGGGAGGGGAAGCCCTATGGCTGGTCCTAATGAGTAAAATTAGGGTTAGAGTTACAAGTCATAGGCCATGGGCTAAGTCACATGAGAAATGGGCTCTCTACCTTAGCCTTAAGTCCAACAAATAAATCCTTCCTAATTTCTCAAGAGCTAAATCACTCAAGTCAAAACCAAGTCGACTTAAGTTAGATTAGGGTCTCACCATGCTAATCAAGTCACCTTAACTAGAGTCAAAATCTAGGTTAGTCTCCTATGTCACAACTAGCAAAAGTCAAAATCAACAACCGTCAATCCAATAAATAAATTAAAAATTCTAATAAGTCAAAATGACCAAATTATCCCTAGGCTAAAAATAGTAAATGAAACATCCTAATCACATGGCTAGGCTCTAGGACAGACAGTCTCTACGGTTTCACTAGCTGCACATCAAAATCACAAGTCATGATATTAAATAGTTTTAAAATAATTAAAAATTACCAAAAATCATAATTAAATAAATTAAAATACAAAATTTCAAAATTACCCTCATTTTAGAAACTGGGTGTTACAATATCAAACTGGATGTAAATCAAAAAGTTAAGTACGAGTTCGAAAAGAAGTCAAGGAAGGTATCAAGCATGTGCATGGATGTGATCCTATGGGTCTTTCCTCTTCTATTTGTAGGCTCACGTCGGTACAGTTATGTAACCGAAGTGATTAACGAAGACCTGCATGGGCCACCATAAAACATGTAACGTCCCAGTCCCAAATACGTAGGACCAGGAATACGAATACTTGCCAGCAGCACTTCACTAATAGACCAAGCTACACAACAAGCCCATTAGCGAAATACTTAAGCTGTAAATTATGATAACACCCAGAAATACAAAGCAGTCCACAGGTATATACATCCAATCACATCCACATAATCCACAAAGAGATCAAGGATAAATAAGTAAATGTCTCAAATATCTAGCAATAAAAGTAATAAAGTCTGTGCGGGTAAATCATCCCGAAATTATAGAAATAGAAAGAAAGTACAAATCAACTATAAGTCTGACGAAAAGTAAAGGAAATAACGTAGTGTCACGACCCGCACCCGGATATATGGGTACGAATACGTAGACGACGTCCAGCCTACGTCGCAGTATCGGCAGTAGAACGCTGTCTAGTATCCAATAAATATATACTACGTCTAGAAGGCCTATAACTACAAATATACTCTAGTCACAACACAACAGCTACGGATGAAAAGACAAGAAAGATAACTAAAGCACAAGAACAACTAGAAACTACTAGAAGGAAACATAAGACAGAAAAATAAAGAAGGAACAACAAGACTAACTAAGGATAACTCCCAGGCAACTCACATAGAATAATAGTGAGATCCACCCCAGCTAGCAACATCATGAAGTCCACTAATGGCACAACTACTCCTAAAATATTATCAACAGTATCCTGTCAGGAAAATGAGCAAGTACAAGCACTAACAGCAGTTCCATGTGAATTGACAAATTCTATAAGAGATAGTATAATGAACTACAAGACAAAGATATATGAAGACTTGGGAACCGTTCGAAAGCTGAGTTACAACCCTTAAACCAAACAAGGACCGGGGTTGTAACCCTTCTTCCGAGCAGAACTTAGTCTCCAATCAAGGTACATCATAGAGGCATATAAAACATGTGAGTAACTGAAATCATAGCATGGTAAGAAGTACTGTATGTAGAACAGAACAGAATATATGATAAGATAAAGTAAATATAAAATGTGCCTTGAATTATTAGAGCGATATGTGATCGGCTTGGGATAAGTGACAGGACAGGCTATCCACTTGGCCCGGCAATCCGCGGTGACCTCAACGGAAAGTCATGTCGGCCAACCTGGATAACGAGCACAAGGCAAGAGGATCTCGCTACACCCTTTGTGAGGTAAGAGTGACACGAGAGTGGCACGAGCACATGAATAGTGACAGGGTGGCTTGGATCACATAACCCCTAATAATTCCCCATCCCCGAATAGTATAATGGACCTGGATATGACACGTCATGACACGGGATTCCCTAAGAGGATAGCTACTCCCTCTCAGGAATCGGTGTCTATACAAGTACATGGAACAAGGCAGGAAATGTACATATATACCAAGAAAATCCAGGAACAACATCTCATATCATGATCCAACATATACTAGTCCATGAACTATCGTGACTGGGAATCAAGTAAGACACTACGACTGAATCGGATATAGCAGATATCAAGACAATGAAAACTATCAGTGAATGTACTCGCATGCGGTCCTGAGCTGTCAAATGGGGTTGATGCTCAGAGTGATGCCACAGACCTAAAGATAAGATATATATAAACTAATTAGGGTTCAACAGTGTTAGGCTTGATTCTATAGTATAAGCTATGTAATCTAGGTCAATCTCAGTCCAACTAAGTCAAACTAGGTCACACTGAGTCACACTAGGTCACAGGAAGTCAAACCTAGTCAAACTAGGCTAATGTTGACTAACAGTTGACTTTTGATCAACTGGTCAACTCTGGTCAAGTTCTAGACATTTCTAGGCCAAGTGTTGACTGATAGTTGACTTTTGGTCAAAGCAGTCAAACTTGGTTAACCGAGGTCAAAACTAGCCTAAGCATACTATTCTTAAACATTATCAACTAAGATACCATATATCTTGATCAAACAGGGTCAACACATTCAGTTTCAGTGATTGTGAAATCACCGGAATCGATGGAACTTAAAATACCACAAAAGGAGAAAAATTATAATAATAGGGTAAAAACCTACAGATGTTGTCGGATGATAAAATAAATATCACCAACGTGTCCAGAATGGTCAAATCAGCTAGGATAGCCTGTCCAAAAGTCTAATTTGGATACAGGGGCAAAACGGTAATTTTAGACCAAAATGATGTCTGTCGTTGGACACACTTTGTACCGAAAAACGTGCCAAAATAAAAGTGCACAAAATCTAACAAATTATATGTCCACGAATCCAGAATGACGATACAAACCCAACGGTATATCCAGAATTGGATTTCGTTGACCCGATCTCAAATTGGTCCGTTGACCAGGACATTGAAAACCGACTTGCACGAAAAAGCATATCGGAGCTAATGTCATTGAAACTCAGCAAATTATATGTCAACGAGTCCAGAATGACGACACGAACTCAACGGTATATCCGGAATTGGATTTCGATGAGCCAAACTCAAAACGACCTGCTGACCCGGATATTGGTATCCGACTTGCATCGAAATGCGTGCCAGAACTAATGTCCACTAAAACCTAGCAAATTATATGTCAACAAGTCCAAAATGACGATACGAACTCAACGGTATATCCAGAATTAGATTTTGATGAGCCGAACTCAAAATGATCCGCTGACCCGGAAAGTGGGACCCACTTTGTACCGAAATACGTGCTAGGGCCCACGTTCTCCAAATCAAGCAAACTTTATATGAAAACAGGCCAGAACGACGCCAAGAGTCTACTGGTGGTGTCAGAAATTGAATCCGGAGTCCCGGGTTCAAAAATAGAATTTTACAAGTACAATACTAAGAATTCGAACGACCAAATTTGGCGTCGAATTCGACCGACCTAACAAGCTCAAGAAATGAAATCTAAAGGGGGCAGGAAGAGGGTTATACTAGCTGTGCACCGAAACTGGTAGCACGCAAAATGGAGCTACAACGACGAAGATACGAACCCGCGAAGTTGGCGTCGCAAAACTGTCCAAAAATAGTACAAATTAAAACGTCAACTTGGTGGCCGGTTTTGATGTATCAAATGACAAAATTAACGGGTGAAATTTGAGAGAAGTGAAGGTGGATATACCAAGATTGAGACGGAATAAAGAAATCGCCGATCCAACGGTCAGATTCTCCAAAAAATCGGTACGAAGTCGCTGTCCCGGAGCGAACTTTCGGCCTTGATCCCGCGCGCGTCACGCCGGGATTCCGTGCAAAACGCACAAATAGGGTGTATCTCGCGCCGGGGAAGAGGGGACGCGCCACGGGGGCCTGCCCGGGGGTGCGCCCGGCCAAGGGGCCGACCCCGGCGGTGGCGACGGCCGGCCGGTGCGCGCGCGCGGCTGTTCCGCACTGCTGCGCTCGCAGCTGCTGCTGCGTTGGCTACTGCCCGCACGGCTGCGCGCGGCCTGGCGCGGCCAAGGCGGCGGCAGCGCGACGCAGCGGCGGTGGCACGCGGGTGGTGGAGGTGGAGTGGGATGATGGTTTTGGTGGTGTAGGTGATGACAATGGTGATGGTGTTAGATGATGGTGATGATGTTGGTGATGGTTGTGGTAGTTTTGAATGGAAAAAAATAAGGAATGAGTGAGAAAGAAGAAGAAGAAAGGAGGGGGAGTTGTGTTCGGCTGACAGTGATGGGGGGGTGTTTGTGTTGAATAAGTGAGAGAGAGAGAAAGAGATTGTTTATATAATATATATATAAATATATATATATATTATATATATATATATATATATAAATATATATATATATATATATATATATATATATATATAAAATATAAATATATATATATATATATATATATATATATATATATATATATATATATATATATATATAAAATATATATATATATATATATATATATATATATATATATATATATATATATATATATATATATATATATATATAAGTGTATATATATTATATAAAGAGAGAGAGAGAATGAGAGATATTTAGATAGAGGGAAAGAAAAAAGTAGAGAGTGAAGAGAGAGGGGGTGGGCTGGTCGCCTACACATGGGGAGAGGGGTGGTGAGGTGTGTTGGTGTTTTAATAGGAGAGAGAGAGAGTGTATATATATATATATATATATATATATATATATATATATATATTTTATATATATATATATATATATATATATATATATATATATATATATATATATATATATATATATATATATATATATAAATAATATATATATATATATATATAGATATTTGTAAGTGGAGAGAGAAAAACAGATATTCAAAATAGGAAAAATAGGAAAATTATGTGGGGTATTTGGGCAGTCATGAAAGGGCAACATGGAGCATGGGTTCGGGTTCAGTCGAGCCGGGTCGGGTCGAAATCGGACCGGGTGCAATAATTGAATTAAAATGGGGATTTATAATCATGGGTTAATAAATAACATGTGGGGGCTCAAATAAATGGGACACAAGTTTCATGTGGGTAGTAGGCTTCATGTGGGCCATTTCCATATTTGGGGTCAACTAGGTTGGGTCGATGTCGGGTCCCGAAATTAAATTAGAAATTAAATCAGATTTTACGTTAGATAATTAATTGGCCTAAATTGACCCGAAAGTTGTGCGAAGGAATTGGAGCACAAAATGGAGTGTCTTAGTGGGACACGAAGGTCATGGGTGAAGAGCGTCTCGAGTAGATCAGGCATGACAAGTTGGTTCGAGAAAACGACTGGTCTGGTGCTCCTAAATTAAAAGTCACGGTAACGCGCTTATGAGGATCAAGGAAAAGAGTGGGAAATCAATAAATAATTAAATGGTCTAATTTGACCCGAACTTGCACGAAGCAAAAAGAGCACAAGGGAACGAGTTCAAGTGGGACAGGATATATCAATGTGAAGATAATCTCGTCTACTACAAACTCCAAGAAGGAAGTTTCCAGAGACTGGCATCCCTGATGCTCTAGAATTCCAAGTCACGGTAAAAAGCATTTAAAGATCAAAATTAATTATATAGAAATGAATTATTAAAAATAATTCATTAGAAAATTCGAAAAAATAATTCGAGAAATTTAGGGGGCTTACACGTAGCAAGACTAAAAATGATTATAACAAGATCACAAAAAATCCTCTGGCACTATCTCGTCCTCCTGTGCCGGTACGCTTCCGGTCTCAGCTCCCGAACCGCAAACCTCTGGGTAGTCTTCAGCTTCGTCTAAGCCTGGAAAATAGCTAGGTCCTCAGAGTACTAGCAAGGTGCATAATATACATGCCAAGGTACAAAAATAAAAATATGAACTAAGGAAATCTACTGTATCCGTCTATGTGCTATGCAAGTGAGATACTTTTCTAGAATACCAGACCCCTTCCACTAAGGCTCACTAGCACCTTAGCAGGGTATTGTCCCTAGTACCTGTGTCGTGGCACCAAGGGCAATCAATTCTCGACAGTGATAATCCCTTACTCTGCTACAGAGATAAATATCACTAAACAATGGGCCATACGACAGTAGTTCTGATATTGTAGTCAAGTTTTTCCCAATCCCCATGTCTAGAATCTAGCAATGTCAAGTCTGTACAGTCATCTCGAAAGTAAAATCAATCCTGATAAAGAAATCTAGAATGCTAATACTAGGTCAATACCAAGAATAGTAATGTAAACCTCGCATCATGAATGTGTCGGTGTCATGTGGTCAATCGTGTCAATGGACACATCAGTATGTACGTAATGCCTAATGTCAATACTCGATGTCACTATCATGACATCAGTACCCGTTTATAAACGGACACTAAGTATTAACATCCTACGTCATGGAATGCTAATAAAAAAATAACAAGACAGAAAAGAAAGATCTGTAACGATGGCAAGGCACGCTTGCCTGTAACTGCTGTCTGCGGGTAGGCCTGTCCAACTCCGGTGTCCTTGTCGATCCTCCCAAGCTCACCTATAATAAAACACTATATTTAATATTCTATATCAACATACCATATATAAATTATATGAGTATTTATGACTCCTAGTTGTCATAACGTTGCTACGACACTACATCTATTATATAAGTACATATAGGTAACAAAACCTCTCGTAAATACTTTACAATTATAATAAAATAATATATTTAAATTCTATAATTTATCTACAAATACTTATATATTGCTATAATGCTATTTTCAATAGAAAAATCCTTTCACAAGAGGTCTTATGTCAATGCCACATATGACTTTCTCAAATCGACCCATTAATTTAGTCCCGAAACAACGATTATAATAAAATTACTAAATTCTATAAAATCCCAAAAATTAGTTAAAATAGTATTATAATGTTAAAACTTGCACAATATAAAGTTTAATATAGATTCATGGAGTTTTGACACTTTTGGACACAAGAAAAACAGAATTTTTTGGAGTTTAGTGATACAACAAATGTCTTGAATTTTTAAAAATAGCATACGGATGCAAAACCGAACTTACAGATATGCGTTGGAAATTTATCGACGTCTAGTTTCTGAATAAAAATAATTAAAGGTTAGAAACTGAACTTAGGTGAAAAGTGGCCCGCAACAGAATTCATCAGTTCTGGATACCCTGTCGTAGAATCAACGCCACGGTCAAACCGCTTGGAACTAGGGGATCCGGAGATCAGAGGTTGGAATAGACACACAAAGATAACTGTAATATTTGGTTTGAGGAGAAAAAGATGAGAAAATGTGGGTGAAACATCATCTACAATTCGACTAACCTGCTGTGACATTTCAGACTTCGATTCGACGGAGTTTCGGCCCAAGTAGTGCGTCATGCACCTCTCTAACGGCCGCAAGGTTGCTCCTATAGTTGGTAGAGTGGAAGAGGATGTTGAGAGAGATGTCCAAGTGGTGGTGGTTGGCAGAGAAATCGAGAAGAACTTATATTTTGTGAAGAAAGGGGGGTCGGCTAGGGTTTTGGGTTTGGAGTGGTGACCGCTAGGTTTGGAGGAATTTGTGGAGTAGTGGGTGGTTATGAGAGAGGGGGATGGTTAGGGTTTGATAGGTATATATATATATTTAGTGCATGGGCTTTGGTTTGATCTAATTTGGATAGAATTTGGTTCTCCAAATTATACTATTATTAATAGGTTTCCTATTTTGGTTAGATGTTTGACCAAGCCAAATATATATGGGAATATTGTATATGGCTGCAATTAAACCTCTAAAATTCTCTTAATATTTGTTTACTTAGTTTTGGTACTCCTAGTTAGGTTCTAACTAGTAGGGTTGATTAGGTTAGAGTTTGAATAGTATTACTAGTCAAATTGGACCCGAAAATTAATTTAATGAGTCTCATGTGCCATTTGCAAATAAGAAGCACATAAAAACTTGATTGGATGATACACCCTAAGCATGTGCATTGTAGACTCAAAATGGATCAAAATCATATATTGGATCATACAGTTTCGATCTATGTCAAGTCCAAAAATTAAATTGGAAGTTGGCTTAAAATTACGTCAATGACTCAAATTGGCCTAAGTTGGCCCGAAGTTGCACGAAGTCAAAAACATATATATCAAACTGAAGTTGGACGAGTCTAGAATTCAAATATGGAACTAGATTTGAGAAAACAATATTTGTTGTACTTCAAAAATCAAAGCTACGGTAAACTACTAACATAGTCATCATTAACTTTAATAATTTAAAATATTCATATAAAATAATTAAAAATAATTAAAAATAAAATCTAAAAATTAGGGGGCTTACAAAATGCGAATGTGGCAAGTTGTTTGACGTGGCTATTTGGAATTCAGAGACATGGATTCTCATTATGACAAATGAATGAGTAATCAGTCACTTCAATTTTTGAGGGTGTAATGACCGTGCTTCGTATTTACATGTACGTATTTTACTCGTATGACATGTCTCCTTGCTTGGTTCGGCTTGTTTGGTTTGGCTTGGTTCAGCTTGGGTTGCTTTTGGTTCTTCATGGACCAAGGAGAAAACCCCTACCTACCACCACTCTCACCATTTATTAACCCACTCCTTTCTCTCTCTTCTCATTAACTCCTCATTTACTCTTCTTCCCCACCATTACTCTCCACCTACCAGGGAGAAGAGCTTAGGCAAGTGCAGCTTTCTTCATGGAGAAACTCAGTTTTTATTGTTCCATTCTCTTTCTTGCGAGATTCTAACACACTTTAATACTTAGCATTTCTAATTTCTATGGTTCAATTTGTGTAGATCTAAGTTTATTATATTTTTAGATTTCTTGGGTTTTGATCTACTTAACATTGTTATTTCCAAGTTTTGATGGTTCCATGTTGTAGAGAATTTCGTTCTGCCCCATTTTGACCTATGGAAGCCTGGATTCCGACCTCGGATGAAGGGTTTATGGAGCTTTGAAGCCATGGACTTCATGGCTCTTCTTCTCGGACAAGCAGAGAAGAAGAACAGTTTCTGAGCCGCATGGAAGCCTTAGCCGTATGACTTTCATGCTGCAAGTCTCCACAACCGCATGGCCTTGTTGGTCTCTCAGCCGCATAGGATCATCATTCACGCTGCCGCATGAAGTCAACTTCTTAGCCGCATAAAGCCTCGACATAATCCAGCCGCATGAACTCAAGTATCTGCAGCCACATATGCTTATTTCCCGCAGCCGCATAAGGCCTTGGCTTGACTTAGCCGCATAGCTATCATTTTTCCTAGCCGCATGAAGTCGATTCTCCCCCAGCCGCATAGACTTGCATTATTCTTGTCGCATATGACCCGTCCCTTGTTCAGCCGTATAGGACTCCATTTGAACCCAGCCGCATGGCTCTTGCCAGTACAGCCACATAAGACTCAGTCCTTTCCAGTCGCATGACCTTACTTGGGTTCCTGGCCCCATATGCTTGATTGTTCCCCAGCCGCATGGACTTCTAAATTCTGAGCCGCATATGCGGACAGTTTCTGCCGCATATACTTGTTGAACCGCAGCCGCATAAGCCTAGCTTTCCCTGAACCGCATAAGCTCAATTCTCTTAGCCGCATGGCTCCTTCCACAGTCTTGTCCTCTTTTATTTATCATTATATTACTATTATTATTATTAAATTTAAATGTCTCATTTATGCTTATGTCATGTAGTTCTGATATGTTCCATGGACACGATAGTGGCCCGCCGTGGCACACTCTTAACAAGTAAACTGACATGATATATCACGACATGTTGTTATGACAGCTAGCCTGACATGACAAGTATGAAGGACCTGGACACTGTGGACGATTGTGTTTGTACAAATAAATCAGTACTGTCTTGTATCATGTCTAAATGGGATCCCTGAGTACCACGATCAGGGATACCTACTGCAATTGACCAAGCCTAATAAACTAGAATAATTCAGTGTTTGTACAAATAAACTGTCTTGCATCATGTCTTGAATCGTATCTTCATGTCTTATTTGGATCAGTTCATAATTATGTTCCTATACGACATCCTGGTCTATAACAAGAGTGAGGCGGAGCATGAGCAACATCTCAGAGTTGTCCTCTAGGTTCTCCGAGAGCACCAGTTGTATGCCAAGTTCAGTAAATGCGAGTTTTGGCTCGATCGTAATTCGTACTTGGGGTATATCATCACCAGAGGAGGATTAGAAGTGGATCCACAAAAAATCATGGCTATTGAGACGTGGCCAGTACCCAGCATAGTTGCAGAAGTTCGCAGTTTCCTTGGTTTGGCCGGCTACTACCGGCAATTTATTTCAGACTTTGCTCGAATTTTAGTGCCATTGACCCAGTTGACCCACAAGGATGTACAGTTTGCTTGGACAGCCGAGTGCCAGGATTCTTTTGAAAGATTGAAGCGAGGCTTGATGACGACACCCATTCTCACGCTTCCAGATGGAACCGGAGGATTCTCAGTATATTATGACGCTTCAGGCAGAGGCTTAGGATGTATTTTGATGCAGCATGGGAAGGTAATAGCTTATGCGTCACGTCAACTTTGTGATTATGAGAGGAATTATCCAATCCATAACTTGGAGCTGGCAGCAGTAGTGTTTACGCTTAAGTTATGAGGCACTACTTGTATGGAGATAGGGTGGAGATTTTTACCGACCACAAGAGCCTGAAGAATGTATTCACCCAAAAGGATCTTAACATGCGTCAGAGGAGATGGCTAGAGCTACTTGTGGATTATGATGTTAACCTGCAGTATCACCCAGGAAAGGCCAACGTCATTACAGATACATTTAGCAGGAGAGCCAGAGTTTATTTCCTAACAGCACAACCAGAGCTGTTAGCCGATCTTCAGAAGATGGGTATAGAAGTCGTCCTTCCTACCAGTGTGGCATTGATGGCCAGTATGCAGGTTCAGTCCACTATAGTCGAAGGATTCGGATGACACAGTCAGCAGATTCTAAGCTTCAGCGACTCAAAGCAGAGTGTGAGACAGGATGAAGACCAGAGTTATGCATTCATGAAGACAGTACACTTCGATATGGAAGGCGTCTTTGTGTAACCAGTGGTGATATCAGACGGAAGATCATGGCAGAAGCTCACAGATCTCAGTATTTTATTCATCCCGGTGGTACGAAGATGTACCGTGATATCCGTCAGCACTTTTGGTGGAATGGCATGAAGAGGGAGATAGCCCGGTTTGTCTCTCGCTGTTTGGTTTGACAACAAGTTAAAGCTGAACATCAGAGGCCAGCTGGACTACTTCAGCCCTTGCCAATTTCAGAATGAAAGTGGGAGCATATAACCATGGATTTTGTGAGTGGATTACCTAGATCCCCGGCTGGCAGAGATGCTATTTGGGTTATTATAGAATGACTCACGAACGTGGCTCACTTTCTTTCGTTCAGAGTTGGTCAGTCGACGGCTCAGCTAGCAGAGATGTACCTCAGGCAGATCGTCAGACTTTACGGTGTGCCCGTCAGTATCACCTCGGACCGAGACTCCAAATTTACGTCGTACTTTTAGCGTAGTCTGCAGGAGAGTTTGGGGACTCGCCTCCAGTTCAGCTCAGCATATCATCCGCAGACTGATGGTCAGTCAAAACGTACAATCCAGACTCTTGAAGGTATGTTGAGATCTTGTACGCTCGACTTTGGTGGTTCGTGGGAAGATCACCTACACCTGGTGGAGTTCTCGTACAACAACAGTTTCCAGGCCAGTATCCAGATGGCACCGTTCGAGGCACTGTATGACAGGAAGTGCCGATCCCCGCTAGCCTGGGACGATATTGAAGAGAGACAGATGCTCGGTCCAGAAATAATTGCTCAGACCGTTGAAGTGGTCAGGAGAGTCAGAGATTGTCTTCGAGTTGTCCGAGATCGCCAGCGTCATTAGACCGATACTCATCAGCGCCCTCTTAAGTTTTCTGTCGGCGACCATGTATTCCTAAGGATTTCGCCTAACCGTGGCGTCATTCATTTCGGCGTACGGAGAAAGCTTAGTTCTAGGTATATAGGGCCATTCGACATTCTAGAGCGAGTAGATGATGTATTCTATCGTCTCGCTCTTCCGTCGTCGTTACGCGAGGTGCATGACGTATTCCATGTATTCCAACTGCGACGGTATATCCCGGACCCGATCCATATCCTGGATCATTCGGAATTGGTTGTTGGTACCAACCTTTCGTGTGAGAAGAGGCCCGTGTCTATATTGGACCGGAGAGAGAAGATACTCAAGAATAAGACTATTAGTTTAGTCTGTGTTGCTTGGGGTCATCACTCTTTGGGTGAGTCAACGTGGGAGCTTGAGGATGATATCCGATCACGATATCCCGACCTGTTTGACTCATAAGGTATAATATCTTCCTTATGCCTTATGCTTTCAATCCTTGTTTGAATGAATGACTGCATGATAGACTGCTTGTTATAACCTGCCTGTGATTAGTATAGCTTGTTCTTGCCTCTCAAGCCTCTTAATTAAAATTTGAGGATGGAATTCTTTTAAGGTGGGTAGAGTTGTAATGACCGTGGTTCGTATTATGTATCTTGGTATACGCGTACGTATTTTACTCGTATGTTGTGTCTTTTTGCTTGGTTTGGCTTGTTCGGTGTGGTTTGGTTCGACTTGGGTTGCTTTTGGTTCATCATGGACCAAGGGAAAACCCCTACCTACCACTACTCTCACCATTTATTAACCCACTCCTTTCTCTCTTTTCTTATTAACTCCTCATTTACTCTTCTTCCCCACCATTACTCTCCACCTACCAGAGAGAAGAGCTTGGGCAAGTGCAGTTTGCTTCATGGAGGAACTCAGTTTTTATTGTTCCATTCTCTTTCTTGCGAGATTCTAACACACTATAATACTTAGCATTTCTAATTTCTATGGTTCAATTTGTGTAGATCTAGGTTTATTGTATTTTTGAATTTCTTGGGTTTTGATTTACTTAACATTGTTATTTTCAAGTTTTGATGGTTCCATATTGTAGAGAATTTTGTTCTACCCTATTTTGACCTATGGAAGCCTGAATTTCGACCTCGAATGAAGGGTTTATGGAGCTTTGAAGCTATGGACTTCATGGCTCTTCTTCTCGGACAAGCAGAGAAGAAGAACAATTTTTGAGCCACATGGCAGCCTTAGCCGCATGACTTTTATACGACAAGTCTCCGCAACCGCATGGCCTTGTTGGTCTCTCAGCCGCATAGGATCATCATTCACGCTGCCGTATGAAGTCAACTTCTTAGCCGCATAAATCCTCGACATAATCCAGCCGCATGAACTCAAGTATCCGCAGTCGCATATGCTCATTTTCCCGCAGCCGCATAAGGCCTTGGCTTGACTTAGCCGCATAGCTATCATTTGTCCTAGCCGCATAAAGTTGATTCTCCCCCAGCTCTATAGACTTGCATTATTCTGGCCACATACCCGTCCCTTGCTCAGCCGCATAGGACTCCACTTGAGCCCAGCCGCATGGCTCTTGCCAGTGCAGCCGCATAAGACTTAGTCCTTTCCAGCCGCATGACCTTACTTGGGTTCCTGGCCGCATATGCTTGATTGTTCCCCAGCCGCATGGACTTTTGAATCCTGAGCCGCATATGCGTGCAGTTTCAGCCGCATATACTTGTTGAACCGCAGCCGCATAAGCCTAGCTTTTTCTGAACCGCATGAGCTCAATTCTCTTAGCCGCATGGCTCCTTCCACAGTCTTATCCTCTTTTATTTATCATTATATTACTATTATTGTTATTAAATTTAAATGTCTCATTTATGCTTATGTCATGTAGTTCTGATATGTTCCATGGACACGATAGTGGCCCGTCGTGGCGCACTCTTAACAAGTAAACTGACATGATATATCACGACATGTTGTTACGACAGCTAGCCTGACATGACAAGTATGAAGGACCTGGACACTGTGGACGATTGTGTTTGTACAAATAAACCAGTACTGTCTTACATCATGTCTAGAATGGGATCCCTGAGTACCACGGTCAGGGATACCTACTGCAATTGACCAAGGCTAATAAACTAGAATAATTCAGTAGTCATGAAGAGATTTCCCAGCTACAGGCAATCCCGTTATCTGGGCGCATAAAGTGGACTTGTAGCCTACCGACGAGTAGGGCACATTTCCAGCACACAGTCACGTATTGCATCCTTCATATTCGACCTGGATAACCGGATGGTTTGCAGGGCTTGTGGCTGTTGGGAATAATCTCATTGCATCTTGCTAGTAATTAGGCTTATGATAACCCTAGTTAGATAAAGTATCAAGCCGTACTCTTTGCTTGGTCGTGATTAATTGGATGGAATCTAGCCTAGCTTAGTCTTGTCCTGATCCTGTACGAGATTACGACATGACATGATTGCTTATACTTGCATTAACAATAACGATCAAGGGTCCAGTTCTGTTCAGGCGAAGGGTTACAACCCCGGTCCTTGTTTGGTTTAAGGGTTGTAACCTGGCTCCTGGAGCAGTTCTGTGCCCTCTCTTCATTTATTATCTTATTGCTCCCCATGCTATTCTTGTCATGTTTTACCTTTCTTCAATAACATGATTATTTATACTGGCCTTAACAATAAAGATCAGTGGTCCAGTTCTGTTCAGGCGAAGGGTTACAACCCCGATCCTTGTTTGGTTTAAGGGTTGTAACTTTGCTCCCGGAGCAGTTCTGTGTCCACTCTTTGATTATTTGTCTTATTTCATCCTATGTCAAGCTCATCATGTTTTACTTTACCAATAAGTAGTTGAGACGGATTTCTATTCAGGTGAAGGGTTCCAATCCTGGTCCTTGTTTGTTTTAAGGGTTGTGACCTGGCTACTTGAATGGTTTTCTCGTACTCAAATTACTGTTGTTATCTTTATTATTATCAGTTTCGTTTATAATCATCTTTAATATTCTATTGTTATGTGCTGGTTTTAGTTCCTAAGCGAAGCCTCCTTTGTGGCACTTGCTCTTTCTGGGGTCTGACCCAGCTGGTTTTGTATGGCCAGATATCGGAGCAGCTCCAGAGGATCCACCTCCCTTCCAGCCAGATAGTGACCACCAGGCGTAACCCTGGTAATGAGTGAGTTTCTTTTGTCCTTCCACTTTATTGTAAAATTATTCTTTTGAGGCATTTAGCCGGCGAGCACGTGTTAGCTCGTATTGCACCTTTATTTACTGTCTGTCTACGGGCTGTAACATGATTGACAAATCCTAGGGTTGATCATGTATGACCGAAACTCTTGCTAGTCTTGACATTTTGTACGATTAGCTTCATGATCATCCGAATATGTAATGAATGGGACGCCTTACTATTGTATATTTGGTGCTCTAACATCTTGTGACTATTATTGCTTGCTTGAGATTGAGACAATAGGCTTGTTCATGACCATAGGTGACTGATGGATTGTAGTTAAACCCTCATGTATCTAGACAACCGTGACCGTATAGCAAGGTGGGTTGCACTTTAATATACGTAGCTGGCTATGTACGCCCCCGCTCTCCAGTATTCTGGTTCTGGGGCGTTACAAAGGGAGAGACATTGAATGAATGAATGGTCGTTCAAACTCTCGAGGAAAAGAATGAATGAGTGAATAGTCATGTCATTTTCAGAGAAGGGACAATGAATGGTCAGTTATAAATGAATGAACAGTTATAAATGAATGAACAGTTGCACTTCTTTCAAAAAGTTGCATCAGTTCTCGAGGCTGATTATCTATTTGTTTTGCCTATAAATAGAACAAAAGTTTTATAGATATTGTCAATCGCTTCCCCTTCTGTACGAAAATGTCTTCCAAAGATTTACTTGCTCCGAAGATTGAAGAAGAAACCGAGATGCCCCTACTGAGCCTCCCGTGCCTTCTCGAAAAGAAAAAGGCGAATGCTCAACTGTTCCTCCTGCACCAGGACAGGATTTGATCTCTAAGTTAGTGGAATCTGGGAAGACTGTCGAAGAAGAGGCATTGAGGATGGCTGCCTACAAGTTTCTTGTGAGTTCAGACAATAAAATGTTGGCAAACTATGTATTTAATCATAAAGGATCAGGGCCTCCTCCCCGTCCTTAATATTTATGTAATTCCATAAATAAAATAAACTTTTATTTACATCATGTTTTTGAAATAAAGTACATTTTGTCTTTATACATAATATTTTTTAAGAAACTTGCCATTGATAGACATCATAGCAACTCTGCCCTCCATATCTGTTAATTGATAGGCTCCATTGGAGAAGATTTTATTTACCACATACGGCCCTTCCCATTTTGCCTCGAACTTGCCTTTTCTCATATGTGTCACAGTCATAGGACGTCTAACTGTAAGAACCAAGTCGCCTTCTTGAAATGTCCGCACTCTGACTTTGCGATTGAAAGCTTTTGAGATCTGGGCTTGATAAAGTTCAATATGCTGTTGAGCCAGTAACCTTTTCCCGTCGAGCGCCTCCAACTCTTGAAGCCGAAGACGATCATTATTTTCTGTAGTAAGTTCGTTAGCAATAGTGATCCTCAATGATATAATTTGAATTTCTAGCGGTAGGACAGCTTCATATCTATATACTAGAGAAAAATGTGTGCAACCTGTAGGATTACGGACAATAGTACGATACGCTCATAAACATTCTCCAAGTTTATCACTCCAATTACGTTTGTTGATAGAGACAAACTTTTTGAGGAGTTTGATAATGGTCTTGTTGAATGCTTCAGCCAACCCGTTAGCTGCAGGATTATAGGCCGTCGAGGCAACATTATTGATTCTGTTATCATCACAGAACCTATTAAACTTTTGGCTGATGAATTGCGGTCCATTATCATGGATGATTCGACGAGGGACACCAAATCTGTATATCACATGATGTTTGATGTTGATGATACTACTCATTTTAACTTCAGCCAATGGTATAGCTTCTGCCCACTTGGAGAAATAATCGGATATAGCTAAGATGAACCGATGCCCTTTAGATGAAGGAGGATTGATAGGGCCAATTATATTCATGCCCCCAAGCTTCAAAAGGCCATGAGGCAGCAGTCGGATGAAGAAATTCTGATGGTTGGTGAATGAAATCTGCATGAATCTGACATGCACGACATTTCCTTGCATAGTCAATAGCATCTGATACCATAGAGGGCCAGTAGTAGCCCATACGTCGAATACGATCCTGTAATTTAGGACCAGGCTGATATGCTCCACAAACACCATCATGAGCTTCACGTAATATCTGCTTTGCTTCATCACCAGCGAGATACCTTAAGAGTAATCCATCAAAAGTTCTTCGATAGAATATTTTAGTAGTATGATTATAATAGAATCGAAGCGATCGACGACGGATACTTGTAGCTTCTTTAGGATCTTTTAGCAAGATGTCATGTACTGCAAAATCAATGAAAGGTGCTCTCCAGTCCTCATAAGTGACATTGACTTTAGTTAGGTTGCTGAATTCAATGTTGCGGTTATTTTCAACACAGAATAGTTTTCTATTAGAGATAACAACCATCTGTTGTCTTTTGACTGGAACTGCCAATACCGCAGCTAGGTTAGATAAGGCATCGGCTTCTGTATTGCATACGCGACGTACATGTTCGATGAAAAACCCTTTGAATGAAAAAGCTATCTTGGTTGCTGCTTCATGGTATGGTACTAGATCTTGATGTCGGACTTCATATATGCCTCTAACCTGATTAACAATCAGTTTAGAGTCGCCATATACTTCGAGATATTCGATATCCTGTTGTTTGGCTAATTTGAGTCCAAGAGCACGGCATTGTATTCTGCCACATTGTTAGAGCATGCTTCATCTAAAGAATAGGCCCTTTAAATAGTTAATCCATCGGGTGAAACAAAAAAAAGTCCTACTCCAGCCACAAGGGTACCTCCAGGTCCAATTCTAGAAGCTCCATCAAAGAACAACCTCCAGGTAGGAAATTCTTCTGAGATCATATTTGATTCTAATGTTTCGTCCGGAATCTCATCATAGAGTTTAGATGTCTCAAGGACAGGATGAGCTGCTAAGAAGTCAGCAAGTGCTTAGCCTTTCACAGACTTTTGCATAAACTATATCATATTATGCTAGTAATATGGCCCATGTGGCAAGCCTAGAATTGAGTGTACTTGGCTTCTTCATTAAGACTCGAAGAGGTTTGACTCGGGATATGACATGAATATTTTGGCCTATGATGTAATGTCTTGTCTTCTAAACAACAAATATTAAGGCTAAACATTCCTTCTCTACCAGACTATAACGATGTTCAGCTCCAATCATCATTCGGCTAAGATAGTAGATGACTTGTTCATGACCTTCCTTGTTCTTTTGAGCCAGTAAAGCTCCCAATGAATGATCCATTGTCCGGACATACATTAAGAAGGGTATTCCTGAGATCGGTGGTACAAGAACCGGTGGACTCATTAAATATCGCTTTATGTCGTCAAATGCTAGTGACATTCTTCCGTAAAAATGAAAGATACACCTTTCTTCATTAATTGAGTAAATGGTCTGCAACGTCCAGATAAATTCGAAATGAACCGCCTGATGTACGCAAGTCGACCTTGGAATCCTCGTAGCTCTTTTAGGTTGCGTGGAGGACGCATCTTTTGAATGGCTTTGATCTTCTCGGGATCAAAGTGTATACCCTTAGAGGTAATGACGAAGCCGAGAAACTTACCACTAGAGACACCCAAGAAAGACTTGGTGGGGTTCATTTTGAGTTGATGCTGGCGCATTAGATCGAAGATAGTTCTTAAATCATGAATGTGATCTTCCTTGAGACGACTTTTAATAGCAATATCGTCAACATAGCATTCAAAAGTCTTTCGCAGATGATTGCAAAAAATAGTACTCATAGCTCGCTGGTAAGTTGCACCTGCGTTCTTAAGACCAAACGGCTTGACCGTATAACAGTACACACCCCGAGGAGTACGAAATGAAGTATGTTTCTCATCTTCAGGATTCATCCGGATTTGATTATATCCAAAAAACCCACCCATAAAAGAAATTCGTTCGAATCCACATGTATTGTCGATCATGACATCAGTAACTGGGAGAGAAAACTCGTCTTTAGGGCAAGCATCATTGAGATCCCAAAATTCTATACAAACTCGAACCTTTTCGGTCTTCTTCAGAACTGGTACAACGTTGGCTACCTAGTCAGGATGCTGTTCTTCTCTGATAAAATCGCAAGCTATAAGCTTTTTGACTTGATCATCAATTGCATCCATCATTTCAGGCTTGAATCGTCGTTGTTGTTGTTTGACCAGCTTGGCATTCCGTAGAATATTAAGCCTGTGAGTTACAATTTGAGGATCTAATCCCAGCATATCTTCGTAACTCCAGGCAAAGACATCAATATATTCACGAATAAGATGAATTAACTCTTGTTTATCATCCTCTGGAAGATTTTTGCTAATGAAGATTGGTCGTGATACACCCTCCTCTCCAATATCGATCTGGACTAGTTGATCCTCAGTAGGTGATTCTCGTTTTTCGAAACGAAGTTTCTACTGATTGTCTATCTTTTGTGCCCAAGGGTCCACTTCAGGAGCTTCTTCAATGTCATCTTCGTAGTCTTCCGAGAATTCGGCAGACACCATGTTAGACGATACCATCACCCTATGAACATGACCAATATTGGTTGTCAGAATCCCATAAAATAGAATCAGAAGAGTTAGATCGTTCTTCTTTATCATATTCAGAAGGTTCTGGAGTTGGAAGTGGTGAAGCATAACCTAGTCCTCGCTTCGATTTACTATGGTATTATTGTGATTTTCCTTTTGGAATAGCAATACGAAGGGGAGTCCACCTTCCTTTACCATTGTTGAGGCCTGTTCTGAAATCATACCCCATTTTACGGATGATGGCTTTGGATTGTGGACTATAGCTGCGTAATTGTAGCCTTCATGTATCATCTCTATTATCATTATAGATCATAATTATCTTCAATGCTTTATCAAAGCGAATAGGTTGTTTCCCCTTGTCTGCTGCTGTTGGTTTAGGAGGAGATGGTTTGACCACCAGCAATGATGTGGATATTATATTCTCGCCAGGAGAAGATGATGAAGGAGGAACATCAGGAGATGGAGCAGGGTTCTCTTGATTTTCGGAATACTCCCGAAGATATGGTTTCCCTGATCTAGTGTCCATTAGAATTTCTTCTTCTGTTACTGGTTCAAAGGATACCATATTGCAGTTCTTGGGTTTAGATCTGGAATGCTTCTTTTGCTTAGAAGAGGAAGGCGTTTCAAATTCTGCTACCAGATCTGGGTGAATCCACATAATCTCTCCTCTTTCAGTTGACTGCGGAACGAGACCTTAATTTTGAGGAGGTGGGAGATTCACGATCTCAAGAGTAGTCCTTGGAATGGGGACAACACCATCTTGCACAAGTTGCGGTGGAAAATCACCATATTGTAGAGAAACTACATTAGTAGTCACCGTTTTCCTCGTCCTGTTGTAGAGTAATTGCTCCAGAGTTGACCAACTCCCGGATTTTACCCTTGAGCACATAACATGCTCTGGTTGGATGCCCTATAAATCTGTAATAAACACAGTATTTAGGGTGATCAGTTTTATCCACTTTTTTGGATGTTTTGCCTCTGGAAGCTGAAGCTTATTACTTTTGATCAAGCAATCAAATATGTTTAAAGTATTATCTTCATCAAAAGAATACTCTTCTTTTGGACGAGTTGTCTTCTGTGGTGGTGCTGATAGAGTGGATGCCGTTCGAGTGACGTTGACAGCCAAAGACTCCTTGTCCTTGAGATTGATGGCCAGTGTTTCTTTACTCTTGCGGTTATTCTGGCGATTACTACCTCCGGGTGTAGAATGTTCATCTTGGTTAGGATGAGTCATTTGGACTCCTAACTGTTTGAACTTTTCGGCACTGACCTCGACTACTTTGGCATTGACAATGAAAGAAGGCCAATCCTGGAATTGTGTAGATCCTGTCCACATACTGATAATAGGCAACAAGTTTGATTTGCAAGTGTCTATTGTTACAGCAGATGGAGTTTCTAAAGGTATTTGAGTGCCTCTCGACAGAATCTTTTAATGAAACTCTCTATGGATTCATTATGCCTCTGTTTAATCTTAATAAGGGCAGACATCGTCATGTCGTTGACTCCTTTGTAGAATCGTTCCAAGAACATTTGCTTGAAACCAGCAAAATAAGTGATGCAGCCATCAGGCAGGCTACGATACCAGTCGTATGCTGCGCCAGCTAAATAACTGAAGAACACTCTGGTAAGAAGAGAATCATTTGGCTGTAATTGATCAGTCATCACTTCAAAATGATTGATGTACTGACTTTGAGAAGTGCTGCCATCAAACAGCATGATGGTTGGGAGCTTATATTTAGGAGGAAATGGAACCTCCTTCCACTCTGTAGGATATGGTTGCTTTATGCCCAATCTTTGTAGGCCATCCTTCTGCTTGAAGGCCTCAAACTGGGTGCGCAGAAGTTTCACAGCCTCATTTGCATCCCCTGATGTTTGAGAATTGGTGGGCTAGTTAGAAGTGTTGGGAGGCAGAACAGCGTAATAATTACCACCCCCAGCACCAGACTGACTGGGATCAACTTGAATTGGTACTGAAGCAACCTGAGGAGGTGGTACTCTCAGACTAACAGGTACGGAAGATGCTATAAGCTCTGGATTTGCAGCTGGGTTTATAACCGGTGGCACTGTATGTTGACCCACGCACTATACCAAAATAGTGATTTTCTAACACACAGTTCTTTTAATTACTAACAGTTTTTTACTGTTATAAATTACTAACAGTTAAAAACCGTTACTAAATAAAAAAAAGTGTTAGTAAAAATAGAAAACAAATGAAATATTATATTAGTAACGTATATTAATTATTTGTGACACTTAAAACCGTTAGAAAATTTAATAAAGTTAAAACTAAAATAAAAAATATATCACATGCTTTTCACATGCTACAAGAAGCGTTATCAGTCTTATGGGTTTGAAACTTTTCATTTCCAATTCTCGAGCCCTAAATCTCTCTCTTATTTTCGTCCTCTCCTCCTCTCGTCTCTACATCTATGGCGAATGGCGACTGGCGACTGGTCTGCTCGACTGGTAATCTCTCGCTCTCTCCTTCCCTTCTTCTTCTTTCATTTTTTTTTCTTTCTCATACAGTCGCTCCTTGGTTCCATCTTCTCAATGAAAATAAGGATTAGGTTTAGGGCTTGGGAAGGGGGATGTCGGAGGAGAGCACCGATGAGGAGCAGAGCAAGAGGTGCAGGAGCTATAGCGTCAGCGGCTCTGAGACATCCCCCGACTTCTCCAGCCTCGACAGTTTCGTTGCCGTAGCAGCGGTGGCTATAGTATATCCAATATTTTTGTGCTATTTTGTTATTTTACATTTGAAATTTTCTTTGAGCCTTGTTTTTATTGCTGCTATGTGAAAACTGTCTATTTTTTTGGGCAAGGAGTATATTTGATTATGCTCATAGTGCAGGCTCTTGCAGATAGTATGGCTGTGCAAGGGAACATTGCAACAGACCCGCTTGCTTCCAGTTCATGGGAAGGGGTACTATTTTGTAATTGTCATCTACTTTTACCTAGAAGTTAAGTGTGATGGAATATAAAGGTTACTTGTTCTTTTGTAAACCAGATTTCTCCTACCAATACATTGATCACCCCAGTTCAGTGCAAGTCTTTGTGGAGACAATTTAAAACATAATCAGAGTACACAGTGGCGCAAGCAATGTCCGCACAGGTGAATATCCATATCAGTTGAGATTTTCTTAAATTTCTATAGTATTTTTAGTCCTTTTTAACTATTAGTAGAAACTTGTAGCATGATCTGTAAGTTTCTAATTATTGGTTAGAATGTGAATGTTGTACTATCTCTATGAATCTGAGATCTCTCTCTGCACACATGTATGTGCATGCATCTCTCTTTAGAGTTCAGTTAGACTTGGTTCTTTCTGATAATTGCCTACTTAACTAGTCAGCAGTTTTAGACCGTCAAATTATATGATTACTTTGTCACTTTGTATCTGCAAAGGTGTTTTAGTTTCCTTTGTTGATGAAAGATGATCAGTGGAGTCTATTGTTTGTGCTGTAGTAAACTAGATTCCTTTTAAGTGTCCTTTTTAATTTAGTCAAAAGATAGAGGAACTGTCATTTACTTTTTGGTCAACGTCTCAAAGATAAGAAATTAAATTAGCATACAAGCATTTCCATAGTTTTGGGACCAACTACTTCATCGTTTCATGTTTCTTCGAATGGTCTAGGCGCAAAGCCAGTTACATTTGAACTTATGTTGAAAGGAAAATAAAGGTGGATGTAAAAGTTCGTGATGCATGGCATATTGGCATGGCTCCCGTGGTCTTAAGTATAAGAATGGCTTTTTTAGTTTTTGTGGGATGCCTGTTGATATCTTGCATTTTCCATCTTCGATAGTAACTTGTCATATATGCATTTGCTTTTCCAGGAAGCTCACAGGCGCAATAACAGTATATAACCTCCTCCATATATAGGCATTAATTTTAATGGTAATTCTTGGTTTTAATGAATTTATGGTGCTTCTGAGGTATTGTTGCCACTCAGTCACATCCATGTTCAATTTCTGCGATCCAACTCACAACTGTTTATGAGCTGATTACTTCCTTTTTGGCTGATGCATATAAAAAAACTCACTTAAAGTTGTTCATTTGCTGATTTGCTGGAACCCTTTATACCTTTTTGTAATGTTTGTTGTTTTCCTAGTATCCAAAGCGCTATGGGCACAGCTTGATGTTGCTGGAGAATTCCGCAATGGCATGGTAAGCAAGTTCAGACAACTTATTGCATTTGGGTTCTCTTAAAAGTTGCACTATATACATTATCTACATGAGTCTTGTATGCCCAACGTATATACAACTTATTCCATAAAATGATACTTCTAATGTTTAGTTCCTTTTGAAACTTATGGCAATTCTTAACTCATTGAACAAATGGAAGCTATTAGCCTGTTATTATGTAGAGAATGCAATTATTGTAAGGTATGAGGTTTCAGCTGGCATACAATTTTCATTGGTTGCAGACCAGTCTGAAGCCTTAAAATTTGGTTGCAGTCAGTACTTCTAAAAACAATTACAAAATCCGTGAGTAATATGTATAGTAAATTTAGCAATGCCCTAGAACACTTTGCCTTACAATTCCCGACTATGAAGGAACTAAAACTAAGATCAGCTAGCTGATAAAAAGTCGAATATAACTGGTCATAGAGTACCCTTTTAAAGATGACATCCTACACCATTAACTCAGAATTGTGTATGTATATAGTTGCTATGCCTCTTTTCCAGATTTCTTTCTTTCCTTCTTTTTTTTCACGTCGTCTTGTGCTCCTTGCCTGTTTATTTTACATTTTCTCTAATTAAGTCTTCAAGAATTGAGATTTAACTACCCCCTTCTATACAAAATAAATTCTGAAATGTAGTTAAAGGTATATTGGAGTTTAAAACTGCCCAGCAATATAGGGTTGGAGCACACAGGATAGATAGGTTATGCAACTTCTAGGCTTCAAAAATCTTAACCACTCGATATATGTTACGCGAGTATGGATACAAACACGATATATAGGTACGAGATATGGACATTTTCAAAGAACAGTACTCAGTAAAGTAATATGCAAAGTAAGATTATTCTATAGCCCCCTCTACAATTTTATGTCAATATTAATGAGTAGAACTCCAAGATTTCCTTATACATTTTGATCATTTACTGCAAATTTAGTGTGCCTATCATATAGTTGTTGTTCAACTTGGAAGTTAGTAAGCTTCATGTTTTGATCCAACTGTAAGCCCCCTGAATTTCAGGGTTTATTTTTATTTTTTTAATGAATTATTTTTCGATAAATGTTTTATTATTTAATTGTTTAGATCATTAATGTACCTTTTCGTAGCTTTGACTTATGGAGCGTCAGGGATGCCAACCTCTGTAAACACTCTTTACGAGTTTTGTAGTCGACAAGATTTTCTTCGTTTTGATATATCCTGTCCCACTTAAACTTGTTCCCTTGTGCTCTTTTTGTATCGCGCAACTTCGGGTCAACTTAGACCAATTAATCGTTGAATATTATTCCCACTTTTATTTTTGATCATCGTTTGCACGTCACCGTAGCTTTTAATTTAGGAGCACCAGACCAGCCATTTTCTCGGAACCAACTTCTCATGAATGATCTACTCGAGACGTTCTTCACCCATGACCTTCGTGTCCCACTCAGACACTCCATTTTGTGCTCCATTTTCTTCGCACAACTTTCGGGTCAATTTAGGCCGATTTATTTTCTACCGTGAAACCTGATTTATTTTCCAATTTAATTTCGGGACCCGACATCGACCCAACCTAGTCAACCCAAAGTATGGACATGGCCCACATGAAGCCTACTACCCGCATGAAACTTTTGTCCCATTTATTGGAGTCCCCATATATTATTTATTTTCCTGTGATCATAAATACCCATTTTTAATTTAATTATTGCACCCGGTCCGATTTTGACTCAACCCGGTTCGACCGAACCCGAACCCAAGCTCCCTGTTGTCCTCTCATGACTGTCCAAGTATCCCACATAATTTTCCTATTTTTTCCTATTTTGGAAATATCCACTTTTCTCTCTCCTCTCTCTCTCTAAATATTTCTCTATCTCTCTCTCTATATATATACCTATATATATATATATATATATTATATATATATGGATAACTCCCTCTCTCTCTCTCATCCTCACCACACTCTCTCTCACAACCCCCTCCAGCCGACCTACTTTTCCCTCCTCTATTCAAATATCTCTCTCTCTCACTCACTCATTATATATATATATATTAATATATATATACACGCACACCCATACATATAAATATCTCTCTCTCTCTCATTCTCTTTTTACACCTCACTACACTCAACCCCTCCCCCATCCAGCACACGTACAGCACCCCCCTCCCCATCTCTATCTCAATTTCTCTCTCCTTCCTTTTAAATTATATACACACTTCTACTCTCCCTTATTTAAACACACAACACACCACCACCCTCACCACAGCCAACAGCCCCCCACCTAGCCGAGCATCACCACCACCATGAGCAACACCATCTCCTCTTCTCCGACTTCCCCTCCTCCCTAACACATCACTACCACCATGCACCACCACCTCCATCTTCTTCTCCTCCTCTTCTTCATCATCTTCATCACCACAACCACTCCCACCTCCACCACTTCCACCACCGCACAGCCCCCCCGCCGTGCCTCGGTGACGAGCCGCCGCACGACACCGAAGCAGCCGCGCATGTGCTGCACAGCAGCGGCAGCAGCCGCAGTCCGCATACGCGCGCCACCGCGTGGCCGTGCGCCACCACGTGGCCGGCCCGCCGCCCCCGTGAGCTTCCCACAACCCGACGACCCTCCGGCAAACCCTCCTACACCACCATGCTCCTCCTCGATGCGCCGAATAGGCTATTCGTGCGTTTTGAACGGAATCCCGTCGGCGCGCGCGAGTTTTGAACTCGAAAGTGGCGGTCCGTCGTAGCAAGTCTGTGCACATTTTTCGGGAGGTCCAACCATTAGATCGGTAATATTTTTGCTTTGTCGCAATCTCGGTATATCCATCTTAACTCTCCTCAATTTTCGTCCGTTAATTTCGTCGTTTGATACCTCAAAACTGGCCACCAAGTTGACGTTTTAAATTGAACTATTTTTGGACAGTTTCGTAGAGCCGACTTCGTCAGCTCGTAACTTCGCCGTCGCAGCTCCGGTTGGTGCGCTTCCAGTTCCTGTGCGCAGCTGGTATAACCATCTTCCTGTGTCCTTTAGATTTCGTTTCATTTTAAGCACGTTCGGTTGGTCGAATTCGACGCCAAAGTTGGCCGTCCGAATTCTTTAATTTACACTTGTTAAATTCCATTTTTGAATCCGGGACTTCGGATTCAATTTCTGACACCACCAGTAGACTCGTGGCGTCGTTCTGGCATGTTTTCATATAAAATTTGCTTGAATTGGAGAACGTGGGCCCTGGCACGCATTTCGGTGCAAAGTGGGTCCCACTTTTCGAGTCAACTGGTCACTTTGAGATCGGCTCATCGGAATCCAATTCTGGATATACCGTTGAGTTCGTATCGTCATTCTGAACTCGTTGACATATAATTTGCTGAGTTTTGAAGACATTTGCTCCAGCACGCATTTTCGTGTAAACCGGATACCAAGTGTCCGCGTCAACGTATCATTTTGTGATCGGGATATCGAAATCCTATTTCGGATATACCGTTGGATTCGTATCATCATTCTGGATTCGTAGACATATAATTTGCTAGGTTTTGTAGACTTCTATTTTGACACATTTTTCGGTGCAAAGTGTGTCCAACGGCGGACATCTTTTTGCCCCGAAATTACCGTTTTGCTCCTGTGTCCAAATCGGACTTTTGGGTAGGCTATTCTAGCTAATTTGACCGTTCTGGACACGTTGGTGATATTTATTTTATCATCCGACAACATCTGTAGATTTTGCTTGTGTATTATCCTTAATTTGTAATTAATTATTTTTCCAAAAATTGTTACTTTCTGGTTTTGAATTTTTATATATATTTTAATTACTGTAAAAATCTTAGAAAAATTATATTTAAATACTATGTTAATTTAGCTAATTTAATATAAGTTTTCTAGTATTTAATAAATACTTTTGTTATTTTATAAAAATAGAAAAACAGAACTTATTTTCAGTATATTTATGTTTGCTGATTTTTAATAAATAGTTATGGAGGTTTATAAATTCCAGAAAAATTAGTATAAATTTCCATAATTAACAAAGATCATTTTGGTACTTTATTTTATGTATGATTGAGCTTTTTGTCTATCTCAAAAATTGTTGGAACATAGTGTACAGTTTGATTTATTTATTGAATAATTACGACTTTCGATATTTTGTGTTGTATTGAGTTATTATAGTATTGGATCACCCCCTGCCCTAGTATAAAGACTTTAGAAGATTTGTTTGGATATAGTGGCACATCATATTAGACTTTTTATGTTAGGTTCCCACTTGACTAGTATCCAGTTAGGAGTCGTGTCACACCACTAGTAGTATTGAACATAGCTTAGAACTGAGATTGTGTATCATTATTGACAGGACATCGGATATCTATATCTTTATACTAGTATTCTTGCTTTGTTCGAGGCAAGTACATCTACAAACTCATTTACTGTCTTTTAATGCTAGAACATGTATTAACCCTGTTAAAATACTGATCCTTGAGATAGTCAGTTAGATTTTTACATGTTGTATTACTTTCAGTACCTGCCATGCTTAGGATAGTTCTTATATCTTCACATGCTTCTTACTGGTTCTCAGGACATGTTTTACTATGCTTTATACTACTCGGATTATTCACATGCTTCATACTGCTCCTAGTACTTGCCATGCTTATACTGCTCCCAGTATCTCTCACGTGTTTTATACCGTTCTAGTACCTCTCACATGTTTTTACTGTTCTCGTATCTCTCACATGTTAAAATATGGGTTATGGGAAAACTGACAGTTGAGTACGTGATCATGCCCCCCTCTCCGTATGTATTTACCGAGCAAGGTAGCATTTATATGTATATCTTGTTCGTAGGTGCACCCCGCGTATTTGTGCGTATGTACATCTATTGCTTGTGACTTGTACGGAAGTACATTTATCATATGTGCCCCCAGCACATGTGCACCTATTGACCGATCACGTACCTGCTACAGTTTTAAACATTACATATACATCTGTCTCTATGACATATGTATCCTTGCCATGATAGATTATGAGATATACCATGATTCCAGATATGCCATGTTCCCTATATTACTATGATACTGTGATTCCAGTCCTACCATGATTCCAGTTGTACCATGAGACTATGTTTCCAGTATTTCCTGTTTTATAGACTTATCATACCATGTTTCTTGTTGTACATCTCTTTCATTATATATTCAGTACTTTAGTTGTAGAGGTTGTACTTGCTCCCGTCCTGACAGAATAACGTTGTAGGTTCACTTTTCGAGGAGGAATTGCTATGTGATTTATGTTATGGCACTGATTTTGAGCACCTGACCTTAGCTCCAGTAGAGGTCCCAGCGGGGAACCTTGCTTAGTTATTTTCTTGTGTTTTGAGACTTAGACTTTGTCTGTACTTATATTTGGATACTGGACTTTGTCTCCAGTTAGATACTTGGAAGTGTATTATTTAGTTTGTACTTATTTACCTTCGCTTATAGATGCTGTGTTGTGATGAACTTTAAATATGGTTTTAGAACTGTTAGCTGCTTAGATTCTTTATTGTCTATTCTTAGAACAGCTTACTACGCTTTGACCAAGCGTAGGCTGGACATGGCTCGGCCCGGCCCAACAATTTGGGTAACGGATCGTGACATATTTTTTGGCGGCCCATGCAGGTCCAGACTTAAGTTGCTTGGTTACACCAAACATGCATGCCTGCAATTAGGATCTAGGACAACTTGATAACACTAGGGATAAACATTTAGAACACCTAGAGGATTTCTAGGATTGTAACATAGGAAAACTCGTCACAGCATAGGACCGTTTACTATATTTAGTATCTTGCTTGAATTCAGTGGATTACAATTTTGACCAATTTAGTACCCTTGGGATAACCCCTGAGGATCTCACTCTAATCTTATCTAGAAATCTGTTTTCACTTATTTCCATTTGCTCTCCTCTAAATTCGTTGTTGAATTTAATTCCTGATTTTCGTTGTTGACTTTGATCTTGCATCGTAATAAATTTTGTGGATTGAATTATGATATATCCTGATAAGGTAAACGTCTGCTTTATTTATGGAGTTTAGAATTTATCGCAGCCATATTAGCTGATATGAAAAAAACATAGAGCCTGATTTCGGATATACTATCCTATTCATAGAATTTAGACTTTTCGCAGCCATACCGGTTGGCGTGGCGAGGATTCTAAATATCATGATTAGAAGATGTATACCTTAGTTATGACTCTATCGTTTGTTACATCTAAGCTTACTGGTGTGGCAAAAATTCTGGCAACATGATTTTAGAAGACGTGTATGGTTATCAGATCATATCTCAACTTGGTTTACTTTGTTATGACCGAATGAGCAAGATTAAATTCTTATTATCATTTTTCCCTGTCTTGATTAACTCTGTTCTATCTACAACTAGGATTATAGATTCTCTAGGACTCTCCAATAGGATTGCTTTCATGTTATCTTTTGGACATAATTATTTTTGGGTTCCATCTTTCCTATGACTTGAATAAACTCTTCTTTGTTAACCTCTTGGGTAATTCTTCTCGTTGTCTTTATACCATTCTTGGAGATATTCCGATAAACTTTTTCTGTCTTGTTTGACCTTCAACTTGTTTGGACACTGTTATGGATTGTTTGACCCAGTCTTAGGCCTTACCTTCTATTTGATAGACGACCGAAATAGGCAAACCTTGTTAATTGATTCCATAGTATAATTATAAATGTAATGTGTGATTGTGATAAATACTTTTCCTAGGGATTGTTTAGATTAAGCTTATAGGACAAGTATGAGTGACTGACTATAGTAGACTTGGAAACCATTAAGGACGATTGTATTGGTAGTATGACTTGATGATAGGGTATCTAAAATGGAGAAATGATATATTATATGATTACGGATGAGGATCCGAATCCTGTACTTATATATTGAGGATTTAACATTTGTAGAATTTTGGGTGGATTATCTATAGCTAATTACATGTGATTAGAGGGTAGATCGATATGTGGAATGATATAAAATAAGTTAGAATGGGATATAATGTTGCATACGAGATCGAAAAAATATCAGTTAAAAGACAAGGAACAAGACAAAGACATATGTACATTGGTAATTAATAAATCGGGAGTTTGAAATCGAGGATTTATATTCAGAGGACTTGTTGAGTAAAAGAAGAAGGACTACGCCAAGAATAAGAATTGAACGTATGATTTCAAAGAGAAGCTGTAGAAAAGGATTGACGACAAATAATGCAAAGGGCCAGTGGATTGATAGAATAAGGATACTTAGGATATGATAAGAAAATCAAGTATTTACAGTTGAGGTTGAAAAAATGGATGATGATCAAGTATTGTTAGGTTTATAAACATACCTAGAGAATGACCTATAGTTTAGGGTATACATAAATGTTCATGATAGTATGGAAGATTCTAAAAGATATATGATGTAGTTTATGATAGAAGGGCTTTGTTGAACCTAAACCAAAAAGATTGTAAGGAGAAAGAGAAGAGATGATTACAAGGATAGCAGTTTGAGTATCGTAGCCAGAGCAGCTACGTGTTATAGTTTGACCTGTTGGATGATTTTTAATTTTGAGGACGAAATTTTTGTAAGGTGGGTAGGATGTAATCCCCCTGCATTTTAGGGTTTATTTTTATTTTTCTTAATGAATTATTTTTCGATAAATGTTTTATTATTTAATTGTTTAGATCATTAATGTACCTTTCCGTAGCTTTGACTTCTGGAGCGTCAGGGATGCCAATCTCTGTAAACTCTCTTTACGAGTTTTGTAGTCGACAAGATTTTCTTTGTTTTGATATATCCTGTCCCACTTAAACTTGTTCCCTTGTGCTCTTTTTGTATCGCGCAACTTTGGGTCAACTTAGACCAATTAATCGTTGAATATTATTCCCACTTTTATTTTTGATCATCGTTTGTACGTCACCGTAGCATTTAATTTAGGAGCACCAGACCAGCCTTTTTTTCGAAACCAACTTCTCATGAATGATCTACTCGAGACGTTCTTTACCCAAGACCTTCGTGTCCCACTCAGACACTCCATTTTGTGCTCTATTTTCTTCGCACAACTTTCGGGTCAATTTAGGCCGATTTATTTTCTACCGTGAAACCTGATTTATTTTTCAATTTAATTTCGGGACCCGACATTGACCCAATCTAGTCAACCCAAAGTATGGACATGGCCCACATGAAGCCTACTACCCGCATGAAACTTGTGTTCTATTTATTGGAGTCCCCGTATATTATTTATTTTTCCATGATCATAAATACCCATTTTTAATTTAAGTATTGCACCCGGTCCGATTTTGACTCAACCCGGTTCGACCGAACCCGAACACAAGCTCCCTGTTGTCCTCTCATGACTGCCCAAGTACCCCACATAATTTCTCTATTTTTTTCTATTTTGGAAATATCCACTTTTCTCTCTCCTCTCTCTCTCTAAATATTTCTCTATCTATCTCTCTATATATATACCTATATATATATATTATATATATATTATATATATATATATATGGATAACTCCCTCTCTCTTCCATCCTCACCACACTCTCTCTCACAACCCCCTCCAGCCGACCTACTTTCCCCCCTCTATTCAAATATCTCTCTCACTCACTCATTATATATATATATATATATATTAATATACATATACACACACACACCCATACATATAAACATCTCTCTCTCTCTCTCTCTCAATCTCTCTTTACACCTCACTACACTCAACCCCTCCCCCTTCCAGCCCACGTACAACACCTCCCTCCCTATCTCTATATCACTTTCTCTCTCCTCCCTTTCAAATTATATACACACTTCCTCTCTCCCTTATTTAAATACACAACACACCACCACCCTCACCACAGCCGACAGCCCTCCCACCTAGCCGAGAATCACCACCACCATGAGCAACACCATCTCCTCCTCCCTGACTTCTCCTCCTCCCTAACACATTACCACCACCATGCACCACCACCTCCATCTTCTTCTCCTCCTCTTCTTCATCATCTTCATCACCACAACCACTCCCACCTCTACCACTTCTACCACCGCATAGCCCCCCCCGCCGTGCCTCGGCGACGTACCATCGCACGCCACCGCAGCAGCCGTGCATGCGCTGCACAGCAGCGGCAGCAGCCGCAGTGCGCATACGTGTGCGCGCATACGTGCGCCAACGCATGGCCGTGCGCCACCACGTGGCCGCCCCGCACCCCCGCGAGCTCCCCACAACCCGACGACCCTCCGGCGAACCCTCCTGCACCACCATGCTCCTCCGTGACGCGCCGAATAGGCTATTCGTGCGTTTTGAACGGAATCCCGTCGGCGCGCGCGAGTTTTGAACTCGAAAATGGCGCTCCGTCGCAGCAAGTTCGTGCGCATTTTTTGGGAGGTTCGACCGTTGGATCGGCTATATTTTTGCTCTGTCGCAATCTCGGTATATCCATCTTAACTCCCCTCAATTTTCGTCCGTTAATTTCGTCGTTTGATACCTCAAAACTGGCCACTAAGTTGACGTTTTAAATTGAACTATTTTTGGACAGTTTCGTGGAGCCGAGTTCGTCAGCTCGTAACTTCGCCATCGCAGCTCCGGTTGGCACGCTTCCAGTTCCTGTGCGCAGCTGGTATAACCATCTTCCTGTCTCCTTTAGATTTCGTTTCATTTTAAGCACGTTCGGTTGGTCGAATTCGACGCCAAAGATGGCCGTCCGAATTCTTTAATTTACACTTGTTAAATTCTATTTTTGAACCCGGGACTTTGGATTCAATTTCTGACACCACCAGTAGACTTGTGGCGTCGTTCTGGCATGTTTTCATATAAAATTTGCTTGAATTGGAGAACGTGGGCCCTGGCACGTATTTCGGTGCAAAGCGGGTCCCACTTTTCGAGTCAACGGATCACTTTGAGATTGGCTCATCGAAATCCAATTCTGGATATACCGTTGAGTTCGTATCGTCATTCTGAACTAGTTGACATATAATTTGCTGAGTTTTGAAGACATTTGCTTCGGCACGTATTTTCGTGCAAACCGGATACCAAGTGTCCGTGTCAACGTATCATTTTGTGATCGGGACATCGGAATCCTATTTCGGATATACCGTTGGATTCGTATCATCATTCTGAATTCGTAGACATATAATTTGCTAGGTTTTTTAGACTTCTATTTCGACACGTTTTTCGGTGCAAAGTGTGTCCAACGGCGGACATCATTTTGTCCCAAAATTACTGTTTTGCCCCTGTGTCCAAATTAGACTTTTGGGTAGGCTATCCTAGCTAATTTGACCATTCTGGACACGTTGGTGATATTTATTTTATCATCCGACAACATCTGTAGATTTTGCTTGTGTATTATCCTTAATTTGTAATTAATTATTTTTCCAAAAATTGTTACTTTCTGGTTTTGAATTTTTATATATATTTTAATTGCTGTAAAAATCTTAGAAAAATTATATTTAAATACTATGTTAATTTAGCTAATTTAATATAATTTTTCTAGTATTTAATAAATACTTTTGGTATTTTATAAAAATAGAAAAACAGAACTCATTTTCAGTATATTTATGTTTGCTGATTTTTAATAAATAGTTATGGAGGTTTATAAATTCCAGAAAAATTAGTATAAATTTCTATAATTAACAAGGATCATTTTGGTACTTTATTTTATGTATAATTGAGCTTTTTGTCTATCTCAAAAATTGTTGGAATATAGTGTACAGTTTGATTTATTTATTGAATAATTACGACTTTCGATATTTTGTGTTGTATTGAGTTATTGTAGTATTGGATCACCCCCTGCCCTAGTATAAAGACTTTAGAAGATTTGTTTGGATATAGTGGCACATCACATTATACTTTTTATGCTAGGTTCCCACTTGGCTAGTATCCAGTTAGGAGTCGTGTCACACCACTAGTGTAGTATTGAACATAGCTTAGAACTGAGATTGTGTATCATTATTGACAGGACACCGGACATCTATATCTTCGTACTAGTATTCGTGCTTTGCTCGAGGCGAGTACATCTACAAACTTATTTACTGTCTTTTAATGCTAGAAAATGTATTAACCCTGTTAAAATACTGATCCTTGAGGTAGCAAGTTAGATTTTCACATGTTGTATTACTTTCAGTACCTGCCATGCTTAGGATAGTTCTTATATCTTCACATGCTTCTTACTGGTTCTCAGGACATGTTTTACTATGCTTTATACTACTCGAATTATTCACATGCTTCATACTGCTCCCAGTACTTGCCATGCTTATACTACTCCCAGTATCTCTCACGTGTTTTATACCGTTCTAGTACCTCTCACATGTTTTTACTGTTCTCGTATCTCTCACATGTTAGAATATGGGTTATGGGGAAACTGACAGTTGAGTACGTGATCATGCCCCCCTCTCCGTATGTATTTACCGAGCAAGGTAGCATTTTATATGTATATCTTGTTCGTAGGTGCACCGTGCGTATTTGTGCGTATGTACATCTATTGCTTGTGACTTGTACGAAAGTACATTTATCACATGTACCCCCAGCACATGTGCACCTATTGACCGATTACGTACTTGCTACAGTTTTAAATATTATATATATATCTGTCTCTATGACATATGTATCCTTGCCATGATAGATTATGAGATATACCATGATTCCAGATATGCCATGTTCCCTATGTTACTATGATACTGTGATTCCAGTCCTACCATGATTCCAGTTGTACCATGAGACCATGTTTCCAGTATTTCCTGTTTTATAGACTTATCACACCATGTTTCTTGTTGTACATCTCTTTCATTATATATTCAGTACTTTAGTTGTAGAGGTTGTACTTGCTCCCATCCGGACAGGATAACGTTGTAGGTTCACTTTTCGAGGAGGAAATGCTATGTGATTTATGTTATGGCACTGATTTTGAGCACCTGGCCTTAGCTCCAGTAGAGGCCCCAGCGAGGAACCTTGCTTAGTTATTTTCTTGTGTTTTGAGACTTAGACTTTGTCTGTACTTATATTTGGATACTGGACTTTGTCTCCAGTTACATACTTAGAAGTGTATTATTTAGTCTGTACATGTTTACCTTCGCTTATAGATGCTGTATTGTGATGAACTTTAAATATGGTTTTAGAACTGTTAGCTGCTTAGATTCTTTATTGTCTATTCTTAGAACAGCTTACTACGCTTTGACCAAGCGTAGGCTGGACATGGCTCGGCCCGGCCCAACAATTTGGGTAACGGGTCGTGACACCAACCACTGTACTGCATCTCCATTTTTTCATTATAAGGGCTTCTTTTCTTTACTTTCTCAGTATCACTATAGTTGTTTAGTAGAACATGTGATGTTCCAGTTCAACTATGTTTCAGTGACATGTTCTTCTTTTTCCAAAGGGAGTGTCAACAGCTATTAGAGTTGATCTATGGTGTGGTTTTAGTGACATGTTCTTCATATGGATAAATATGATTAGATTCAAGGTGTGGTTTTGTTCTTATAAAATAATCGATCTGTTAGAGTTGATCCTACAATTAATTGTAAAGAGATATCAACTTAAATGTTGATTGTGATGCAAGCCTATGATAATACGTAATGGATTCTTCTTCTATAGCTTCCTCATAGGTATATGTCTGATTGTGATGGCAACTTTTTCAACTGGGATTGATTCAAAAGCCTTTCAGGTGAACATGACTCTTTTGACAATAGTTTACTTATTTTTCTATCTTTATTGTTTTATCTATAAAGAATTTGTTTTTTGGTGTGGACTTCACATCTATTCGATTACTTTTGACTGATGAAGTACATGTGAAATTAATCGAAAACATAATTCATAAGGAGATAATATCCTTTTCAAGTAAGCCTTGCAATAGTAATCCACAATTAGGTATTGATGTTGGTTGGGCAGTACATGGGTGAAAATTGTCATTGAATAGTTTGGCGCAAGCATATACTGTAAGAATATATCCTTTTCAAGTAAACCTTGCAATATATCCTTTTCAAGTAAACCTTGCAATAGTAATCCACAATTAAGAATATATTTTTGGTGTGGAATTCACAAGCAGGTTTGTAGTTATGTTTGGCTCATGTTCCTTTGATATTGGATTGGTTTAACTTGGGACATATTTATATTTCAGTTGGGTCATGTTTATATTTATGTCATCTCACAGTGGCAAATATGTTCTTGTTTATGGACAAATGATTGAACCTCCTGCTGCTCGTGCTCATACTAGATTGTCTTGGTTGACTGGCTGCGCACTTCAAAGATACTGAAGGGCAAGATGTGCTTCTCTTCATTGGTAACATTTTTTGCGATTTCTATACAAGCTATTTATGTGCCAGCTGATGATTTGACAGATCCCGCACTTGGAACTACATTTTTCCATCTTGATGCTACAACCGTATTGTCACGACAGGTTTGTTTGGCTACTTATAGACCTGAAATTTTTTTAGCATTGAGCTTTTTCTGTAGTTTGCATGTCTATATCCCTTGTAATTTTGCTTCCAGGTAGGTGTAAATAGTTTCCAGGTAAGAATTTTGTTTTTAAAGAGAGCAATTATATCCTCTATTTATTATTTCCATATATTATTTCTATAAAAAAGCATTATTACTGTGTTTAAACTTTAAGCATTATACTGCTATAGATAACACACATATTCTTCTTATTATTGTTGACTAAAGGCAAATTACTTATACACTCGACCAATTAAACGACGATATTTTCAGCGATGCGGTAGGAGAGCATATTTATAGGAGTTGATGGGCCTCCCTCTTAAGTTTCTATCCAGTACCGGACTAATTAGTACAAAGAAAGTAGTATAAACTTCAGTATGCGGTACGCACCTTGGTTCACCAAATATACAAGTCCATCCTATAAGTTTGGGTTAGGTAAATTAAATTTGCTCCCTCTGGTGCTTTTATTCTCTCTTTGTATCACACAATTGTTTTCTCTATTTTGTACCTGCCACCCTTTTTGATTTATTCTATCTTCACCACATTAACAATGTCATTTGTATCATTACCATTTCTAAAATTTTGTGGTTATGGTAAAGGTGTAGTGTGTTACCTGCCACTGATTTATTCTTTCAACACATCGGCAATGTCATTTAAATCATTACTATTTCCAACTATTTATGGTTATGGTAATGGTGTAGGGTGTTTTGAATGTGAAGTATGATGACCATTCAGAGCAGTCATTTTACATGGTTGGTGGGATCGAGGAAGTCAGTGCCAAAGGTTGAAAAGATTGCAAAGGAACATGAGCCAAAGTTAACTTCTATCTGATCGTCTAGTTTTGTAATTGAATACACAATATCATCTTTGTCTTGTTAGTCCCTCTTTTATAGCTAGTCAGCAATGAAATTTGCTTACTATTGTAATATTGTCTAAGTGACAATTGTGTCAGATCTACTTGAATGGAATAATGTTGATCATAATTTTGTTTCTATTTTTGATATGATATAAATTTTGTTTTTTTATGTGCATGAAGCAACTAAATTTGATTCTTAGGCTCAATAGAGCCATAAATTTTTTTTATATTTTTTTATCCATTCCTAACGGTTATAACCGTTAGGAACATTTTTCTTTCCTAATGGTAAAAAAATGTTAGAAAAATAAATTTTCTAACGGTTTTTTACCATTAGAAAATTTATTTTTCCAACGGTTGATTACCGTTAGGAAATTTATTTTGCCAACGGTTTATTACCGTTAGAAAATTAATTTTTCTAACAGTTTTTTACCGTTAGAAAAATTTCCAACACCATACTACTAACGGCAAAAAACCGTTAGTAATAATTTTTCTAACGTTTATAGTCGTTAGGAAATGACAGTTTTGGTGTAGTGACGATTATAGTATACATGCTTGCGACCATCTCTGCCATGGTCTTCAATTTGTCCTCTAGTGCAGCAATTTGTTGTTCTTGATTGGCTGAACTAGAAGCATCTTGATCTTCCGTAACGGTATATGCCATCACTTCTCTTACTGCTATTGATGAGATAGTTTGTTCAGAACTTTTACTATCTGCATCAAACTCCGAGAAAGTGTCTTCTCCTACATGAGTGATGAGGAGATCTTCTTGATTAAAGACACCTTGGTTCAAATGTTGATTCTGTTGGCCCATTCCATGGTCACACCCGATTTCGATAATCAACATGCACTTAAGTCAATACACAAAATATACAAACTGCTGCTAATCATTTCAGGATATATGAAATCAATTTTAACGGACATTGTACTGCATCAATGAAGCATCAACATCATCAAATCTGAAGATGACTCATTTTATATTTTATTATGTATTTTATATTTTATTGAGTCTAGGATTTATTTTGTAAAATCAGTTTTGGTAATACTGGCTTAGGGTTATCCCAGTCCACATTCTAAAAAGCCGTCCCATTACCACTCATATATCATTTTACAAAATATTCCAAAATTTTTTGGAAAATATTTTCTGATAAAATATTTCAAAAATCTCCTAACAGAGCTCATAACCGAGTTCGGCCCGAGTTCGGACCGAACTCTGTCCGAGTTCGGTCAGTTTGTATTCAAACTTCTGTTGCCTCCAAATCTGCGAGCAACGTCTATTTACGAGATATCTGCATCCTAACTCTGCCCGAACTCTGTCCGAGTTCGGTCCCAGAAAACACCTATAAATAGAGAAGAACTTTTTATTTCAAATCAATTCATTCACTCTTCATCTTCTCTTCTCTACTATTCAAGTGTTTTCAAATGATCCAAGATTTTCAAATAATACCTATACACCTCTTAGCCAAAAGCCAGTAATATCAGAGTTGATTTAGAGTCTTTTGGTATTCCAAGAGTTGTAAAGAGGTCGTTCCAAGTTCAGCAACTTTTCTTGTTGTGGAGCTGGTCGTGCGCTCGTCACCAAGCACGGTGTTGTGAAGTCGGTCGTGCACTTGTCACCAAGCACGGTGTTGTAAGAGACTGCAAGCTCTCAGTTAAAGCTTGTGCCATAGTGGATTAACATCGAGCACTGGATTAGTCCTCTCAGAGGGATACCAGTATATATCGCTGTGTCAATGAGTTTAAATTCTCTATCTCTTGCTACATTATATTTACTGTCTCTTATTTCACTGCCATAGTTTAAAATTTTAATTGGTGATTATTTTTCCGCTGTACACACACACTCTATTCACCCCCTCTAGAGGTGCTCAACGGTCCTACAATTGGTATCAGAGCAGGTTATATTTTTATATAACAAACCTCAGAGAGTATATATGGCAGCCGTGAAATCAATATTCAACGGTGAAGGGAAATCCACAAATAGACCTCCCCTATTTGATGGAACAAATTATACCTATTGGAAAACACGAATGAATTTCTTCTTAAAATCTCTTGACTTTGATCTTTGCTCTATAGTCATTGATGGTTATAGGAAACCAGCACCCACAGTGGTTGAAGGCCAGCTTGTAGACAAGCCTTATGATAAATACACTGAAGCTGAAAAAGCTAAGGCTAGTCTAGATGCTCGTGCCATCAATGCACTATTCTGTGCAATTGACAAAACGGAGTTCAACATAGTTTCAACCTGTAAGACATCTCACAAAATTTGGAAACTTCTTGAGGTAACTCATGAAGGTACTTCCCAAGTGAAGGAATCCAAAATTAGTAGACTGACACAGGAATATGAATCTTTCAAGATGAAACCCGGTGAGTCAATTACACAGATGTTTACTCGTTTCCTTGATATAACTAATCCTCTGCAATCTCTTAGCAAGAATTACATCAATCATGAGAAGATCAGAAAAGTGCTGCGGGCTCTAACCAAGAACCAGAATCCAAAAGCCACAGCAATTATTGAAGGAAACGATCTCACCACTATGTCCTTGGAAACACTGATGGGGAAACTGATGACCCATGAACTTGATTTGCAAGAGTTTGAAGAAGCAATACCAAAAGAAAAATCTATTGCCTTCAAAGCTCAAGCAAGAAAATCAACATGCAATGACTCTGATGAAGAATCATCAAGTGGTGATGAACAGGCCCTACTTGTGAAGAACTTCCAAAGATTTCTAAAGTTTGAGAAATCAAGAAAAAGGAAGAGAGATGTCCAAGAAAGCAATGAAGATGAAACCATTTACTTTGGATGCAAAAGGACAGGGCACATGAAGAAGGACTGTCCAATTTCAAAGAAAAGCAGTCCATATGACAGATCAAGATCAAGCAGAAAAGCAACATCCGGTCGAAAGTATGCCAACACAAGTATCTGGCATGAAAGTGATGCCAGTGATACAGAAGAAGAAGATAGACCCTGCGGTAATGCAAATGTCTGTCTTATGGCATTTGATAAGGTATCTTCAAACCCTCTATATGATGATTTTACTTTCGATGAATTAGAAAATGCCTTTAGCTAATTACTTGAAGATCACAAAACTGTGCTTGACAAGTATAAGCAATCTCGAAAAGAGATTAAGGCATACACAACCGAGTTAGCTAGACTGTCCAATCTTATTGAAGATATAAGAGAGACGTCTACTACCGGTAACACGAAAGAGATAGCCAAACTCAAGGTAGACTATCATGAGGCTATCCTCAAAATTGAAAAAAAAGAAAGAGACTATGTCAAGATACAAGAACTATATGACATAGAGAAGAAGAAGCACCTAGTAACAGAACAAAGACTCTCAGATATGACTGCTAGATATGAAGAGTCTATTGCGATTTCTAAAAAGTTAGAAATCAAGTTAGGAAAATAGGCAATACCTGTGACACAACCTAAAATTAGTCCTAATGCCAAGCATACACCTAAGAGGACTAAAAATAAGAAAGCACAAAAGAAACACGAATATCATCATGCTTTCACTTATAAGTTCTCCAAACCAAACAAGCATGTAAATACAGTTGTGACCACATATGGTTCTAAACTTACTTGCACTTATTGTGGCACGCATGGACACATATCACAGTATTGTTTGGCAAGAAAGCTTGTTGACAATCACACTTTAATCTGGAGACCTAAAGCTAATCAAAATGGACCCTTCAGAAAATGGGTACCAAAGGATTCATCTACTTGTCTTGTAGGTGGACCCTCAACCCTCTTATGCTAGAAGTAAATGGATCCTCGATAGCGAATGTTCGTAACACATGACTGGTGATGCATCTTTGTTCGCTACGCTATCGATGAAGAAAGAAGGATATGTCTCATTCAAAAATAATTTGAGAGGTGATATAATTGGTAATGGTACTGTAGGTATTTCTTCATATCCAGTAATAAAGGATGTTTGTCTAGTAACAGAATTGAAACATAACATATTAAGCATAAGTCATTTGGCAGATAATGGTTATGGTATCAATTTTGTGAAAGATAAATGTACCATATATGATTTGTCATCTGGTGATCCCATATATAAAGGGATTAGAGAAGACAATATTTATGTTTTCTTTTTGGAAAATACTAATAATGCAGGTAGGTGCCTAGTAGCCAATCAAGATGAAAGCTGGCTATGGCACATGAGACTAGGACATGCAAACATGGATACTATCTCACGACTAAGTACAAAAAAGTTGGTAAGAGGACTCCCTGAGATTCCATTCAAGAGAGATATAGTATGTGCTGACTGTGAAAAGAACAAAGCACATAGGTCTACTTTTAAATCCATCAACGCTGTAAGTACTTCTAGACCTTTACAGTTAATTCATATGGATTTATTTGGTCCTAGTAGAGTCGCTAGTCTTGGCGGTAAGCTCTATGCTTTTGTTCTTGTTGATGATTTCTCTCGTTTTACTTGGGTTTATTTCTTATCAAACAAAAGTGATACAATTTTTGAATTTTAGATATTTTGCAAAAAGGTACAAAACGAAAAAGGCTTCATGATTACTCGTATCCGAAGTGATCATGGTGGCGAATTCAAAAATTCTGATTTTAAAAAGTTTTGTGATGATAGTGGATATTACCACGAATTTTCTTGTCCTAGAACTCCCCAACAGAATGGTGTTGTGGAGCGGAAGAATCGCACTCTAAGCAAAATGGCTAGAGTCATGCTGAATCAGTATAATCTTCCTAAATATTTTTGGGCATAAGCTGTTAGTACAGCCTGTCATGTTTTGAATAGGGTGTTAATTTGACCGATCTCGAAGAAAATACCATATGAGCTTTGGTTTGGAAGAATTCCAAACATTTCTTACTTTAAAGTTTTTGGATGTCGCTGTTTTATCCTGAACACCAAGGATAACTTGGGAAAGTTCGACTCCAAAGCAGACGATGTGATATTTCTCGGATATGCTGCTAAGAATAAAGGATATATAATTTTCAATAAAAGATCTATGATTGTTGAAGAAACTATTAATGTTACTTTTGATGAGTTAAATAGTCACAGATCTAGCGACAGTGATGATGAAGATACACATGCAAGGACTAAGCAGAGTTCTGGGAAAGATCTGACCCAAGATGCAAGGACTGAGAAGAGTTTTGTGAAAGATCTGACTCAAAAGTATGAATCATTAAAATTCATGCCAGATCATCCAGAAACACTCATCATAGGTGATGTATCTAAAGGTGTAAGTACACGTTCATCTCTTAAAGATTTTGATATAGCAGCAAATGTAGTATTCATTTCTCAAATAGAACCTAAGAATGTAGATGATGCTTTTACTGATGAGTTTTGGATTCATGCCATACAAGAGGAACTAAATCAATTTGAGAGAAACCAAGTTTGGGAACTCGTTCCTAAACCTATTGGTCAATCGATAATTGGTACCAAATGGGTGTTCCGAAATAAACTCAGTGAAGATGGACAAGTTCTACGCAACAAAGCACGTCTAGTGGCACAAGGTTATAATCAAGAAGAAGGAATTGATTATGATGAGACCTATGCTCCTATTGCTAGAGTAGAAGCCATCCGCATGTTTTGTGCATTTGCATGTTTTAATGATTTTAAATTATTTCAAATGGACGTAAAAAGCGCATTTTTAAATAGATTTTTAAAAGAGGAAGTTTTTTTGAAACAGCCCCTTGGTTTTGAAGATTTTTAAAAACCTGATCACGTCTTCAAGCTTAAGAAGGCCCTTTATGGACTCAAACAAGCACCTCGTGCTTGGTATGAATGCCTAAGTGCCTTCTTACTTGATAATGGATTTTCAAAAGGAAAAGTTGATACTACTTTGTTTATAAGATCCTTGAATGATGATATCCTCCTTGTGCAAATTTATGTAGATGACATAATATTCGGTTCTACTAACGAAAAACTCTGTCAAGATTTTGCTAAGTGCATGCAGAGTAAATTTGAGATAAGTATGATGGGAGAGCTAAACTTCTTCCTAGGACTTCAAATCAAACAGCACTCAAAAGGAACATTCATCAACCAAGCTAAGTACACGAAGGACATACTGAAAAAGTACGACTTCGAGAATGTAAAGCCAATCGGGACTCCTATGGCTACATCTACAAAGCTTGATGCTGATGAAAGTGGCAAACCCGTCGATCAGCATAAGTATCGAGGTATGATTGGTAGTTTATTATATTTAACTTTTAGTCGTCCTGATATTATGTTTAGTGTTTGCATTTGTGCACGTTTTCAGGCAAATCCTAAGGAATCGCATCTTAGTGCCGTTAAGCGTATCTTCCGATACCTTAAAGGAACTTCTACAGTCGGCTTATGGTATCCTAAAACCAAATCCTTTGACCTGATAGGTTACTCGGATGCAGATTTTGTAAGATGCAAAGTGGACCGTAAAATTACCAGCGGCACATGATATTTTCTAGGAAAGGCCTTAGTCTCTTGGTCTAGCAAGAAACAAAATTCAGTAACATTATCAACAACTGAGGCTGAGTATATCATCGCAGGACGTTGTTGTGCTCAGATTTTGTGGATGAAGCAAACATTAGAAGACTATAATCTGTACTACACTAAAGTTTCTATTTATTGTGACAACACTAGCACTATTAATCTGACTAAGAGCCCTATCTGTCATTCACGCATAAAGCACATAGAGATAAGACATCATTTTCTTCGTGATCATCAACAACACGGGGATATCTGCTTAGAATTTATCGACACAGATCATCAACTAGCAGACATATTCACAAAACCATTGGCTGAAGACCGAGGCGTGAGCTCGGTATAGTTGAATTTTCAGATTCATAATTTAATATGGTAATTAAAATTAATTTTATGACTTGCAACTTTAAAATTTATTTAACGGAAATTATTTTTGGGTACAAACCTAAAAAGGGTATGTCTGTCACCACGACTACGGTCGAAGCGAAACGGTACTTAAGAGTTCCCCGGTGAACCTCCGTTAGCTGGGACAACCTCTACAGTTAACCCATAAATAGAGTTCGTTATTAAATACTAGAGTCAAAAGTCATAAAAATTACTTTTAACCAACCAGAACTGCATTTATTGTCTCGGGAATACAAGTGACCGAACTCGGGCCGAACTCTGACCGAGTTCGGACCGAATTTGGACCGAGTTTGGTCGACGCTGTATTGATTCCAGAACCGAACAGCCGACTTTCAACCCTATATATTCACCTCTTTCAATCATCTTTTCCACACACCAACTCGTGGAAACTTCTCCTTCCTCCCTAAAAGCTCTTCCTCCTCCATCCTAGCAAGGAATCTAAGATTTCTGGTGGGCATATCTACTTTCTCATCTTTCTCCTTTCTCAAAAAAAATGTATTCCTTTTCCTTTTCTACTGTCTCCATGGCTCCTAAACGTCATAGAGGAACATCTTTCCAAGGTGCCTCCTCCTCTTCTGATTATACACCTGCTAGTCTATTTAGTCCAGCACGACCAATAGATACAGAAGACTATGATTCTACTTTGTTTCCGGACAAAGAGTTTTTTGATCTTTGGTTTGATTCTTTTTCTGGCCGTAAGATTTGCAATGGAGCTTTTGTTAACTTTACCATATTACCACATTCATTTTGGCATTCCATTCTCTATCCCGAAAACCATGATGTCCTGGATGCTGAACTGCAGAAATGCAGGAAGGAATCTGGTACATCCTATGCACTTGGCTTCTATCTTTCATCGTTTTGAGATTGATCTTCAGACTTGTGCATTCTCCTCCACTCCTATCGAGCTTACCAGATCCCGCCGATTTCCTCCTCCACCTCTGCCTCCTGGAGCTCAGCCTGCTCCAGCTGCTGACGCTGAGATTCCTGATGCTGCTCCTGCTCCAGCCCCTGCCCCGGGATTTGATCCGGCTTTCTATCAGCGCTTTGATGATTTTGTTGCTATATCTGCGCAACGTCATCAAGGTTATCTTGATTCGGAGTTCCGACGCATCACTCAGGCTCAAGTGCTGAGGAATGAGATTGCTGACCTCCACTACAGCCTAGCCCATAATCCGGTCCATCCGATCACCATCCTGCCTCACCCAGGATTTCCGGGTCCTCGGTTCACATATGAGGCTTCCTTCCAGCACTTTGACCCCACTGTAGCCTACTTTCCTCCAGAGGCTCCTGGTGCTGACGACCCTACTATGTGACGCGGGTTCAGCTTTTGGATAGTGGATATTTGTTAGAAGATGATCTTTTTGATGTAGTTTTTTCTTTTTATGTCTAAACTCATTAGTTAGACATTTTCTGATGATTGTATTCAGCACTTTATTTTTAGTATGACACTTTCAGTACTTTATTTTCAAGTATTTTCTTTCCATAGTAGTTGTTTTATGCTATAATCATGTCTCTTTTGCTTCACTTTGTCTTTTGTTTTCTATTGTTGGCTTCACATATTACGGAAGAGCCAAGTCATTTTACTATTTGACAAAGGGGGAGAAAAAGAGTACACATATACCAAAAAGCATATCCAAAAACAAAAATTAACCATCTCTTTTATTCAGGTACTTGTATTTTTTTATTTTTATAAGATATATTTGGGTATAGACTCAAGTTTGTCAATTATCAAAATGGGGGAGATTGTTGGCCCATTCTATGGTCACACCCGATTTCGATAATCAACATGCACTTAAGTCAATACACAAAATATACAAACTGCTGCTAATCATTTCAGGATATATGAAATCAATTTCAACGGACATTGTACTACATCAACGAAGCATCAACATCATCAAATCTGAAGATGACTCATTTTATATTTTATTATGTATTTTATATTTTATTGAGTCTAGGATTTATTTTGTAAAATCAGTTTTGGTAATACTGGCTTAGGGTTATCCCAGTCCACATTCTAAAAAGCCTACCCATTACCACTCATATATCATTTTACAAAATATTCTAAAATTTCTTTGAAAACATTTTCTGATAAAATATTTCAAAAATCTCCTAACAGAACTCATAACCGTGTTCGGCCCGAGTTCGGACCGAACTCTGTCCGAGTTCGATCAGCTTGTATTCAAACTTCTGTTGCCTCCAAATCTGCGAGCAACGTCTATTTACGAGATATCTGCATCCGAACTCTGCCCGAACTCTGTCTGAGTTCGGTCCCAGAAAATACCTATAAATAGAGAAGAACTTTTCATTTCAAATCAATTCATTCACTCTTCATCTTCTCTTCTCTATTATGCAAGTGTTTTCAAACGATCCAAGATTTTCAAATAATACCTATACACCTCTTAGCCAAAAGCCAGTAATATCAGAGTTGATTTAGAGTCTTTTGGTATTCCAAGAGTTGTAAAGAGGTCGTTCCAAGTTCAGCAACTTTTCTTGTTGTGGAGCTGGTCGTGCGCTCGTCACCAAGAACGGTGTTGTGAAGTCGGTCGTGCACTTGTCACCAAGCACGGTGTTGTAAGAGACTGCAAGCTCTCAGTTAAAGCTTGTGCCATAGTGGATTAACATCGAACAAGAGTACTCGAGACTAGATTAGTCCTCTCAGAGGGATACCAGTATATATCGCTGTGTCACTGAGTTTGAATTCTCTATCTCTTGCTACATTATATTTACTGTCTCTTATTTCACTGCCATAGTTTAAAATTTTAATTGGTGATTATTTTTCTGCTACACACACACACTCTATTCACCCCCCCTCTAGAGGTGCTCAACGGTCCTACAGATTCCTCGATCTAGTGTATTGAAAGACACCTTCATTGGATGCATGGATCCGATCTAAGTATTGCTGACTAGGATTACGGGATGCATTACGTCTTGGACATTTCCAACCCCAGTGCCTTGAGAAGTCATGTTGACAGAAGCATATAATAGCTCATCTTTGTCTTCTATTATATGTTCAGGAGTTGAAGAATAGTTCAGACGATCGAAGACAAATCGTCGAGCCGATTGGCAACAACAGTTGATGACGACTTCATGAAGGCAGTGGTGATTTGAAGTACGATTTGGAGGTGAGGGAGACATCCCTGAAATTTCTCGTCTTTGTGTAAGACGTTGCCGCAAATCAGTTACAACTACAGGACGAGAAAAAGTCGGAGGAACATATTCCTTAATGATGTTAGGAACATGTCTCCTATTCTTCAAATGTTTAGTTTCCTGAGTGTACAAAGATGTACTCAACTCATTAGCATAGGTGGTTGGGTCTTTCTTTTCAAACTTTGGCTTTTGGTACAGATTGGCCTTTGGCATAGGGTTCTTACGTTTCGCCAAAGCTGATACTGGTTGACGCCTATTGAGATAAGCGCGTAAATCTGAAAATTCTGCTCCAGGTGTCTCTGTTCGTGATACCCTCAATTTTCCTTGCTTGGATCTTCAAATTTGCAAGGTGGGAAGGTCTTGACCAAACCCTATAGGGGTAGGAAAGATACATCTTTGGTCAGTATTCTTTCCAATATCAGAGATCCGAAGATCTCTATTTAAAATAATAGAATCTGATAGATCTTCCTCTGAGTCATAGACCAGGGAAGTTTGAGAAAAGACCAAAGGGTGCTTTCCTTTATTTTGTGAAGGGTCAGCTAAGAAGCCTTTTCCTTTGTTCTGTCGTGAGACCATTTTAGACACAGATTGCGCCAATTAAGAAAGTGTCAAGGACTCTTCCTTTTGTTCTGTCTAGTGTTAGCACTAGAACATTAATTCTCCAAGTTCAGAACTTGAGAATTAGAAGAGGGAATAGCCAAAAGACTAGTTCCCTTAAGTTGCGCCAGAGTAGCAAACTACGCCTGAGGTACTGATTGCTTGGGTTGTGCCATAGTCCTACAGGCTACTGATGGTGACTTGGAAGCAATATGGGTAGACTGCCCCTCAACGATGGCTTGAACAGACTGTACCTTGGCAACAAAGAGAATAGTAGACTGTGCGTGGGCAGCAGGATGAATAGGTTGCGTACGGGCAACAGAAGCAAGCTGTGCCTGAGCTGCCGAGACAGACTGTATCTTGGCCATTGAACACTTAGGTTGCGCCTAGGCAACAGTGACCATGGAAGATTTAGGAGCCCACACAGTCCTATTCTTGGCGATAGCCACTGTACGCTTGTTGCTCTTGGTGCTAATCATATCCTCATAGGCTGTCTGGTTGACTTGAACAACCAGAGTCTTCTGCGTCTTGCCGATCGATGCAGTGTCACATTGAGTTGTCACATTCTCGTCGGAGGAGAAAGTCGTCCCCAGCAGAGTCGCCATTTTGTTTGCAAAAACAAAAAGTTTATTCCAAACTTGAAAAAGAATAGTACAAAGTATAATGAATTCTGTGGAAGTACAACTGTAAGAATCTGATCAGAAGACGATCACTTTATCCCTTGGCATATGTGAACTTGAAAACTGTAGCCTCTGTAGAATGCATCAGCAATTTTGCAAGAGTTCTTGATATCTGTGCGTATGTATCTGATGATTTCACAATGATTGGAAACTCTATTTATAGAGTTCAAAAAATAACTGTTTTAGCAGTTATTCGGATGTGCACGAGACTGGATTGCGCCACATTAGGTTGCGCCAACCTCCTGTTGTGCCAACTTTCTTTCAGTTGTTAAGTCGTGTACTAACTGTATTTAGATGCGTGGCATCATGTGATTGAAATGCGCGTGGTCGTGTACAAGATAGTAGACACGTCTTGAGAGATTAGTGGCATGTGCGCCACGTCATCATGCTTTAGAATATAAGTTGTCTCAACTTCATCAGGTTGTGCGAGCTTCGGTCAACTGTGCCTGATTGAGCCGCGCCTAGACACGTGGCAGCTTTTGAGCCGAAGTCATTCAGATTGCGCCTAGGCGCAACTAAAGATTTTGTCTGGATTGCGCCTAAGCGCAACTTACGAAGTGTACAGGACAGCTGTCTACCAACTCTCCTTGAGCGGCACAATTTACGGGATTCGAAGAGATTTTTCTCGTTCACTGTGGTGTCAGTTGTCAGTGTTGTCAGTTAATAATGGCCATTAAGTGTCAGACGCCACGTAGATTTTGGTGCAATAAGACTGGACGCAGTCTAATATCAGGCGCAACCTGATCAGTGGCGCAACTTGTTCTCTGAGCTTTACATCAGTGGCGCAATCTAATCTTTGGGGCACAACTTGTGTCACGACCCACACCCTAGAGTAAGGGCACGAGACGTGGGTACGTTCAGCCTACGCCGTAATGTCGATGGTAGAACGCTGTCCTAGGTCAGTATCTAACAATATAAAGGTACATGTACAGTATATACACTCCGAATGGAGGTGACATAGCAATACAGTCTCAATCACATCTAAGGTAGAGCATGATAAAAGATAGATAGATAGATAAGAACAAAATAAAATCCACAGAGAATACAATCCAGATAAGTCTAAGTGTATAAATAAATACATATCCCAAATAACATCTCAAAATCTCAATACATTAATCCAGAAAAGACAATGAAGAACATCCTAATCTAGGGGAGTGTCATCCACTGCTAGTGGGTCCTGCTGCTGGTCCAGGTCACAACAATACTCTAGGGTCGCACGTAATAAGTAGGACAGAACGCCTCAGCCTCGTCCTCTGTAATATTTTCAACAGGTCCAGGACAGGAGCGAGTATAGTACATCTCAACAAATCATAACAGGTTAGAAAATATAAACATGCTAGAGAGTAAGATACAGAAAACTGAAGAACAACATGATGTAAAAAGAGAGAGACTGTAAGTAAATAGCTACGATATATAGAGAACTATCAGTGACTAGTGATTCAGAGCACAAGATGGTTATGTAAACGGCACGATGTTGTACACGAGTAATCTAAAGAGCTCGTACACGAGTAATCTACTGAATTGATTACATAACCACTTCTAGTCCCCCGCCCCAATCAATACACAAGGATCTAGCCAAGTTATGTTATCATACACGAAATATCGACGTACACGAAGATCATGTGAGCACATGAGTATACACGATTTCATACGATTTGTACACGAAAAGCACGAACACAAAGAGTACACGATGCTCATGATAAAGTTCACGAACACGAAATACCCGATGTATCCGCTAAGAGGATAATATTGCACGACAAGATCCATATAGTACTAATCCGTGTTTCTAATGTGTCAGCATCATGTAAAGTAATCTAAAGCAGGAAATATAGTCCTAAATAAGATATGAAATGATCAGAGAATGTACTCGTCTGTATCCTGAGTATTTGTAGAGTATCTACTGTCCGAGGAGTGGTGTTTGGCTCCTATAGAACAATACAAGTTACTATAAGTCTAAAAATGATATATCAGACTGCTACAATACATCTATATGAAGTCTGGGATTAAACTGGACTAAAGTCAACCTTTGGTCAACTCTAGTCAACTAGACTAGTCAAACTAGGTCAACTAGGTCAACCTAAGCCAAACAAGTCTCACTAAGCGTAACAAGTCTATTCTGGCAAGCACACACCATTTCTAGGCTATACAAGTCAACTACACATGTTAACTGGCATTCAAGCCACACTCATAGGCAATGAGCCATAGGCTATAGGCCCATAGGCAATATCATGCCTATACCAAACCACATATTCACATATCACAATATTAATCTAATTTGTATTGTTCACACACACATTTCTCACATATACATATATATCTAGTTTAGCATAGATAATCTCATATACATATATAGGCTTCATGATAATATATCACATAAATAGATATATATATGTATATACATACATATATATATGTAAATAGAGAAAGTGAAGTTAGCATGTAAGGGGGTCTAAGTGTGTGAACATGGTGGTGAATAGGAAGGACATAGGCTAAGTTGTCTATATCCTATTTGCATAACATGCATGCTAACACAATTGTACATATATGCATAACTTACATATCAATATATAAGTCACTTACTTTACATTACATTAGCTTATACAAACATGTGTAAAGGAGTGAGTGAGAGTGTCCCATAGAGAAAACAGTGTGATACAAGGAATTAAAGTGTGGTGTAATACAATGGTGGTGTCCATGTAGAAAACAGTGTGACAAAACCTGGGGAAAAAAGTGAGTGACACATAGTGTGAACTAAGGGAATCAATGTCAATGATAGTTAACCAATGAAACTAGTTGACAGGAAAACATGAACGAAGAGGGTGTGGCAAAGTGTAATATGGGAAATCAGTTAACAGGGTAGTGTGTGTAGACAGTAAAGGTAAACATGGCATTTAAGCACTTAACCAACTAACCTGTTCTCTGGTTTAAGAACCCATGTGACAGTTCTAATATAACAACCAGTGAATTGATTTCGAGTTCAACATCCCATCATTCAACAATTTTAGGTAATGGAAATCAATTCTCAGGTTGAACTCATGTGACAGGTTATAGGAATGAAGTTCATTTGATAGTTTTAATAGGAATAATCATTCAAACTAATATATCAGTCACATTCATTTCGAAACCATGCATCCCATTGCCCAAATTTCTATTTCATGACATAAAGCCTAATCTATCATGTAAAACCTATCTAACAGGTATCAATACATATGTAGGATCAATCATGTCCATTTAAAAACATCATTTAATCAATTTAAGAAAGGAAATCAAATCTCAGGAATTGAGAACTGGACTGCATATCAGTCAACAGTCCAACTCCAAGTTCGAAATCATATTCTAAGTGCAAAAATCTAATCCAACTTGTAAAATCAACTAACAGAGATTAATACACATGTCCAGGATCTAATATGGAAAATTAATCATTAATTAAATAGCTAACAAATGGAAATGAACACAGGAATTTAAGAACTGGACACAGTAGAATAGGACAGTCTCGTGCACGTGTTCATTGGGCTCGTGCACCCGACACGACACGACACAAACCCTGTGCTTGTGTCCCAGTGTCGAGTGGGTCTAGGTCTAGGATCTGGACACCCTGAATTGGGTCTATGACACGTGTGTCAGTGATACGACACGTGTATCAGTGGCCAAAAATCGGCTGAACCGATTCAGTGAGTGACCAGTGCACACACAAATACGTGTCAGATACGACACGAGGTCTCGTACAACTTGGAGAGCCTCGTGTCAGTGTTCGCCCCAACGTGTGTGTCAAAAATCTCGTGTCCAAGTAGCGTGTCCAAGGAGGAATTGCCCCCGAGTAGCAGGGGACTACTGCTGCGTGCGGAAACTGCGTGTTCGCGTGTCCAATCCGACACAACACGATGCAATAATCACCTCAGACAACCAGAAATTAATAAGCAACACCAAACCCTAATTTTTTTATTGAAACTAATACTGAAAATTTGAACGAAATGCCCACTGTGGTATTTCGTCGAACACCTTGGTATGCACACTGATACGTGTCCAATACGGACACGTATTGGAGACAAAACCTAGCAAAACCTATACCAACAGTTAGAGGACTCCTAGGGCTTCCTATTGTTACCTAGAAACTGAAATTTTATGGAGGGAATGAGAAGTTACCTAGGTGTGTCAAATTGCTCAAAAAGCTCCAAAGAGGGGTGTTCTTCTTGTTATCCAAACTTCACCAAATTGTTCCTCCACTGAATTTCTTCACCATGGGCAGAAAGTATACAGGGATTAGATCCTAATGCAAGAAGTTTGAAGGAAAAAGGAATTGAAATGTAATAGATATGGATTGGGGAAGATTGGGATTTACCTTTCTTTTCCAACTTGCTAATTTCCTAAAGGAGGCTAGCCCTAGATGGAAGAGGCATTAAATAGGGGTGTGGAACCCTAGGTGGCTGGCCATAAATGCTAAGGTTGGGGTTTTGGGATGATCAATGGCTATAAATCAGTCTAACTAATTCAATGGTTCACAAGCCTACACACTAGTCAAGTTGTGACCTAGTTGTTCCATCTAGTCATGACTTAACCAAGGCTAACAAATTCTAACTAACACTAACTAACACTAACCATGGTTAGCTAAGACTAGCTATGACTAATCTAGGTTAGGTCAAATCTAGTCTAAGGCTAAACACACTACAAGGCAATGAATTAAATCATATTTAAATCACACCATTCAAATAATCATATTAAATTCCAATTAAATATATATTAATTCAAATAAATTCAAAATGACAAGAATACCCTCAAACTAGAAATAATAATTAAATTATCCTAATGACATGGTTAGGCTCTAGGCCATGCAGTCTCTAGGGTTTCACTAGCAGCACATCAAAATCACAAGTTATGACTTAGAGCAGTTTTTAAATAGTTTAAAATAATTAAAAAATTACCATAAATCATAATGTGAAATAAATAACAATAATAATTATTATAATTACAAAATTACAAAATTATCCTTATCTGGAAAACTGGGTGTTACAATCCTACCCCCCTTAGAAAAATTTTGTCCTCGAAATTAAGATGATCGCACCCCTTCTAGGTCAAACATAGTCAAGGGTCAATCACTAGTCAATTTCTCAACATCCAAGTACTTGGTCATCAGCTGTTCAACTTCATAGGATTTTACCTATGCTAGCTACCTCAGTGTTGGCAACTAGAATTTAGCAAAAAGGGAAACTCTATAATAGGCTAGCTCTTAACTTCCCAATCCTATCAAGTCACCCATAACTAAATACCTACAAGCTAAGCACACCAATCCCAAATACCACATATAGATATGCTTAAGAACAACAACCCATCACATATATCCTAAATATATCATATATATATATATATATATATATATATATATATATATATATATATATATATATATATATATATATATATATATATATATATATATATATATATGACTGATCAACCAAGGGTTAAAGTAGACTAAACTTATAAGTGACTGAACAGATGCTTAGAATTTAGGCTAAGGATGAATGGTCCGAATCATCAGTGTAGGCAAAAGGAAATGATGCTAGGCAGACTGAAATTATGAGCTAAAGGATAGGACATTTGGGTCCACTTGTATAGTCAAAGTGAAAGAAAACCTACATGGTGACTGAAACATGCCTCTAGATCAACCTGACCTCTCCTCTATATCTGGCTGAACTAATTACATGCAGGACAGTGGTCTGAAGAAGTGAACCAAACTGGTGTACAGGGAATGCAATAGGCAGTATACTGCAAATGAGTGCAGGCTACATACCAATCAAAATATATTACATATATATAGAAACTATATATATATTAACCCTCATCATCTCAACTCTACTCAGGGTCTAATAACACACACTCTCTACCACATGCCTATCACTCCAATGAAGGGGTCAGATACTGTAAGGTGTACTGGGACAGAACAGTAAACTGTCCCAAGGGGTGAGTGCAGACCTCTAGTATGCATGATACTAACTCTCCAGATATGCAAAATATGGTAAGGGGTTGATGGTTATATTGGTGAGTCAATAATTGGGGTCTGAACTATGGTCCAGTGAAACCTATGATGCAACATAGTAGGTAATAAAATTTGAGTGCAGTGAACAACTTGAAATATTATGAACCAAGGAAAGAGGGTCTCTAATGAAGGATCTAAACACTACCTATTAAGGTTGATCAAACATGACTGAACTCAACACAAAGAGAACTTAACTAAAATAGAAAACTGAACCAAATATAGGCTAAACAACATGTCAATACCCTATTCAACAATGACCTATAGATACCAACCAACCCATATCCCATATGCCAATATCATCTGCAATCTATATGTGTATAGACCTCTCAGTCTTAGTTGAACTACAACTATACTCAAGGACATGCTCTGGTCATGGGTGCCTCACTGGAAAAATATAAGGGGAAAAAATAATAACAATCATCAAGGCTGTAAGGCATACTAACATCCTACATGTAAACTGGTTGGTATTATAAATAACAGAAAAATCATCTACAATGGGTTACTATTCTAATACCAATGCTAACTATCATCTCTAGGGTACACACACTCTACAAGTCATCATATCATTACACTATGAAAGAAATACATATGAATAAACTCTACAAAACTAAATATTCCTACTCCTAAGTTATTTGATGAAATACAATTTTAAAACAACAGAAGGGTATGATAGAGATGATATGTTTAAAAACCTTCTCAAGATATAATCTGATAATCATATGCGTCTGTCCAAAATCATGTTACTCAGAGTCTTCTTCATGCTAGTGGGCAAGGCTACGATAATCACAGTCCTTGACTAAGGTAAATACCTCTAGGTTCATGGTATTTAAAATTTTCGTATTGCCGCATGCGATGGCAAAAATCTTAAATTTCCACATCCGAAAAATACGTCCAAAATCTGACTATATGTTCTCACTATGCCAGCTAACATGACTATCGAAGATTCTAGATCCCATAACTGAGGTGACCTAGCCCATATGATTTTTCTCAGAAGAAAAAAAACAAACATAACACAGAAACAACAGAACAAATTGATCAGTCAACAGGGAACAGATGGAATCGAATTTCAAAATAGTTATAAAAGACAATTGCGGGAATGGAATAGAGAAGAACGAAACTTGCAGCAAGATCTCTAATGGTTTGTGCATCCTCGATTGTCCTGACGATAGCTCGCCCTGCTGGTTTCCCCTGGTCTGCTGCTGATACTACATGAACCACTGCTGCTGAGAGAAATCGAGAATGACGGTACTCTGTACAGACGAAGGTGCACCTCCAATGTAGCAAAAATGCCAACCTGAGTCAACACAACAGGAGCTGCGATCTCGAGGCCCTGATGAACATGACGAGAGGTGGCCAGCCTCTCGATGGTATCCCTCGGACCGGAGCGATGAGATCAATCTCCATAACCATCATGAAGACAGATCAAAACAAGAAGCAATTACTGAGAATGAAGCAAAAAATCAAAGGAGGACAGTTTATATTCAAGGGAAGACAATAAACAGCAAATTTAGAAAAAATGAATCTGATTAAGAGTTTTTTCTAGTGTGATTGAGTACCTTCAAAAATATTCTAATTCCTACTGCAGGCTGTAGTGATACTCTAGTTCGAATATCACTACATAAACTCGACCTGCATGGGCCACCACTAAAAATGTGTCACGACCCGCACCCTAGAGTAAGGGCACGAGACGTGGGTACGTCCAGCCTACGTCGCAGTGTCGGCGGTAGAACGCTGTCCTCGATCAACATCTAACAATATAAAGGTACATGTACAGTATATACACTCCGAATAGAGGTGACATAGCAATACAGTCTCAATCACATCTAAGGTAGAGCATGATAAAAGATAGATAGATAGATCGATAAGAAAAGAATGAAATCCACAGAGAATACAATCCAGATAATTCTAAGTGTCTAAATAAATACATATCCCAAATAACATCTCAGAATCTCAATACAGTAATCCAAAAAAGATAATGAAGAACATCCTAATCTAGGGGAGTGTCATCCACTGCTAGTGGGTCCTGCTGCTGGTCCAGGTCACAACAATCCTCTAGGGTCGCACGTAATAAGTAGGGCAGAATGCCTCAGCCGCGTCCTCTGTAATATTTTCAACAGGTCCAGTCAGGACAGGAGCGAGTACAGTACATCTCAACAAATTATAACAGGTTAGGAAATATAAACAAGCTAGAGAGTAAGATACAGGAAACTGAAGAACAACATGATGTAAAAGGAAAGAGACTTTAGGTTAATAGCTACGATATATAGAGAACTATCAGTAACTAGTGATTCAGAGCACAAGATGGTTATGTAAACGATACGATGTTGTACACGAGTAATCTAAAGAGGTCATACACGAGTAATCTACTGGATTGATTACATAACCACTTCTACTCCCCGTCCCAATCAATACACAAGGATCTAGCCAAGTTATGTTATCGTGCACGAAATACAGTCGTACACGAAGATCATGTGAGCACATGAGTATACACGATTTTACACGATTTGTACCCAAAAAGCACGAATACAAAGAGTACACGATGCTCATGATAAAGTACACGAACACGAAATACCCGATGTATCCGCTAAGGGAATAACATCGCACGACAAGATCTATATAGTACTAATCCGTGTTTCCAACGTGTCAGCATCATGTAAAGTAATCTAAAGCAGGAAATATAGTCCTAAATAAGATATGAAATAATTAGAGAATGTACTCGCCTGTATCCTGAGTATATGTAGAGTATCTACTGTCCGAGGAGTGGTGTCTGGCTCCTATAGAACAGTACAAGTCACTATAAGTCTAAAAATGATATATCAGACTGCTATAATGCATCTACATGATGTCTGTGATTAAACTGGACTAAAGTCAACTCTTGGTCAACTCTAGTCAACTAGACTAGTCAAACTAGGTCAACTAGGTCAACCTAAGCCAAACAAGTCTCACTAAGCCTAACTAGTCTATTCTAGCAAGCACACACCATTTCTAGGCTATACAAGTCAACTACACATGTTAACTGGCATTCAAGCCACACTCATAGGCAATGAGCCATAGGCTATAGGCCCATAGGCAATATCATGCCTATCCCGAACCACATATTCACATATCACAATATTAATCTAATTTGTATAGTTCACACACACATTTCTCACATATACATATATATCTAATTTAGCATAGATAATCTCATATACATATATAGGCTTCATGATAATATATCACATAAATAGATATATATATGAATATACATACATATATATATGTAAATAGAGAAAGTGAAGTTAGCATGTAAGGGGGTCTAAGTGTGTGAACATGGTGGTGAATAGGAAGGACATAGGCTAAGTTGTCTATATCCTATTTGCATAACATGCATGTTAACACAATTGTACATTTATGCATAAATTACAGATCAATATATAAGTCACTTACTTTACATTACATTAGCTTATACAAACATGTATAAAGGAGTGAGTGAGAGTGTCCCATAGAGAAAGCAGTGTGATACAAGGAATTAAAGTGTGGTGTAATACAATGGTGGTGTCCATGTAGAAAACAGTGTGACAAAACTTGGGAAAAATAGTGAGTGACACATAGTGTGAACTAAGGGAATCAATGTCAATGCTATATGTGAAATTAACTAGACAGTTAACCAATGAAACTAGTTGACAGAAAAACATGAATGAAGAGGGTTTGGCAAAGTATAATATGGAAATCAGTTAACAGGGTAGTGTGTGTAGACAGTAAAGGTAAACATGGCATTTAAGCACTTAACCAACTAACATGTTCTCAGGTTTAAGAACCCATGTGACAGTTCTAATATAACAACCAGTGAATTGATTTCGAGTTCAACATCCCATCATTCAACAATTTTAGGAAAGGAATGGAAATCAATTCTCAGGTTGAACTCATGTGACAGGTTATAGGAATGAAGTCCATTTGATAGTTTTAATAGGAAATAATCATTCAAACTAATATATCAGTCACAGTCATTTCGAAACCATGCATCCCATTGTCCAAATTTCCATTCCATGACATAAAGCCTAATCTACCATGTAAAATCTATCTAACAGGTATCAATACATATGTAGGATCAATCATGTCCATTTAAAAACATCATTTAATCAATTTAAGAAAGGAAATCAAATCTCAAGAATTGAGAACTGGACTGCGTATTAGTCAACAGTCCAACTCCAAGTTCGAAATCCCATTCTAAGTACAAAAACCCAATCCAACTTGTAAAATCAACTAACAGAGATTAATACACATGTCCAGGATCTAATATGGCAATTTAATCATTAATTAAACAGCTAACAAATGGAAATGAACACAGGAATTTAAGAACTGGACACAGTAGAATAGGACAGTCTCGTGCACGTGT
>JANAVB010003000.1:6207493-6284993 GCA_029216955.1 Iris pallida
CGCGTGATAAGCTGGATCAAGGCATCCAACTGCTTTTGTTGGGCAGCCGCTCGGGCCTGGTGTATTTGGTTGTTTTCCTCACTATTCTGCCATTGCAGCTCCAATATTCTCATGATCCGTTCTACCGGATCGGTCGAGCCAGATGCACGAGGAGGAGCCATTTCTCTACAAAATAGTATAACTTCTGTCAGTCTCAAAAATATTATGGACTTATTGTATGGGGCATTGGTTTTCATAACTCAAAATTGGGACACTTTTGAAAGCCGTCAAAGTACTTTATATACTTTTTGAAAATGATATTTGCAAGAGGCCAAGGACGTAAAACTGTGCTCTGATACCACTTTGTCACGCCCCGATCCTGCTAGGGTCGTCCGTCTTGCCTGGATCCCTGCGGGATCGATCGTCCTCGCTAAGGCGTGATGCCGTGCAAGCCTAAGTTGCGCTTGCATAAGGCCATGTACCTGCACAAAACAACTAGTCAAGCAAACACACGCACGCACCCATTAGTTAAGCGAAACACACGCACGCACCCATTGCAGAAAACCAAATATTGAACACAGAGATTTGAAAGGAAATACTCATTTTATTGATAGCTTGATTGGAATACAAGTACAAAGCTTTGCGAACTCAGATTTTGCCTTATAATTTGGCTACATGATATTCTTTGCAACACTCTTTTTGAAATTAGCCACAATGTCCATACATGATATCCCTTTATTACAAGCTGGAATTGAAAGACACCTTCAGAAGGAAAAGAAACTTGAACTGGACTGGAATAAAAAGTAAACTTCGAGAGGATCCACGAGCTCTACTGGGCTAGACGAGCTTCGGTGCCTCACTTGATATCCCCCTGACTCCTTTTTGCTTTCTGAAAAGGATGCCCACAACGTGGGTCAGCACACATCATGTACTGGCGAGCGGCTTTTGGCCGAACTCGCAAATCTCTGCACTAAATCAATATGTTGAGCTAACATTTACTAGTGATCTTTCTACTTGTCTAGGTTCTTTTTAACAATTCATAAGAACATGACAGTAGAATATAACATAAGCAACTTACCCTCGCCGGCAGTCATCCCAGCACAAAACCACGTTAGCACAATTTGCATAATGAGTAATTCATGATTCATTCTTGCAGATATTGAAGTTGTCATTCGGGTCATGCAGGTGGACTATTCTACATGTTGGTCCATGGGTTTTCCCCATGATTAGCCGCTGTGACTCTTTGGTTCAGTTCGTCGCTAAGGACTCAGATCGACTCCCATTTTCACATGGAGGCCCTAATCTCTCCTAGGCCGAGCGGTTCCAGGTGCACCCAGATACCACCCGAGAGACAAATGTTTCCTTGTATACAAGTTGTCCAAGACCAAATGCATGCTCTAGCCGTTCTATCAGATGAGACACATTTGGACTTATGCACAGGTATACGACAGGTTTGTTTCGTGCCTTCAGGTTCTTCTCAACACGTACAAGTTCTCCTGTACGTGTCTATATTTTCAAGCATACTGATGACAAGCAGATGATCATTCTTATCGAGCAGATAGAGTAGCAACACATATTCTTGCATTTGATTCAATTCAATTATCTTCTATTATCTTTTGTGGATGTGGTATCGTTGATCATTGGGACAAGGCAACATAGTAGACTAGAGATCATTTTTCTTAGGCGTACAGATCAATGTTTGTTCGGTTGAAGCAACTCACTGAGATGAATCTTAGTTGAGAGAAGGAGGGACTTCACGCGCCGTTCACGAACAATTCACGCGGCCTACAATGGCACCAACAGTTGATTAGCATACTTCGTCTCTTTCTCTCAAGATTCGGAATGAATGCGAAATGCGATGAAAGCGAACAATGAAAACTAATCATCGAAAACCAACACGAAAACTCATTCATCAAAACCAAGCAGCAAGAGAAAACATTCAGCAAAACTCTTGGATTCATTTCAATAGAAGCCAATCCATCAATTGGAAAGGTTCATTGCATTTCATCCGTGATCAATCGATACCGGCAAAAGTTTCACCAAATACTCAGTTCATGACTGAGTCAACAAGCCGTAGGTATTACATAGTGGACTGCGAGGAGCGGGGCACTACAGAGGTGGTATCAGATTAGCAACTTCAAGCCTCTCTCTGAGAGTGAAATCACTTATTTGCTGGAAAAATATGACTGCAAGGATTTCATAATCACTGAAGACTGGTACGAGTTCAAAGCTGGAACTACTTTCAACTCGTACGTGAGACAGAGTGGGAAGATGCTGTCAAGGAACGGTCATTTGGCCGGATTTTTATCTCTGTGGTTAAGAAGATTCATCATTCCTGGTTCCAGCTCTCTGGACAGGATACATAGAGGCGTTATCTTTGCAGCGGTGCGCCTTATGTATGTACAAGTTAGATTTATTATCAGCGATGACCTGTAGACTGAATGCAGGTCTTCGGAATTTTGTAACCAACATGCTTTCTGATCAAAGGAGGATGACTGAGGAGTTCCCACGGATAGAGATGCCTTTTAATATATATGGCTGGCTCCTCCTCCATCATGACGGCTTGATACCTCCAGGGGCAGGAGGAAGTGGCAGTCTCTTTTTGGAGAGGTACTCTGTAGAGACTTTCTGGAAGGTTCACACCCTTCCAGAATGCAGAAATATCCTGAATAGAGCGTCACATTGGTCCATTCAATGTGTTCTTCCACCACTGGGCTATGAGAGCATGCCCTTAAATATGATGGACGGAGATATGGGTAACAGATTAGGATATAGCCTTTCAGTGGTTACAGAGAATTCGGCCTTCTCATCTAGTATACCGTCATGAAGATATGACGTATCTAGAGCCATATTTGCCAAGCCGATTTGCTAGACAATTCGGATATGACCAACTTCACGTTGGGAACGCCACCACTTGCCTTTCTGCTCGTGGAGGGCTTATCGACAGAGCTCGTGCTTGGAGATATTTTGCGGCTAGAGATACGAAAGCTGTATTCTCTATGCCTAATCCTTTATCAAGCAAGGACGAAGATGCTTTATACCTATGCTCGCTTCTATGTTTCATCAGGCACCTTTAATCCGAGTTGCAATTTGAAGACTTTTGTTGCGGAGGACAACCTAGCTCCGTCGAAGAGGTCAAAGAAGAAGACTATTATTCAGCAATTTTCTCCGGAACCCGTAGATGAGACAGCAGAGGTGGAGCCTCTATATGAATTATTCCAGGAGGGGAATTTTCCTGATGAAGTCCTTCCTCCTATATTTGTATCTCTTTCTAAGAGGAAGAGAAGTGATGAATCTGAGACCGTCTCCAAAAGGATTACTAAGTCTCAGACATCTAAGAAGAAGAAAGGAGTGTCAATAACTGCTACTTCATCTTTAGGTGGCATCTCGGTTGATGAAGATGATGCCGCCGATAAAGACGAAGAGACTGATGAAGACGTCGCTCCTTTGATAACAAGGAGGTCGAGAGGAAAGTATGTCAAGAAGACCGTTAGCAAGATGAAAGGCAATGAACTCTTAGAAACAATTATGAGTGGAGGAGTTTTGCCAGAAATCAATGAAACGGCTTCTACTGAGCAAACAGAGTCTGATGATATTCACCTTCCAACAGCTTCAACTGAACAGACTGAGGTGGAATCCGCTCAAGCTCAGGAAACAACTGCTCCAACAACAAGCAGAGTAGCTATTGAATCCTCGGAGATGAGGATGATCCCATTTGAGCATGGGACAGAAGGCATCATCCAGGCACTGGATGACCAGATTAATTATTCTGAAGAAGGACCAGCTCTGGCAGAGGTTACAGAACAGCCAGAAGTTCCTAAAACTCAAGCTGAAGAGAACATTTCTTTGACCAAAGGCGATGAAGACGTGCCGGCGTCCGAGCTATCAGCTGATGATTTGTTGAAGAATCTTTGTCAAGACATCATTCTTCGAACTGATATTTCAGAGAAGACTGAACCGGCAGTCAATACTGAGCTAGCTGTCATCGTTGTTCCTGAGATTGATGAAGATGTGAATATCATAGACTCTGGATCAGAAACTCATCCTGAAGCTGAGGATGAAGAAGAAGAAGCAAAAACTGAAGGAGGAGAAGATTGGCATACTGGCACTTCTACTCCTTATGATGAGGATAAAGTCAAGGGAAACAGAATAGAACTTAGCCCCGAGCCTGCTCAGTCTCCGGATAACGCTCCAACACCCAGTAATTCTGGAGCTGGAAGCAGCCTTATGAAGCAGGTGTCGGATACTATCATGGACCAACTATGAGAAGATGCCAGACTCCCCCAACATATTGAATATGAACCTCAGCCTGGTAGAACTTTATTTCAAATTCTTTCTGCTGTTTCTTTTTCTCTATATGCTGATTATTATTATTTTTTTGATTGTAGAAACTGCTGCAGCAATGAGTTCGACTCATGCTCCGCTTATCCAGGCTGATACTGATGAAGGGAGTTCGCACTTGCCAACTTCTCCAATAGCACCTACTTCCGTTCCCAGGATAGAGAACATTCAACTTCTTCTTCAATGATGACAGCGACACCTGGATTTGAGACTGGACTAGCAAAAACTCTGGAAATGTATTCAGAGATCATTTACTCATATCTAGATACATATTCCAGACGTTTCTTGAAGGATGAAGCTATGCCCTTTTCTGATCTTCGAACTATGGTCAAGTTCCCGCTTATGGCGTTGCGACATGCTGGTTGCGAATCTCAGTGCATCTTCTTCGAACATCTCATAGATGAGTTGGAAATAACTATCCGAAAATACTGGAAGACTAAGAAAGAAGACATTCAATCTTTAACTGCGGCTGAGATCAGTCAACTAGAGCATGAAGCCCAGTCCCAGCAAGCTGCATTAGAAGCATTTCTTGCCTCTTCTTCTGAGAAATTAGTAGAAAAGGGCGAAGAAATATTAGCTACTCGTCAAAGAGTAGAGCTTTTAGAGAAAGATAAAGTATCCAAAGCTGAAGAGCTGAAGAAATTGAAAGAGGAGTTGGCTCGCCTTCAAGAGCGAATTGCTATTATAGAAACAGAGCAAGCTGAGGTTACTGCTGCTTATATTTCTGAAGCTGAACGCTGTGAAACTCTTCAAAAGGAGCGAGAGCAAATGCAGGCGGAACAAATTGAAGAAGTCAACCGTCTCCAAACTGCTATTATCATTTTTGATGAACAGAATGTCACAGTGGAAGAAGAGGGTTCAGAAAGCTCATGAAGAAAAATTGAATGCTATTCTTGGACGTATTAAGGAGCTAATAACTCCTAATAAGTGAATCTTTTTCATTCTCACTTGTATCCAACATTTTGATTATGAATGAAAACGAATGAGAATTCTTGATCTAATTTTTGGTTTTGCTGTTTTGGTAATGATATAGAAAATATGTTCAGAGGTAAATAATACATGACACGTTTCAATAGAATAGAATATACAAACAAACTTTGTAATTCTATCAGATGATATTAAACCAGAAATGATCTTAGTTTAATACTAATTAGAAAAAAATAGAATTCAGACATAAAAATATCTTTGAACTCAATTTTTCATGAACGAATAAACCATCAAGTATTAATGAACGGACGAACCGTCGGATGAATGTGATAAATGAACGAATGAACCGTCAAGCATTAATGAACGGACGAACCGTCGGATGAATGTGTCGCTTCATTATTCGAGGAACTTCTGCCTATAAATATAGCAGAAATCTAACAAGGACGACACTTCTATTCTTCAACATAAAAATGTCGTCTGAAGAAGTATCCAAGAAAGCTAAAATCGTCTCGAAGGTTCAGAAGGGTACTGAAGAACGCCCTGCCGATCCAGTTCAGCAGAAGGAGTTAAAAGCAGGCGAAGGTTCGTCTGCACCCAAGCTACCACGAGACATTCTGGACTTTTTGCTTGATCCAGGAAGGACTGAAGAAGAAGAAGCCATGAGGATGGCTGCTTGTAAATTCCTCGTGGGTTCCAGCAAAGAAGTTCTCAGCTCTTTTGCTGATCGCATTTTCGAGAAGGACGGCAGCGGTCCGCATCCAAATGTAGAAAAGGATGATAGTGACCTTCTTTAATATCATGTACTATCATATGATGAAATAAAATTTGAATTTTATTCATGCACTTGAACTTTGTCTGATGATCTACAAGCATTTATATTTATGCATAATACTTTTTAAGGAATTTGTCATTGATAGGCATCATAACTTTTCGACCATCCAGTTCTGAGAGTTAATAAGCTCCATTTGAGAAAACTCTGCTCACAATATAGGGACCTTCCCACTTTGCGTCGAATTTGCCTTTGCTTATATGAGTCATAGTCATAGGACGTCTGACTGTTAGCACAAGTTCTCCTTTTTGATATGCTCGAACTCTGACTTTCTTGTTAAAAGCTCTTGAAATTCTAGCTTGATAGAATTCGATATTCTGTTGAGCAGATAATCGCTTTTCATCCAAAGCTTCTAATTCCTGAAGTCGAAGACGGTCATTATTCTCGGCAGTAAGTTCATTAGCGATCGCTATCCTTAAAGAAGGAATTTGAATCTCTAATGGAAGAACAGCTTCGCATCCGTACACCAGAGAGAAAGGTGTACATTTAGTAGTATTACGAACTGTAGTCCGGTAAGCCCACAAACACTCACCAAGTTTCTCACTCCAATTACGTTTGTTAGTAGAAACAAACTTCTTTAAGAGTTTGATGATGGTCTTGTTGAAAGCTTCTGCTAATCCGTTAGCTGTCGGATTATATGCGGTAGAAGCCACATTGTTGATCCGATGATCGTCACAGAATCGAGTAAATTTCTGACTGACGAACTGTGGACCATTATCATGAATAATGCGCCGGGGAACACCAAATCTGTAGATGACATGATGTTTGATAAAGTTGATGACATTGGACGTCTTGACTTCAGATAACGGAATAGCTTCGGCCCATTTGGAGAAATAATCATTTATTGCGAGAATAAACCGATGACCTTTTGATGATGGTGGATTGATCGGACCAATAATGTCCATGCCCCAAGCTTCGAAGGGCCATGATGCTGCCGTCGGATGCAGAAATTCTGAGGGTTCATGAATAAAATCGCATAGATTTGACAAGCTTTACACTTTCTTGCATATTCGATGGCATCTGTTACCATAGTGGGCCAATAATAACCCATACGTCGAATACGGTCTTGAAGTTTTGGTCCAGGTTGATGTGCTCCACAAATTCCATCATGTGCTTCGCGGATAATTTGTTGAACCTCATCACCGGCAACACATCGAAGAAGTAAAACATCATAAGCTCGACGATATAAGGTTCTTGCGGTGTGATTGTAATAGAATCTGAATGACCGTCGTCTGATAGATGCTGCCTCACTCGGATTATCTGGAAGAATATCATACAATACGAAATCTAAGAAAGGAAGTCTCCAATCTTTATCCGTATTCTGAGTCTCAGCTGAATTACTGAAGATGAATTCTATGCTAGAATCAGATGAAGATGATAATGATTTATGACTAAATCCAAATCCTCTTATTGTGTTGACATCATGAGATGTTGATTCTTCAACATCAACAGGAAGTCCCAGAGTTAGATTATTTTCGAGATAAAATAATTCTCGATTACAAACAACAATCATTTGTTGACGTCTAATTGGAATAGCTAACACCGCCGCAAGATTAGCAAGAGCATCAGCTTCTGTGTTACATGCTCGCCTAACATGTTCAATAAAGAACCCTTCAAATGAAGAAGCCATAGATATAGCTGATCTATGATAAGGAACCAGATCTTGATGGCGAACTTCATAAGTACCCCTTATCTGATTGACAATGAGTTTAGAATCTCCATACGCTTCCAAATATTGAATATTCAGATGTTTAGCGAGTTGAAGACCAATAAGTAGTACATTGTACTCAGCTACATTGTTTGAACATGGTTGATCGAGAGAATAAGCCCTTTGGATAGCAAGACCTTCTGGCGACACAAGAACAATTCCAACCCTAGCGACAATGTCACCATTAGGACCTATTCTTGAAGCTCCATCAAAGAATAGACGCCAAGTAGGATCTTTTTCAGCAATTTGGTTTGAATCTAGGACTTCATCTGGGATTTCATCATAGAGTTTTGAATTTTCGGGAATTGAATGAGCGGCCAGAAAATCAGCTAAAGCTTGTCCTTTGACTGACTTCTGAGGGATATAGTGCATATCATATGAGCAAGTAAGATTCCCCAGTTAGCCAATCGAGAATTTAAAATACTCGGTTTCTTCATCATGACCCGTATAGGATTGATCCGGGAAATGACATGAATAGTTGACCAATGATATAATGTCGTATCTTTTGGACAGCGAACATCAGGGCTAGATATTCTTTTTCGACCGGTGAATATCGAGGTTCAGCTCCGGTCATAGTACGACTGAGATAGTAAATGGCTTGTTCATGACCATTTTTATTCTTTTGAGCGAGTAATGCACCCAGTGAATGACTCATTGCTCGGGTATATAGGAGAAACGGTATTCCTGAGATAGGAGGTACCAATCTGGAGGGCTCATCAGATATTGTTTTATATCATCGAATGCCTTCTGACATTCATCATTCTAGACAAAAGAAACACCTTTCTTCATAAGTTTATTGAATGGTCTGCAGCGTCCTGAAAGATTAGAGATGAATCTCCTGATATAAGCGATCATTCCTTGAAATCCTCGTAGCTCTTTTAAGGTGCGTGGAGACGCATCTCTTGGATGGCTTTGATCTTCTCGGGATCCACGTGTATACCTTTCGAGGTAATGACGAAGCCGAAAAATTTGCCACTAGAGACGCCTAAGAAGGACTTAGTAGGGTTCATCTTTAATTGATGCTTACGCATTAGATCAAAGATAATCTTCAAATCTTGGATGTGATCTTCTTTTTGTCAACTTTTAACTGCAATATCATCAACGTAGCATTCGACTGTTTTCGCAAATGTTCATGGAATATAGTGCTCATGGCTCGTTAATAAGTTGCTCCTGCATTCTTGAGATCGAATGGCATAACTGTATAACAGTATGTACCGATCAGCGTTCTGAAAGAAGTATGTTTCTCGTCATCTGGAAACATTTTGATCTGATTATACCCAGAATACCCGTCCATGAATGACATCCGTTCAAACCCACAGGTATTGACGATCATAACATCAGTGATTGGAAGAGGGAATTCGTCTTTAGGACATGCCACATTGAGATCGCGGAAGTCTATACATACTCTGATCTTGCCAGTATTTTTAAGGACAGAAACTATATTAGCCACCCAATCGGGATGTTGTTCCTCTCTAATAAACCCGGAGGCCATGAGTTTATTGACTTCAGCTTCAATCGCATCCATAATGTCTGGACGAAATCGTCGCTGTTGTTGTTTGACCGGTTTAGCATTCGGCATGATATTGAGTTTATGAGTTGCGATTTGGATCAAGTCCTGGCATATCTTCGTAACTCCAAGCGAAGACATCAATGTATTCACGAATAAGTTTGATCATGTCTTGCTTATCAGTTTCTGAAAGACTTTCACTAATAAATATTGGTTTGGGGGATCCCTCTTCACCAACATCTATCTGAACAAGTTTGTCTTCAGTCGGAGGTTCTTTTTGTTCAAATCGGAACTCCCATTGATTATCTAACCTTTGGGCCCATTGTTCTGATTCAGGTGAGATTTCAAACTCATCTTCGTTTTCATCATCTTCAGAACCATCAACGGAAACCATATTGGAAGACAGAATGTTACGGTGGAAATCACCTATACTTGTATCAGAATCCCAAGAGGTAGTACTGAAAGAATCAGATCTCTTATCTTCAGATTCGGGATCTTCATGGATAGTATTGATAAAGGGAGTAGGAGCAATATAACCTAATCTGTATTTTGTCCTTCCATATTTTAAAGGAGGAATCCGAACATGCATTCTTTTTCCTCTCCCATTACTGAGGCCAGTTCTGAAGTCATAGCCCATGTTTTTAATGATGTCTTTAGATTGCTGGCTATAAAACGTAGTTGTAATCTTCCAGTATCATCGTTTTTGTCATCATCTTCAAGATTAGAAGGATTTTGGAGCCCTTTGTAAAAGACTATTGGAATGTCTCCTGGCTTTCTGCTGGGAACTAGAAAGTATGAAGTTTGTACTGATTCTAGGGATACATCTGTATGAACAATCTGTACAACTCCTATGGTTATCGTTCTCAAGTCATCTAACAAATATAAATAACTATGAACATGATTACACATCAACATACTGCAAAGATGGAGACTTTTCATTAAATTTAAAAGTAGCAATATTTACATAGGAGAAGGCTGAGCCTTAGAGATCTTAGCCAAATTAATGACTAAAGGGGGAGAAGAAGAACGAGAAGAAGTTTTATTTCGATTAAGATCGATAACAAATGGCTCAGAAGAGGTGAGCTCCCTTGAAGCTTGAGATGGAATAGTAATCCGCCCTCCAACAGGGATTACCAGAGTATCATGTTTCACATATGAAGATACAGGAACTGTAGTACGCCCACTGACAGGAATGATCAGTGTATCTTGAGTAGACGACTGAGGTAATGGAGAGATCCGTCCACTTACTGGAATGATGAAAGAACCTTCTCCAGAGGGTTTGGGAGATTGTTGCTGAGTAGTCCGACCTTTAACAGGAATTATCAAGGTCTCACTTTGTGAATCCTCTTTCTCCATAGCTTGTATCACCCTTGTATATTTTTTGTACATCCGAGAATCATTGAAATAAGCTTCAACCCCATGGAAAGGATTTATATCAGCAACTTCCTTTTGTACTCTTCCATTGCTGTCAATGTATTTAAAATATTGATAAAGAGTAGAAGGTACTACATTATTTTCATGAAGAAAGGGCTTTTCCAGAAGAAGATTATAAGATCCCACGATCTCAATCACATAGAAAGTGACTTTGGATCTGAAATTGCCTATCTGGAGTTTTAGATGAATCTTTCCCAAAGGCTCGCTTCGACTCTGATTGAATCCCAGGATAGTAGTAACTGTCTTGGAAAGCTTGTGAAGAGGGATTTTTAATTCATCCAACAGACTCTTTGGTATTATACTTATAGCAGACCCTGGATCAATGAGGATACGGTCTACCTTCACCGTATCGATATAACCGGTATAGTAGAGAGGTCGATCATGTCGATTATCCTCCAGTAGCATGTCATCTTGTGTAAAGGTAATATTTGGTATAATCTCCAATACACTGTTGCAATGTGAGCAAGTGGCAGGTTCTTCACCTGGCTTCTTTAATTGTGCAAGACAAGAATCAGCCTGAAGAAGTGCCTCACTTAACGTCTCCCGAGTCTCTTTAGAAAGACGTAGAAGTTCAAAGAGGGACATTCTAGCTGGAGTATTAGCAAATTAAGCTAGAATGTCGAAGTTATAAGGTTTCTGAAGCCCAAAGGAGGGGACTTCTTGATTGGTTTATCAAACCGAGCCTGTTGTTTGCCTTTCTCAAGAGCTGTGGGCTTGGAAGGAACAGGTTCAACCGGTGCAGTGGAAGGAATAGGTATAGTGGATGATTCTTCTTCAAGAGGAACATTAGGAACATCTTTGTCAGTAGGAGGGATATCAGGAGTATCCTCAGGACTCTTGGAATAATCCTTCAGATAAGGTTTCCCTGTTCGAGTAGCACCAGCAAGTGGTTCTTCTTTATCTTTTGGCTCTGTGTCAGGAGTAGATCCGAGAGAAGTCATATGACATGACTTAATCTTTCCAGCCTTCTTGGACTTTCGAGATGTAGTCTTTTGAAGAGGAGGAGATTCAAAATCTGCTACTAGATCAGGATGAATCCACATGATTTCTCCTGTTTCCATAGTAATTGGTACTAATCCTTCAGACTGTGGAAGAAGAATATTCACTATCTCAAGAGTTGCCTTGGGAATAGGAACGATCCCGTTTTCAAGAAGTTGAGGAGGGAAATTTCCGAATTGCATAGAGACGACATTAGAGGTGACGGTCTTATCTTTCGGAGTAAGAGTGATAGCTCCAGATTTAATCATCTCCTGGATCTTTCCTTTCAGTACATAACATGTATGAACTGTGTGACCCAACATTCTGTGGTATGGACAGTATTTAGGATGATCCGTCTTACCAGCTTTATCAGGTTTCTTGATTTCAGGTAATTGTATTTTATTACCTTTCAGCAGACATTCAAAGATACCAAGAACATCATCACCATCAAAAGAATATTCTTCTTTGGGGCGAGGTGCTCTTGGTTGTTGAGTTGTAGAGACAGGAGGAGTTTGAACAGTCGATGCATCTTTACTCTGAAGATTAACTTTAAGGGTTTCTTTTCCCTTACTTTTATTGAATTTAGCATTATTATTATTGCTTTGACCTGTTTCTTTAGGAGTCATCTGCACTCCTAAACCTTTGAAAGTTTCAGCACTAATTTCTGCGGCTTTGGCACTGACTATGAAGGAAGGCCAATCTTGAAATTGGGTAGATCTTGTCCACATGCTGATTATTGGCAACAAATTTGATTTGCATGTGTCAACGGTGACAGCATCAGGAGTTCCAAGAGGCATCTTCAGAGCTTCTCTTCGAAACCGTTCAATGAATTCCTCCGTGGTTTTATTATTTTTCTGCTTGATTCTTATAAGAGCAGACATAGTTATGTCATTGAGCCCTTCATAGAATCGTTCAAGAAACATTTGTTTGAAATCGGCAAATGAGGTAATACACCCATCTGGGAGACTATACCATTCATAAGCCGTTCCTTTGAGACATCCGACAAACACCCGAGTAAGGAGGGCGTCACTTGGTTGCAGCTGGTCAGTCATCACTTCAAAGTATTAATAAATTGACTTGGAGAAGTAGTTCCATCATAGAATGAGATAGTAGGAGGCTTGTATTTAGGAGGATATGATACTTGCTTCCATTCTATCGGATAAGGTTGCTTGATGCCTAACCTTTGTAAACCATCCTTCTGCTTGAATGCCTCAAATTGGGTTCGAAGATTCCTCAATTCTTCGGTAACAACTCCGAAGGATTGTGGAGTTGTAGCTTGTGGAGAATAGTTGGAGGAGGAACAGCATTATAAGCACTACCCCCAGCTCCAGAGAGACTTGGAACTGGTTGAGCTTGCCCAGGAATATTGGATTGTACTGCTGGAGGAACATGTACTGGACTTACGCTAGTGTCAATTGGAATGGCCTCTGGTACAGTTTGTCGATTTTGCAGTTGGGTTGCCATGAGTTCATACATCGACTTCATAGTATCAGCCATAGATTTCATTTGCTGTTCCAAAGAAGCAATCCTTTGGTCTTGAGGAGTCATGGAAGAAGAAGGTTCATCAGTATTCCCATCGACCAATATGTTGTGACTGTACGAGGGATTATTGATGAACTGGTGGATGTTGTTTGTTCTGAATCACTGCTTTGTGTATCAAAGTCAGTTATAGGAGAACTACCCCCAGTAGGAAGAGGTGGAAAGTTAGATTCCCCAAGAAATTCAGAATCATCTTCAGAAATCAAAGTCCTTTGAGTAGAAGCCAGGACTCTTGATCTGGTGCCTCTATATACTCCATCTGGACTATCATTTCTACCCCCAGTATCCCGAGAGGTCATGTTGACAGAAGCATACAGGTTCATCTTCATCAGGCATGGGTTCACACTGAATCCGATTGAAGACAGATTGTCATTTAGTTTGACATCTGCATTGCATTGTGACTCTTGGCTGGAAGTCACATTCATGATCAACATGGTCTTGATCCATTGATTGACATCTGTATTGAATTATGACTCTTGGCTGGAAGTCACATTCAGCATGGTCAAGATCCATTGACACAGAATTATTCCTTCTCTTCTGTTGAAGGTGTTCTCGTAGATCTGTCTGTGAAGATTGAGGTACATCAGAGAATATTCTTTGTGCATTTTTAGGAATATATTTCGGTTCTTGGGTCTTGATGGCTCTTGGTTATATAGAGAGTGATTAATGTGAGCCACATAATTTCTAGCATACTCTGCATCTGGATCTCTTGCTTTTGTTCCCGATTGGTATGGTTTTTTGACACCAGAAGTGCTTCCTAAGCGGATCTGATCAAGTTTTGCTCTTAGATCAGTTGAAGGTAACACATTAGTTTTTGAAACTTGGAGTTTTCCTTCTATCGATCTGGATATTTGCAGAGAAGGAAGAGTTGAACCATCCCCTTGATTAGGAGTTGGCAACAGACCCTTTTTTATAGACAAATTCTGTGCCAAATTCGAAGAAGTCGTAGAAGAAGACATTAAAAAATGTTTCTTCTTAGACTTATTCAAGTTTTGAGACATAGAATGTCCAGAAGGAAGAGTAGTCAAAAGACCATCTCCTTTTCTTTGACTAACAAAATTGTCAGTCAAAGCTGTTCCTGGAGTAAAAACTACAGGAACAGAAGAAACAACTAAAGAGTTATTTCTTTTCGAAGGGACTTTGTGTGGAGGAGTTTTAGCAAGACCACCCCCAGTTCTAGTAGAACTTGGCAAAGAAGAAGAGATAGCTAAAGAGCTATTCCTCTTAGAGTATGCTGGTGACAATTTGGCTAAGGAGCCAGTATTGTCTGCGTATAAAGTCTTGGTTAAAGAGCCAGATTTTGGTGAAATACACGCTGGAACATATTTGGCTAAGGAGCCAGTGCTGTCAGCGTGACTTTTCGCTTTGAGATTGTACGCTGGAACAGGCCTGACTAAGGAGTCAGTGCTGCCAGCGTGACTTTTGACTGCTGTCGTCTTCGAGCACACAAGAGTGTGCGTGCTTGCAGTAGAGTTCTTGCCAGATTTAGGAGTAGACATTGTGGCAGAAACTTCACTATTGGTTGCCAACAGAGTCTTAGGGACATAGACAGATCGTCCCTTCGACTTGGCAGTGGTGATAGAGGCTGAAGTGGGCTTGCCACCCTTAGCCCACTGCATTTCTTCGTAGGCGAGTTGATCGAATTGGATCGATATCACCTTCTTCGTCGAGCCGACTGACGAAGTGTCGCATTGAGTTGTTGCCATCTCAGAAGAGGAGATGGTTTTTCCCAGCAGAGTCGCCAATTTGTTTTCCATAAATAAATTCACTTTATTTATTGTGTATCTGAGAAAATTACAACTGTAGGAATCCGATCTAGAAGACGATCGCTTTATCCCTTGGATGATGCGAAGAAAAAAAGCTCTCAAAATTTCAACAGCAATTTAGATATCTATGTATCTGTACAATGAATGAGAAAAGAACTCTATTTATAGAGTCAAAATAATTGAAAGGATAACTGTCTTCACAGCCTGTGTATAGTTGAAAATCACGTAGGATTTAACATACGCAAGGTTGTGAGCAGTTACTGGACGTGGCCTATAACTGTTGGACACATGGCAATCATGCATGAGTCGTGTACAAGTTACAGGACACGCTGGCGAGAGATCAGTGGCATGGTTGTCACGTACTCCAATTTGATGAAATCTACGCAGGCTCGTTGAGGACGAAATCCACGCAGACTTGAGTCAGAAAGCTTCAAAATCCACGCAAACTTGGGGCAGGAAGCTTCAGAATCCACGCAGACTTGGGGCAAAAAGCTTCAAAATCCACGCAAACTTGATGAAGGAACATATAAGTTCAAAATACACGCAGACTTGAGCCAGAAGGCTCAAAATATACGCAAGCTTGAGGCAGGACTGCCAGCTGTCTTGATTCGACGTGCCTCGACTGACACAAAATCTCTGACAGTGATTACCTTGTCAGTCGCATTAAATGACAAGAAGCTCTTTTGGTACGCCAACTTGATGAAGGCTGAGTCTTGTTGAAGAAGATTTCAAAAGTCACGCAATAGTCGGCTGTGATCTCTCGAGTGCCGTGCATATGTGGCATACGAGAGGACCTTCTTTGACTGTCGTGCTGTCAGTCATAATGACACTTCTGACAAATGATGAGCTGTCTCTAGCGTAATTTTTAAACATTGTCTTGATCAACTCAGCGTGACTTTTAGACTCATTCCTGATCAACTCAGCGTGACTTTGAGATTTTGTTCTGATCAACTCAGCGTGACTTTGAGACTTTGTTTTGATCAACTCAGCGTAACTTTGAGACTTTGTTTTGATCAACTCAGCGTTACTTTCATTTTTAAGGCCTACATGTCCGTGGCTAGCACGACACGTACGACACAAATTTATCGTGTCTGAGCACACTAGCGAACTCCTCGTGTTTAGGCGAGTTTAGTGATGCAAACACGAGACACAAAGCGACACGAGAGATGAGATGACACGTACGTGTCCGATTGACTGCTCAGGACCTCGATTCCTATGACTGCTCAGGACCATAATTAACTCTTGTATCTCTCATATTTAGGTTTGTAACTATCCTCTGAGCCTCGATTCCTATTGACTGCTTAGGACCACAGACAAGTACATTCTCTGATAGTTTTTATTGTCTTGATATCTGCTATATCCGATTCAGTTGTAGTTTTACTTGATTCCCGACACGATGGTACACGGACTAACATACGTCAGATCCTGTCATGAGATGTTATTCCTGGACTTTCTTGGTATATTGGTACATTGTCGATCTTGTTCCCTGTACTTGTATAGATATCGATTTAGGAGTGGCTGGCCCCTACTTTTGAATCCTGTGTCATGACGTGTCATGCCCGGATCCATTATACTACTCAGGGATGGGGAGTTATTAGTGGTTATGTGATCAATATCCCTCATGTATTCCTATTACTTGTTCATAGCTTTACCCTCGCCTCATGTAGGGTAAAGCCTGACCTGATACTATTTGTTCATAGCTTTTCACTGTGGCCGCCTAATCCAGTGTTCTCGTATTTTTTGTTCATAGTCGGTCAAATGGAACAGCCTGATCCAGACCCAAGCCGATCACATAGCGTACTAATATCTCAAGGCATCGTTTATGTTTACATTATACATCAGTTATTACTGTACTGCTCTACATTCCAGTATTTCATACCCTGACGTGATACCCATATTTACATATCCTGTTTATATTTCAGTCTTGATATTTCATTATAATTGTCTCTTATAGCATTTTTGAATTCAATAGAACTGCTGTTGGTGTTTGTACTTGCTAATTATCCTGACAGGATAATCCCGTTGATGTTTACAGAGGATTTAGAGGTGGGCTGCTCGACCTATTATGGGTATGACATAGATGGGGAGTACAACCTGGATATTCCTGTGGGGCCGGTGCCCATTGAGGATGCACCGCCTGCTCTGACCTAGACTAGTAGGTTTGACTGGACTGCGTTCCAGCTTATTATTTTGGGTTGTAGTATATATTTTTGGGATTGTATATATTTTAAACTCTGAACATCTGGTTGTGACTCTGTGACTTGCATCTATTTCCAGCTTTTTTCTATTTCCATCATATCTTTATCACATCGTGCTTATCTTTCCTAGATGTCATGTGATTGAGTTATATATATTTCTCCGTACGGAGATGACAAGTTTATATATATTGTTGATGTTAGATTTTATAGACGACCTATACAGCGTTCTACCGCCAACACTGCGGCGTAGGCTGGACGTGCCCACGTGCTCGTGCCCCTAAATAGGGTGCGGGTCGTGACATCATCCCAATATTTATTGAATTTAGCTTCCATTTTTTACAACATATTCAAAATTAGGAACATTTCTGTATTTAGAAAATAAGTAAGACATGTTACAAAGTTTCCGTAAAGCTAAATAAGAAGTGGGATAATAAACACCATAAAGAGTACACGTAGCTTTGTAAGACATTTCTAAAAATTCACAAATAGAAGAAGCAACTATCCAATCATCTTCAGTTACGCGATATTCAAAATTGTGATCCATATTGCAAAAATATGTAATAGCATCCTTAAAGAAAATTGTGGATTTCAACATTAAATATGTCGAATTCCATCTATGTGTTACATCCTTAACAAATCTTCTAAAACGAATACTAAAATGTGCACATGTGGCTTTAAAAGCTTGTTGCCGACTTGGAGACATGTTCAAGTTGTGTAAACAATGTCTAAGAGTCTCTAAATACTTACTAAAAAATTCGAGACATTCTTTTACAACTAAGTTAATAATGTGGAAAGCACACTTGTGCAATAATCTACCTTCTAAATTGTGGTGAAATAGTAAAGATAATGAAGATATAATAGAATTATTATTACTAGCATTATCAAAAGATACAAATAATATTTTATGGTGAATATCAAAGTCACGAACGTGTTTTGAAATAGCGCCTGCAATTACAGAGCCCGTGTGAAAATTCTAAGGTTTTTAGACAATTGATGCTCTTTTGCAACATCCATTGTGAATCTATGTAGTGTGCCGTGATACAAATATAAGCATAATTTTGCTTACTTGTCCAAACATCAAAAGTAATAGCTGTTTTACTAACATGCGATAAACTTTCTTTTAAAGCAACTTTCATTTTATTAAAAATTCTCTTAGCCTCTTTTCTAGTAGCACTCTAGTAACTTTACTAAAACATGGATTTAAAGAATTTGTGGCATAAAAAAAGATTCACTTTCACCCGAAGTGAATGGAAGTTCATCATCAATAATATTTAGTCAATTCAGTTTTATGACGAACTGAATAGGATTGTGATCCCCCTGAATTTTAGGAATTTTTTTTTTCTAAATAAATTATTTTCGATAATTTATTTTTATTTAATTATTTTTTTGATCATTAAATGCTCTTTTTCGTGACTTTGATTTTTGGAGCGTCAGAGATGTCAATTTCGGGAAACTTCATTCACGAGTTTGTAGTAAACAAGATTATCTTCATTTTGATATATCATGTCCCACTCAAACTTGTTCCCCTGTGCTTTTTTTTTTGTATCGCACAACTTTCGGGTCAATTTAGGCCAATTGATCATCTACCGTAAAACCTGATCCAACTTCCAATTTTATTTCGGGATTCGACATCGGTCCAATCTAATCGACCCAACATATGGTTTTGAACTATTTTAAACCTACTAAGCACGTGCCACTTGCGTGCCATCGATTGATCTCCCGTATCTTCCTATTCATCAATGATTATAACTAATTTAAATTTATAATTATGGCCTAACCTTAGCCCAAACTCCATCGAACTTGACCCAACACCCAACCAGATTTTATGTAGGCCCCTCTCATGACTACCCAAACACCCCACCCAATTTCTTTCTTTTTTCTACTCTAAAATATCTCTATTTCTCTCTCTACTTATTTAAATATCTATTTCTCTCTCTTTCTTTAATCTCTCTCTCCCTCTCTTTATTATATACACACCCTCACCATCACAGCACACCCCTCACCCTTATCCAGCCGATACCCCCTCCTCTCATTTTTCTTCCTTTTCATCATCATCTTTTTCTTCATTTCCTTCCTCATCTTCTTCTTCTTTCTTCTTCACATAACATCACCACACCCCACCATCACCATCCTACTTCTCCGTTTCCTCCTCCACCTTCTTTTCCTTCTCCTTCTCCTCCTCCCTTCGGCGGGCTGCGGTCAGCAGCAGCTGCAATAGCAGCTCGGGCAACAACAGCAGCACACGCAGCAGCAGCTAGCGGCGGCTGAAGCAGCGCGGCGGCGACCGTGTGCGGCCACCACGGCCGGCCCCATGACCCCCCCAAGGGCCACGACCTCAGGCGAGCCCCCTCGACATGTTCACTTCATCTCCGACGTGAGAAACGGACGATTCGTGCGTTTCGCACGAAATCCCGCCTTGACGTACGATTTCGAATTTCAGAATATACATTTCGAGGCATCGACTTTGTGCACATTTTTTGAGAAATTCTACTGTTGGATCGTCGATCCGTTTCTTTTGTCTCCATATCGGTATATACCCCTTCACTCCTGTCAAGTTTCAACCGTTAATTCCATCGTTTGCTATGTCAAAATCGGCCACCAAGTTGACCATTTAAATAATGTTATTTAAGGATAGTTTTATGGAGCCAACTTCGTGGACTCGTATCACCGTCGTAGCTCCGTTTGGCGTGCTACCAGTTCTTGTGCATAGCTGGTATAACCCTCTTCCTATCTCTTAAGTTTCATTTTATTGTAAGCTTTTTTGATGGGTTGAATTTGACGCCAAAGTTGGCCGTCCGAATTCATAATTTCAAACTTTTAAAATTCTAATTTTGAACCCGGGACTCCGGATTCAAATTCTGACACCTCCAGTAGACTTGTGGCATCGTTCTAGTGCATATTCATATAAAGTTTGTTAGATTTGGAGGACGTGAACCCCGACACGCATTTTGGTACAAGACGGGCCCTACAGTCCGAGTCAACGGGCCATTTTGAGATCGGTTCATCGAAATCCAATTTTGGATGTACCGTTGAGTTCGTATTGTCACTCTAGACCCATTGACATTTACTTTGATAGATCTAGTGAACATTGGTTCCGACATGCATTTTCGTGCAAATCGAATTTCAATATCCGGGTCAACGGACCAATTTGAGATCGGGACATTGGAATCCAATTCTGGATATATCTTTGAGTTCGTATCGTCATTCTAGATTCGTGGACATATTTTTTAGGTTTTGAGGACTTTTATTCTGGCACATTTTTCGGTGCAAAGTGGGTCCAATACGAACACCGTTTTGATCAAAAATTACCTTTTTGTCCCTGTGTCCAAATTAGACTTATGGGTAGGCTATTCCAGCTATTTTGACCATTCTGAACACGTTGATGATGTTTGTTTCATCATTCGACAACATCTGTAGACTTTCTCCCTTATCTATCACCATTTGTTATAATCCTTCTTTTTTTGTTCATATTTTGAGATCCGTGCATCAAAATTGAGATCCGTCGATTCCAGTAATATTAGATCACTAAAATTGGTAAGTTGACCATGTGGATGATTATAGAGACTAGCTTTGACCTAGTTTAATCTAGAGTGGACTAGGAGTTGACCAGAGTTGTCCAGTTGACCAAAGTCAACTGTAAGTCAACATTTGACCAAGTTTGACTAAGTTTGACTGAGTTGACCTAGAATAGGCCTAGAAGCATAAAATTAATGTATTTAAATATATTGTCTACTCTAGAACACAAAGTAACTTTGTAATTCATATTAGGTCTTTGTGACGTCGGTTCAGGCATAGACCCTTACTTATTGCTCAGGACAGCATGCGATACATTCACTGATAGTTTTTATTGTCTTGATATCTACTATATCCAATTTATGTAGTATTTTACTTGATTTTTGACACGATGGTGCACGAACTAGTATATATTGGTTGCCTGTCATGAGATGTCATTCATGGGTTACCGTGGTATATTGGTACATTGTTTGATCTTGTTTTTTGTACTTGTATTGACACCGATTCTGAGGGGGATTAGCTACCCTCTTGGAGAATCCCATGTTATGACGTCTTGTGTCCGGATCCATATACTACTCGGAAATGGGGAGTTATTAGAGGTTATGTGATCAATACCCCTCATGTATTCCTGTTACTACTTGCATCATAGTTTTACCCTTGCCTCACGTAGGGTAAAGCCTGACCTGTGTTACTACTTGCCTCATAGCTTTCCATTGTGGCCGGCCTGATCTTATTTTTCTTGTATTTCCTGACTCATAGCCGATCAAATGGAAGAGCCTGATCTTGACCGAAGTCGATAACATAATGCTCTAATATCTCAAGGCACTGTTTATATTTACATTATACATCAGATATTATTGTATTATTCTATATTTCAGTATTTCATATCCTGACATTATATCCAGTTTTTATATCATGTTTATATTCCAGTCTTGATATTTTATCTTGTATTTCATTATAATTGTTTCTTATAAAATTTGTCAATTCACATGGAACTGCTGTTAGTTTACGTACTCGTTTCCATCCTGATATACGTTGATAATATTTTTAGGAGTTGATATGCCCTCTTTATTGGACTATAAGATGATGCTAGCTGAGGCGGATCTCGATATTTTTTCACCGTGAGTTGTCGTCCAGGAGTTCTAGGTCTGGTAGTTATTTTAGTTTTGTTATTGTTTTTCTTCCATTTCATTCTTGTCTCATATGATCCTTTTGTAGATTCTAGTTGTTCTAGTGATATTGTTATCTTTCTTGTCTTATCTTCCTTAGCTTTTGTGATACGATTTGTGTACATTTATAGTTATGGATCTTTTAGATGTTGACAGCGCTCTACTGTCGATACTGCGACGTAGCCTGAACGTGGCCCACGTATTCATATCCGTATATCCGGATGCGGGTCGTGACAAGGATGAACCTCCAAATATAGTTGTAAATGTTTTTTTTGGTCATTTTATACAAATGACCAAAATACCCCAAAAACTGTCATATAATAAGGGTAGTTTGGTCAGCCCCCCCAATGGTCAAAATTAAAAAAAAATTGTAAAACCGGTTCACCCGGGCTGTGCGAGCTGGTCCGGGCGGGCCTAACCGGGCCGGGCCTCCTGTTACGCTACAAAAAAAAAGAAAAAAAATTTCCCGGGCCGGGCTCGAGTCTGATTTCTTGGGCCCGGACCAGACCCGAGGGGGATCGGGTTAGTGCGGGCCGGGTTTTTTTCGGGCCGGTCCGGGCTTATTTGGCGACGAGTTCGGGCGGGCCCGGTTTCGGTTAAACCGGCCCTATTAACACCTTTAGTATGGCATGTATGGCGAGAAAGAAATAGACGTATCTTCGAAGGTACTGGAATGTCGGTAGTGGCCTTCTTAAATAAGAAAGAGAGATATTAATTGTATGGTATGGGGGGGGGGGGGGGGATTGATAAAGGAGAGTGAATTTTATCTTGTAATATGGTCACCAGATTTATTAAATAGAATTACCCGTTCTTTTATATATATATATATATATATATATATATATATATATATATATATATATATATATATATATATTAGCACTACTCGTGTATTTTGTTAGCGACTCGCTTGAGCGCTACCCGTGTCGTCGTGATTAGTCAATCTGCCCTTGCGTTGATATAAACCCCTAAAATTTAATTAGAATTAATTAGTTATTATTTTAGATTTATATATTGTAGTAAAAAGATCAAATTGACCCTTTGACAAAATTAAACAAAATAATTAAAAATTAAAGAAAAACCAACCATAGGTCAGTCTTCCTGTACTGTTAGGACAATATTATGATTAAAATTTTCTTAAAATCGTCGGAATGACAGTTGCTAATTGGGTCTTCTCTTTTTATGCGAAAAGAAGGAGAGATGGAATTCAATTGACAACTGTTATCTAGATGATTATAAAAAAAAAATAAAATTATAAGACTTTTGATTGAAATGATTATTGTATTGATTATGCGACACATGGAGGATTTCTGTATTGATTATGCGACACATGGGTGGGGTGGGACCGTGTGTGTGTGTGTGTGTGTGTGTGTGTGTGGGTGGTGGGGGGGGGGGGGGGGGGGGGGGGGGGGGTTTGGGGTGCTATACTTTTCGATTTGGTTAATGTGGGAATAACGAGTAATAAGAAAGAAAGGAACAGTTCCCTCCCAAGCCAAGTCCACCCTTCCAACTTGGTTGGGGAAAGGCAAAATATTGACTACAGCTCAAAAAAAAAAAAAAAAAAAAACTACAGAAGTAGTAGTAGTAGAAGAAGAAAGGAAAGGAAAGGAAACATTAATTTAGGTTGGTTGCTTGCTTCTCCTCACTCCCGCAATAAATATTCGCAGCCTTCTTTTGTTGTTGTGGTAAATTGCAAGTCGCATAATAACTACCTCCCTCTCCCCCCTCTCTCTCTCTTTTGGTGCCTCTCGCCAAGTTTTGCCATTTTAGTGGTTTGTCCCCGGGTTCAAACTTTAACAAGCAAGAAAGAAGAGGAAATGTTGGATCTCAACGACCTCCTGAGGGTCAACAGGCCAACAATATGTCCTCCAGCTCCTCCGCAGCTGCCGCGGACGCCGCCTCCTCGTCCTCCGACGGCGACGACGGCAGTACTGTCGATGTCCTCGTGACCAGACAGTTCTTTCCGGCTGTTGACGGCGCTGACGGGACGGCGTCGACCGGGAAGCTGCTGCCGCTGCCGAGGGCCCACTGGATGGGCGTCCAGTTCAGGCAGTCCGAGAAGCCCGTCGAGGCGTCGCAGCCGTCCAAGAAGAGCAGGCGGGGGCCGAGGTCCCGCAGCTCGCAATACCGCGGAGTCACGTTTTACCGCAGGACGGCCGCTGGGAGTCGCATATATGGGACTGTGGCAAACAGGTCTATTTGGGTATGTCTGTCTGGCATATTCTCTTTTACTCGCACATTTTTTCGGTACACGTACACGATCGAGAGGGTGTCAGTGTTACAACGATAATGATAAAATGTCGTGAGGACGTGCCGTCGTCCTATCCACGATCGATGAACGTGGAAGTCTGCACGAAATTTTTTTTTAATTATCTTACATTTTGTTTTTGCAGGTGGATTCGATACGGCTCATTCCGCCGCAAGGTAGATATAGATCCGACCTTCACCTCAGCATCGATGCTAAATTTTATTGAAATTTTACTGATTGAAATCCTTCATTTGCAGGGCCTATGATCGAGCTGCGATCATGTTTCGCGGAGCGGAGGCAGACATAAATTTCAGCCTAGAGGACTACGACGACGACTTGAAACAGGTGGGGGTCGATGTTAGGGTGTGTGTTGGTTTTCTAATCATCGTTTCGGGACTGTCGGTACTGATGGGTTGGTGGGTGGGCAGATTAGCAACCTCACGAAGGAGGAGTTCATACACGTGCTCCGCCGGCAGAGCACTGGGTTCCCGAAGGGGAGCTCCAAGTACAGAGGGGTAACCTTGCACAAATGTGGCAGATGGGAGGCTAGAATGGGGCAGTTCCTAGGAAAAAGTATTATGTTGCTTATATATATCTTGATTTCTTGTTATTTCTTTCGAACTCTACTGAATGTATATACAATTGCAGGTACGTCTATTTGGGACTCTTCGACACAGAAGTGGAAGCAGCAAGGTTTGTCTAGTTAATTACTCTCATATTGGACTCCGGTTGATTTGTTGCTTCTTTGCGCGCGCAATGTGTTCTTCGCTCGTTTCAGGGTGTATGATAAAGCAGTGATCAAGTGCAACGGAAAGGACGCCGTGACCAACTTCGATCCTAGCATCTATGGCGACGAGCTCAATTTCACTCGTAACTAACGGGATCGACTGCTTGTGTGTGGTTTGCTTTTTTTGGGTGCTTGGCTTTGGTTCAGCGAGTGAATGTGTGTTCTTGTTTTTGTGTTTTACCGTGTTTGAAGCTGCGCACATTGAGGACGACCACAATCTCGATCTCAGCTTGGGGGGTTCGGGATCGAGGAGCAGAAGCTTTGACCGAATGGCAGAGGAAGGCCCTGCAGGGACGGATCAGAGAGTGCCTACGGCCTTCGGGCAGGACTGGCGATCGGACAATCGGAACACCAGAGCAAAGGTATCTCTCTTTATCCGCTTCCCATTGCACATTGAAATACTGATTACCGACGTGTTCATCTTAGTTTGATGACAAGCTGAAGCTAGATGGTACAAATAAGAATGGTTCAGTGACTATGTTGAACCATACCTTTGCTCAATCCAAATGCCGACCAATCAGCTCCACAAATACCCACAAGGAGTGACTCCTATGTTCCAAATCAATCAACACCTGCTCAACCCTTCTGGCTATCCCCAAGTGAGTAGTCTATAGCATGTCTCAGAATATCATTGCCAAGTTTCTGGATTTCGATCTCATAGGTGTTTCGGTTCACAATGCAGTTTCCTAGTAGTAACGACGGTGCGAGGGCCGGAGGCGATGGCCTTTCGCTGACAATAGGTCGCGAACAAAATCAACAACAGAGACGAAGGCAAACGGAATGGGGCGGAGGAGTGGGCTTCGGCTCCACTTCTCCTCGATTGTTCGCAACCGCAACCGCAACTGCAGCATCATCAGGATTCCAACCTCAACTTCCGGCAAAAACAGCACCGAATTGGCTGTAGAAGAACGGGTTCTGCTCAGGACGAGGCCCAACGCAACCAACCCCACCTGCATTGCTATTATGTTTTTGCTTGCTTGAAATTTACTTCAACCGCTACTGCTCCCTAATTTTGTGTAGATAGATAAATGAATGAATGGGGAGGTCAGTTGGGTCTTCCTTCTACATTTGGTCATATTGGAATGGTTGCAAAATGTTCCTACTGTTGTGACACCACCTTGGTTAGCTGGGGTCACATGTTGTATGTCCTGCTAACTGTAGGAGCAATGGCAATGGACTGGTGAGGATTGGTTGGTGTGAGTCTTGTATTTCTTTTCTGGGCAGCTTAATAATAGTTATTGGTGGGAGACACAGTGGTTGAGCACAGAGGCTAAAAATGGAAGGAATCATTTGGGTGGGTGTTTTTTTTGGGCAATTGATACTGCAACTTTGTCCTGATCAAAAAGTGAAGTGTCTTTTATAATAAGGACTGTCCAAATTCCTGGCAGTCCTACATATAGTAAGGACTGCCAGGAAAATGGGTCGTCCTTTTGTTTCACATGCTGAGACTTAGGACTGCCAAGTTTTCTGGCAGTCCATTCAGTTTGCAGGACTGTCCGAAAATTGGGCAATCCTTGTTATAAAAAAAGTGAAGTTTTTGATCAGGGGCTAGCTAGCCCTGATCAAAAAGTGCAGTGCCCTTATCAATTGCCTTTTTTTTGGGGTTGGGTGGGGGGGGGGGGGGGGGGGGGGGGGGGGGGGGGGGGGGGGGGGGGCGGGGATGTCCATGGTCATCAGTCTCATACTCTCATCAGTTCACGGCATATGCAGCAGCAGTCAGGCTCACAAACAAGGGCACCACCATTCTGGCGAGAGGGACTTCACAACTCAGAGGGCCACAGTGGCTCTAATGAGTGAATGAGTGGAGCAAAGATTTTTGAGTACAAGGACAGGTAGCCAGCCAAAATGCATATGGCCCAGAGTTTGGTATAGGAGTTTTGGGGGGTGGAAAGATGCCATGCAACAAGTACAGCACACCCGTGGCTTGTGCTAGCCAGCAAAGAAGCCAGCAGCTTTGCAGATGAATATATGATTCAATACTTCTACAGGGAGTGAGCACTGTTTGGTTAGCTTGACGTGCTACAATCCTCTCTGTTCTTGAAAGTTGAGAAAGCTTACTCTTACTCATGAAGTATATACAGATACGAGTATACTAAGTTGTCCGCTGTTTGTGATCGTGAGTGTGACCGCAAGCCGAATTTTAAGAGACTGGAATTGGTGGTAGCAGAGGGGCCAATAGTGACTGTCACGTGGACCTGCAGTAGTACGTTCACAGTCACAAAATGCGAACAAAATATCATTTTCAATAGAGAAATTAGCTTTTTCTTTAGGTACTAGCCTAGTGGTAGTGCGAGGGACCGAGCAAGCACAGATATTGGGTTCAAATTTTTTCTCGGACGACTGAATAAGTTACATAACTACAACTCGACTTGAAAAAATGATACCTAAAAAAGAAGAAGAGAAATTACCTTCGTGCCTGTTTAGCTATGTTTTTTAAATGGTGGAGCCTCTTCTGAGTCTTCACTACCTAGCACAGACAAGTGAAGCAGAAATACTAAAGAGAGAGGGGGTAAAGGTGCAACATGTGTCGTGCCAACATTAGTCGGCATGCACAACCGTACAGACACAACACGGTACAGGATAACAGTTGGTCCCGTGTTGTGCCTATGTATCTCAAATTGGACACGGGTATGACACACAAGTTTGTGCCCAGTGTGGCGCAGACTGTGATGACACCGTAGCACACGGGACACGGCACGTGAAGGTGTGAATACGTGCAAGTACCGGCACGACCCAAGATTTTTTTACAATTTTTTCTTTTTTTTTTTTTGAAATCCCACGCACACACACAATTGGGGGACTCGAACCTTGCCGGTCCCTCCGGATGTCCGCTCTAATACCACTAGGCTAGAGAGCTCGGACTACAATTTTTTCCACAGTGCCCTTTGTTAGGCTTTTTTTTTTTCTTTTTCAAACCGCTGCCCAAACTATGACGGACATGAAAAAGGCTCGGCACACGTGTGCCGTCGTCCCGCATGGGAGCCAGCCGATCAAATAAAATATTCGAACTGAAGTGGACTTGAGTAGCTGAGCCTGAAATATAGACCGACTTTTATGATTGAAAAAAAAAAATGTATATATTAATATATACAAAAATGGAATGTGGCTGAAGTACATTTCAGCGCTTAAGACTGTTCTGCCCTTACAGCCGGCACATGTGCCGTGTCCGGCTAAGGTGGGAAAAAAATAAGACACGGCACAACACGTGTCGCAAGGATGCCCGCATGCCAACGGCATAAATAATGCAGTGTCGTGTGCCACCTAACACGGCACGGCTGCACCTCTACGAGGGAAAAAATTATTGCGTGCCGCGTGGTAATGATGAATGGTGAGTCCGACCAATACGTTGTTGATACTTTGGCGCAATACATCATCATATCATACATTTATCTTATTTTCTAGGTCTTTTTAATATTTTCCAAAGAAATTTTTTTTCTAATTATATGCAAGTAAATTTTTATATTTTTATATTTTTTTGGACTTTTTTTGAAATTTTTATGTCATATATTATGTCTAAGCGTCAATAAATTATTGGTCGAGCTCACAATTCATTATTGTCTTGTGAGTTCGGATCATCCAATAATTTCACCTAGGAAGGGGTCTACAGCCCAACAAAAGGAGCATGGAACTGCCAGCTTCGTAGGAAGGGCCCTAACTTGGTTAGTATAGGTAAAGGTTGCTTTGGTTGCCACCACACTGGTCCTGGCTCTTGACCTACCGCATTTACATTGTGGTAAATGATGGTTTCACCAAATAGCACTTGCTTTTGTCTTTTTTTTTTCCCTTCCAAAAACAGAACAGGATCGTGTCTAGTAAAAAAATTTAAACATAGCTGTGTTTGATTGAGCATTTTTTCCATGAAAAATATTTTCATCACAAAATTTTTATCAATTGTAGTGTTTGATAACATATATTTTCCAAAAATCTATTATTTTCCATATTTTTCTCCAAATTGTGGGAAATAAAACTTGTTCATCCCATAGGAAATATCAAATATCAATTTCCATAGAAAATAACGACAATCAAACACCCAAATTAATTCCGTGAAATTTTTTCCTTGGAATTTTTTTTTCCTAGTAAAATAATTCCATGAAGTTAATTTATTTTCCACGTATTTTCCACTTTGTACTCAAACGCACCCGTAATATATTATCTTGAAAACTTGTGGTAGTTTACGAGATTTCTTTTATAAATTCTCATTGACTTCTTTCTGAATAAAACATATTTTTACTAGTAAATGTAGAGGCGTTAACTCGACCGGACTAGTCGACTCAGACTCGCATCCAGATTTGATTGGGTTAGGCCAGATCTACGTTGGTTCGGATCAATCTAGAGACCAAAACTCCAAAACCAGCCAGGTCCAGCACTCGGTCCGAGCCGGTCCATGCTAGACTGGGCTGAGTCTGGTTATAGTGCATACCTGACCCGGTCTGGACCGATTCTATTAAAAAATGGTATGGAGCTTTTGGCTTGGACTCAGGGCCTTGGACCTTTAGATTGGACTCAGGGCCTTGGACCTTTAGATTGGGCTCGGACGACTTTTGGTTGGATTATTTAAAGAAAATAATAGTAGAAAATAAAATAAAGTATTAATGAAAATGAAGATACTTCATTGATTTTTCTTTATTTGAGAAAATGCATAACATTTTTATTTAATTTTGAAAAAGCTTAAAGAGTGATAATACAAATTTTATATTTAATTTGATCTTCAGTCTTCATGTCCAACGCTTTTTCTGAATCTTTGATGGCCATCTTCAATATCTTCAAGTCTTTGGTTTTCAGACAAATGGACCTAACTCTCATTCTCCAGCTTTTGTAGTGTCATCTATAGTAAGAGCTTGAAAGTCTAGTTCATTAACATCAGTACTTTCATATATTAAGTGTTGAGTCCATTTTTTTGCACAAATATATTAATATTGAACGCAAACTCATGATTACAAAACTTCTATTAGCATCTTGCTTCTCTTTTTAGTTATCATTCTTGAACCTGTACTAAAACAAAATTTTGATGCTACTATGGACGTCAGGACCATGAGCAGATCACGTGTCGAAGAAGAATATATGATAAGTTTTTTTTATATGTTTCCACCACTCTAAAATTAAAAATATATATTCCAAAACCATCATCGTCTTGATCATAGGAGTTCAAATACAACGAAAGTTCTTGAGTTGGGAGGGAAGAATATTTTATTTCTTCTTTTGTAGTATATTCTTAGCATAAGATAACCTATAACTTAAACTAGAACTACTACTAACTAGAAAGGTTGATCATGGTCAATTCGTTATAATATTTTTTTTTTTCATATAATTAATTAGAATATCCAAGTCTTCTTTAATCTTAGTAACTAGGTAATCAAAATAAGGAACATGTTTATATTTTGCAAGTAAATAAAAAATATTAATGATCTTTGTTAAAACTAAAGGAGATTTTCGATAATAAACTCAGAATAAAATACATGTAACGATGTAAAAGAATTCTAAAAGTTCAAAAATTAAAGTACCAACTAACCAATTATTTTAATTAACTGATAATCACTACTTAAATTTATATTATCATAAATGTAATAACACCTTCATATTTAATCCATAATTTCAACTTCAATAGGTAAAATTTCGTCTATGTGGTACATCATTAACGAAGGCATATTGTGAACGTAATATTTTATACTTTATTGATTACTGAGTGAAGTGTTCAAACTAATTAGACATGTTATAAGATTTTCTAAATTTATTTTAAAAAATGAAGATATTATTGTACAATTAAATTAACAACATGACATGCATATCTTATACGAAAAATTTGTCATTCTAATACATGCAGAAATTGAGACATCAAAATATTGTTACAAAAAGTATTATTACTAGCATAAAATATCTAAAGAAATTAAAAAAATCTATTATGAATACCATATTCACATAAAACTTGTAAGATGGCTCCGCAAATTGCAGTTCCAGTTTGGAAATATTTCAATGGCATTAAACAAAGAATTCATTTTTGAAAGCCATTTTGCTTTTAAATAATTTGCCGTGATACAATTAAAATAATATGTTTGTATACTTGTACAAATATATGAAGTTAAAAAAATAGTAATTTTTTTAAAACTTTGTTTCAAATAATCTTTTTTTCAAATATTTTAAAAGCTTGTAGCGGTAGATCTAGAAACTTTTGTAAAATAAGGATTTAATGTACTACATGCATAGTCACATTAATATTTGCCCTTACCAAATATAAATGATTTTCATTACAAGTAATATATTTTGTGAAATTTATTTTGTACGAGAAGACGAATAAGTAAATGATCCTATGAATATGTCACGACCAGCTTCCGAATAATCGAATACGAATCGGACATGCTCAGCCTTCGTTGGTATACACAACGAAGTAAGCTGTACAAGTCTAAGAAGAACTCCAAATGACATGATAAATAAAACATCATAACATCTATAACGTCCCAGAGAATCACTACAACATTAGTCATTATTATAACTTTAAAATAAATAATACTGGAGACAAATCCGGTAAGAATAAAGATACAACTCACAATACAAATATCCAAAGTAAAACTCTAAATAAGTCTAAGCAATGAAACTAAAATCGTAACCTCTAAGTCCTGAGTCATGGCTTCATCCTGCTCAGCTAAGATCCTGGGCTCTGGCCCATAAAGGTTAAATAAAATCCTCAAGTTTGCCTGCAACATATCCAGTCAGGAGCAGAGCAAAGTACAATCTATGATAATGAAACAAGTACAACATGTTGACAAGTAAAGAACGAGGAAACAGGATGAACGTGAAATTAACTATAAATGCATAAATTAACACTATGAAACAAGAGATCATGACATGTGAATATTTAAAATAGATACTAGAGTATGTGACCGGTTGGAATAAGATCATGAAGTACAAGTAATGGTACGGCTTCACTACTAAAATATGCTCTATTAGCGACGTAATTTAGCGACGGAATAAAATAACGTCGCTAAATATCGAATATAGCGACTCCTTTCTATAGATATCGCAAAACGTCGCTGAATAGCGACGTTCAGCGACAGGAGATAAATTATGTCGTCGAATAGCGACGTTCAGCGACATATTATTAAATATGTCGCCATATATTAAAATATTTGCGACGTTTAGCGATGTCTCATCTTGACGTCGCTAACTTTTTTACTTAGCGCACACTGTTTTCTTTTTTTCCCTCACTCGAAAATTTTAGAATTTTTTCCCCTCGACCCCGGCTACTCCCGGCGACCCCTTCTCCCCCCACCCCCGGCGACTCCCTCCCCCCCGACGACCCCTACCCCCCCAATCGAGCTCCTCCTCCTTGAGCTCCTCCTCCCCTAATCCGAGCTCCTCCTCTTCCTCAGGTAAACCCTAACCTAACTCCTCTCCCTCCTCCTCCTCCTCCTCCTCCTCTCCCACGGACACACACACACACACACACACACACACACAGACACACATGGACACACGGTTAGGGGTACAACTTGGGCGGGCTAAACCCGAACCCAATCGGATAAACACGTTAATGGGTTGGGTTAGGGTTAAAGATACTCGGGTTCGGGCTCGGATTTCGGTTAAAATATTTGAACCCGATCAACAATCGGGTTGGGCTCGGCTTCATGTGTCGGGTTATCCGAAGAACCCGAAATATTGTGTGTGTGTCTCTTTATATTTGAGAGTGTGTGTATATATATATATATATATATATATATATATATATATATATATATATATATATATATGTGTGTGTGTGTGTGTGTGTCTTGATATATGTATATATATGTTTATTGGTTGTGTGTGAGTTTGAGTGAGAATGGAGGGAGTTGTTGTGGTAGGTTGTGGTTGTAGTTGTGGTGTTGTAGTGGTGGTTTGTGGTGGTGTTCATGGTGGTTGAAGGGGGATTGAGACCAGCATATGCAATAGCAGCTAGGCCAGCATATGCAGCAGCAGCTAGTAAGCATCAGCAACAGCAGCATATGCAGCAGCAAAGAGCAGCAGTATTATTCATTCGGCCACCCATTCACCATCCAACCATTCATCCATCCATCTATTCATCTATCACATATAGCAGTCCATTCATTTATTCATTCACCCATTCACCATTCATTTATTCATTCATCCATTCACCATTCATTCATTCATTCACCCATTCACCATTCATCTATATCCATTCATCCATCCAACCATTCATCCTTCACATATAGCAGTCCATTCATTTATTCATTCACCCATTCATCATTCATTTATTCATTCACCCATTCACCATTCATTCATTCATTCACCCATTCACCATTCATTCATCCATTCACCCATTCACCATTCATTCATCCATTCACCTATTCACCATCCATTCATCCATTCATCCTTTTCATCAAAAACAGTCACTTAACCCCCTTCATGTTGTGTGTGTGTTGTTAGTAAGTTAGTGAGTTGAGCATTTAGTTAGAAGAGTATGTTAGTGGTTAGATAATATGTTAAGGAAATGTTTGGTAATAGGATGTGGTTTGTGTTAGATAGTGAAAAAATTGTGGAAGATATGTTAGTAAGATTTTATATTAGAAGTTTTGTATTAGAGTTAGATGTGGGCTAGAGTGAGCATGACAGATTGAGGTATCTTGTGATACTAAGATGGTATCACAAGATAATTAGGATTTACCCTAGCTATGAAAGGGTAAGGTAATAGGGTAAGTTAAGGTAATTGCCTAAAAGCTAAGGTATGAGTCTAAGGTATTAGGATATGGTTAAAAATTGATTGTCTTGGTTGGTAATGGTTAGGATTAGTGCTCTTAGACTAGTTTTGACCTCGGTTGACGATTTTGACCAAAAGTCAACGAAAGTCAACCGAAAGTCAAACTTAGCCTAAAAATGACTAGAATTAACCCGAAACCAAACCAGAGTTGACCAGTTGACTGAAAGTCAACAGTTGGTTAACATTATCCAATGGACCCGACCCAACCCGAGTTTAACTCGATCCTCTGGGCTTGGTCTTGGGCTTCATATGTTGAACCCGAGGTCGGGCCGGGCTTGGGCTCGGATTAGGCTTATGATTCATCTGGTTGGGCTCGGGTTGACCTCAAGCCCGACCCAACCCGTCCGAGTTGCACCCCTACACACGGTTACCATGTCTCTCTACTATAACATACACTAGAAAGTTCGGACACTGCAAATATCGGTATTTGTTCCATGTCTATGTCTAGTGAAGGATAATTGCCTAGACTTAGTCAACTTCACCCACTTTGACTAGTTTGTCCAAGATATTGATTTAGTCAACTCAACTTCATCCAGTTTGACTAGTTACTGCGCTGAACATGTGTGTCCACCTTTGCAGAATTATTTCCAAATAGATATGAATTACTACTTGCAGAATCGTTCATGGATGTACAATCATCGTCCTGATGATATGTGTGGTGTGCGGGATGAATACATAGCGGGAGTAGAGCAGTTCCTGCAGTTTGCTAAGGCGTTTCCTCAGTACATGAACGACACCAAAATTAAGTGTCCATGTGTAAAATATCATAATGTGAAATATTATCCAGAAGTGGAAGTGACACATCATTTGTACTCGAGGGATTTCACGCCTAATTACTATCAGTGGACCTCATACGGAGAACTTGTGTCTTTAGCATCAGAGCCGGAGCCTTATGTTGAGCCGTATATGCATGCGGGACCTAATTTTGTTTCAGATAATCATGCATACGACGACGGGTGCGTGAACATGGTTTTCGACGATGCGGGGCATAGTTTCGTTTATGATGCAGCTGAGGAGGCACCGAATGTCGATGCTGTAAAGTTCATGGAGTTGCTGGAGAATGCAAGGACTCCATTGTATCCTGGTTGTGAGGATCATTCACTGTTGGAGGTGGTTACAAGACTGTTGAGCATTAAGTCAGATTTTAACTTGTCGTAAGAATGCTACAACCGAGTGTTGGAGTTGATTATAGAGATCTTGCCGGCGGGTACTAAGTTACCTAAAGACTTCTTTCGGGAATTCTTACTGCAGGCAGTTTGGGATCCATTGACGGAGCTTAGCATATTCTTCAGGGATCTTTGTTCTAAAAAATTGCTCGTTGATCGTCTAGAAAAGCAAGAAAAGGACATTGCGATAACACTGTGCAAGCTAGAGAGAGTGTTTCCTCCTGGATTCTTCGACTCTATGGAGCATTTGTCGATTCATCTATCCTATGAGGCACGTGTTGGTGGACCCATCGAATATCGATGGATGTACCCGTTCGAGCGACATTTGAATCACCTAAAAAAAGGTAAAAAATAAGGCACGGATCGAGGGTTCTATTTGTGAAGCCTATGTTCTCGAGGAGATTACAAACTTTTGTTCGATGTATTTCAAGCCGCATGTTGCAACTAATAGAACGAAAGCTTCCAGAAACGACGACGGAGATTGTGAAAGTAATGATACAATACTGAAGGTATTCAATGCTCCAGGAAAGCCATCGGATAAAATGAAGAAGAGATATCTGAATGATGATGAGCTAAGGGCTGCTCAGGTGTATGTATTACTCAACTACGACGATGATGAAGTAGAGAAGCAGGAGGGGTAAGTAATTAATACGTCTATATTATTTTAATAGTGTTGATTATTATACTATTACATTAATTGAACGATGTTATTTTCAACATATATTTAATGATAATGTGAGGTCGGGTAGGCCACACATAACAGAAGAAGAACTAGAACAAGAAATGAGGCGTTATTTTCCATCATGGTTGAGTATATATATAAGACTTGAGAACTCTGTAATTACCTTTCTGTATATGTTTGCCATTAAAATTGTTTGATTGAAAACTTTAATACAAACAGAACAGTGTTACAATGTAGGACTTAGATGTAGTCCTAGGAGTACACTTTTGTTTAAGCTGGGTCCTTAGTGCCAATGGAGCGAGTGGTAATGCGTTGACTCCGTTGACGGGCTGACGACGGTTATCGGTTCTCTGAAGGTGTGGATTGCTCTGGGTGCTGGAGCTTGCTGAGAGGAGGAAGACGTTAAGTGTCTGTATCTGCCTCTCTGATGATTCCTTGTATGTTCGTTGTGGATTCTGTGTGTGTGTGAAGGAGACGATCCTTCTATTTATAGATTTACAGGATGGCTGCTCATGTGCGCATGTGGGATGCACCGGTATGGGGACGCCACGTGGAGGTTGCTGATGGAGGTGCGTAGATGATGCGCCCTGATTGAGGGGGAGAACTCTTCATACTGCTGTTGTGAGCCGGCACGTAGCAGAGGGGAAGATCTTTCTGTTACTGAAATCTTGGACGAGTTGAGTCAAAGGACACGAGTCATCGACCCATGGCTCGAAGATCTCGGATTTGGTGGAGGGAAGTAATCTGGTGAGCTGCGCCTTGATTGGGCGCAGGAGGAGGCTGCGACTCATAACCTTTAGGGGTTACAAACTGTTTAGAGCGCATGGCTTTTGAGGCGCATGCAGGCGACTTTCCTTCTGTCTTTTGGGATCAGAGATCAGTCTGGGGCGCATGGCTTTTGAGGCGCATGCAAAGCTTCAACTGGAGACTCTTCTTCTGTCTTTAGGGATCAGTGAAGGGTCTGAGGTGCACGGCTTTTGAGGCATCAGCTTTCCCTGTCATGTTATAAGTGCTCTATATACGGATCTATATGTGCACGATATGAGTGTACCTTGAACTTTCGACCCAGGATACGAACATACAGGATATATTTATACCTTGCACTTCCAACCCATCGCCCTTAACTATATGAAGGTCACTAGCTTCTGGGCTAGAATGGACTTACATTTATCGAATCGAATATGTAAGACAACGATCACTCTATTGCGGTTGCTAACCCAAACAATCAAAGGACCCCCGAAATACTCATGTAAGTGGCTTATCACATTCACTAGAAGGTCGCTACCCGTCTAGATGAAGTGCACCAACAATACCGATTATCGCAATCCCTCCTAGGCCGAACGGTCCTAGCGCCCCAGTGCGACACGTTCGAGGGATTACCTGTGCACGGGCTATACGTCTTTAAGTCTATTTGACCATGCAACGCATCTTATCTTTCATACAACCAAGCAAGTTCGTTTATCTCTATTTCAATTGGCACAACGCCCCAATGTCCTCGACGAACGTCCCGAAGGCCATAGACATTTCAAAGGCACCATGTCGCATCGGCAGATATGTCACATCCGTGCCACAACTGTTCTCTTCTTCACAATGATGCCATCTCTTGTAAGTATCGTGCAACTACGTACCGTTGATATAGTTATTCGCCCTTTACTTGCATCGTGCGTTTGATGCACGCCTCAAAGCCGTATTTTAATATTCTACGCCTTAGTGTTCAACGCGTTATACTTATGTTCCATTCTTCTGATTCATGCAACTGAGGCATGCCTCGATAGGCTATTCAATGTTCTATAGCTCGTGCAACTGTGGCACTCGCGTCGATATAGTCTTTCAATTTTTTAACATGCTAACTCGTGCACGGGGCACGAATGACTTGTGTACTGAGGCACTCGGCGATATAGTTATCCCATGTTTTTATGGCTTGCACATCGAGACACTCGCCTTTGCGATATTCAATATTTTCATAGCGACTCGTACATTTGTTGCACGATTCATTTCAATTGTTCTATCTAGTGTTCGACACATGCTGTAGCACCCAGTTTTCCAAATGAGGGTAATTTCAAAATTTCATGTTTATAATTATTTTAATAATGATATTTAATTCATGATATAATTTTTGGTGATTTTAAATCATTTTAAAATTATTTAAAATCAATGACTTGTGGTTTTGACGTTTTGCTAGTGAAACCCTATAGACTGTTTGACCTAGAGCCTAACCATGTGATTATGATATTTTAATGTCATTTTTGGCCTAAGAATATTTTGCATTTGACCTTTTTGAATTATTTTGATATTATTTTATTATTTATGATATTGTTTTGGGATTATTTTTGTCGGGTTCGAATTTCATCTCAATCCGACTTGTAACGGGGACCCGGGGTAACTTAGACTCTAGTTGGACCCATGCATTAGTTAGCCATGGCCCACATTTTAATTAGTCATGTTAGAAAGATTAGTCATAATCCTAATTATTAGATTAACCATTTAGAGTTTTTATTTTGATTCTTTTACCCCCAAACCCTAACCAAAATTATTTTAAACACTTGTAACTAAGGGAGGGGCAAACTTGTAATATTCAATGAGGGGGGATAACCATTGTGGCCGGCCCTAATAGGACTCCCATCTCATTTCCTTTCTTTGAGAAGTCTTCTTCCCCAAGTGCTCTCAAGCTCTCCCAAGGAAGAAGCCTTTCTCCTTGGATTTTCTCTCCTTTAGGTAATATTTCCTTCTTTTTTATTTCTCCATTTTGCATTTAGGAAAGTTTTAACCATAGGAATGACCCCCATTGTTGTGTCCTTATTTTGTGTCCTCTTGTGTCCATTATGTGTCCTTTAGGGATTTCTATTGTATTATTGTTGTGTCTTGTGTTCATGGGGAAAACCCCCAAACTTGGACACACTTTATATTTAAAATATTGATTAAATAAATTAATTCATATTAAATCTCAGATTTGAATATGTAGAGATGTGTTCTTGAGTACTTTACATTTCATTCATGTATCTCTTATAGATGTGTTCATGTTATATATATATATATATATATATATATATATATATATATATATATATATATATATATATTGTAATGAGAGTGTATCTATATTTATATATGTAATAAATGGTTCATGATGATTATATAATCAAGTTTGTGAGTGTGGTTCCTCATATTATTATTGTCATTATTGTTGTGGGTAATTAGGATATATATTGTGTATTCTTTTGGCTCAAACTATCTAAATCCGTCATAATTTTTATTCACGTTTTTAATTTCATCCCTAACTTAGAAATGTCATAACTTCTAGCTCAAAGCTCGTTTTAATCTCCCGTTTTTTTAAAAGAAGCGTATTGAAGTTAGCTTTCCAAAAAATATGTATTAATAGGCCTAATGCTTTCTGTAACTTTCTGGAGAATTATTTGAGTGTCAGCTGTACGAAAGACAAACGCGTTCTCGGTGTTTTCGCGATTCCGGGAGTTTCCGGAAACGAAAACGCGATCCGTTTGAAGTTTCGGAAAGCTAACATATAGATCTATAACATATTTTAATCCTAGATTTTAATTCATGCTGAGATGGTACAGTATTGATTATTAGTAGGAGTTACTATTCGGCATATGCATTTTGTGCACCCTTGTGTGTAATATAATGTTCTATTTGATTTTAATCCATGTTAATGTATATACATTATGTAGTTAAATAGAGAATGCAAGCATGAGTAAATGGTTAAATAAATAATGTATGAGGTGTAAGTATCCTATCTAATGTAAGCATGTATAAGTATGGCTTATAATATAATAATAGATGTAATGTATGGTACATATAGTAGTGCAAGAGAATAAATGAATGATGAATGAATGCAAGCATGAATGTAATGTAATAATAGATATAATGTATGCAATATAAAAGTTAATAAGATGTAATGTTCTAAGTTAACACAAATCCTATATTACCTCATGTACCCCCTTACACTATGTTGACACTATCACACTTGACACATTGTTCACTTACACTTTGACACTCTTTGATATGTATACACTATCTATGCCCATTTAACCCTCACTTGCCCCTTTGCCATGTTCACATACACACACATAGCCTCTTAAATAAGTATTTATGAATATAGTTAACTTAGCTATGTATGTATATATATATATGTTAGCATATTGTGTTGTAATATATAAGTTTATATAACCATTTGAAATGCCATGATTATAGACCTAATGTTGAATACCAATATATGCATGTATATATATGTGTAGACATATATAGCTTAAAGTAATAGATTACCTAGTGTATATCCAATGTGAATTCTTGCCTATTTGAGTATTGAATAATTGCATGCTATACAGAGTTGGGTGTATGTTGGCTTGTATAGCCTTGTATTGATGTGTGCTTGCTAGGATAGTCTTGGTTAGGCCTAGTAAGACTTGCTGGGTTAGGACATGACCTAGTTTGACCTAGTTTGACTAGTGCAGTTGACCAAGGGTTGACTTTGGCCTAGTTTGACCTAGATTCATGTAGAATACATTGTAGTGCTTTATATTACCCTTCTGGACATGTTGTGACTTGTGCTGTTCTAATTAGGAGCCAGACACCTCTCTTCGGACAGTATCTTTACCTTGGACATTCAGATATCAGGCGAGTACATTCTCTGATCATTTCATATCATGTTTAGGATTATATTTCCTGCTTTAGACTATCTTACTTGATGCTGACACGTTGGTAATACGGATTGGTACTATATGGATCCCTTCATGAGATGTTATCCCTCTCAGGAGCATCAGATACTTTTGTCATGTGTGTTTCACTTATATCACGTATAATATGCTTTTATCATCATGAATCTTCGGGAATCAGCTAGTGACTCATGTACCCTCATGATCACCGAGCCTTCACGAATCAATTCATGAATTACCCTTTATGGGCAACGTAGTATAGTCATGAATCTTAACGTAACTTGAATGGATCCTTGTGTATTGATTGGGGTACGGGGGAGTATGAATGGTCATGTGAATAAATATCCAAAGTAGTGTAGTCATGAATCACTCTTAGTGTAGTCATGAATCAGTCCTAAGCCATTCACATGTTCATCTGTACTCTAAATCACTAGCACTGTCTCTCTTTATATATATCATAGATATTTACTTACAGTCTCTCTTTTTACATTATGCTATTTTTTCAGATCCTGTATTTTATTCTCTAGCATGATTATATTTCTTTTCTGCTATGACTTGTTGAGATGTATTGTGCTTGCTCCAGTCCTGACTGGACCCGTTGATAAATTTTACAGATAGCCTGGAGGTTGCCTGCTAGCCTAGAGGAGACAGTAGAGGTTGCATAAATAGCTAGGATTTTTGCTTATAGTTTATTTTCAGTCATCTTGAGTTGTATTTATGGATTACTGTATTTGAGTTTTGAGACTGAGTTTGTATCCTAGGCACTTAGACTTCTATCTGTTGTACCTCTTTTGGATTTTATGTTTTATTTATCTTCCATTATGCTCTACATTAGATGTGATTGAGTTTACATTTTGCTATGTCACCCCCATTCGGGGAGTATAAACTGTTTAGTCTTATACTGTTAGATGCATTGAGACCTAGGACAGCGTTCTATCGCCGACACTACGGCGTAGGCTCGGCGTTGTTATGTTCTCGTACCCTAACAGTGGGTGCGGGTCGTGACACGTTTTTAGTGGTGGCCCATGCAGGTCGAGATTCGCATTAGTACGATTTCGTAGTAGCGCAACGACTTAGTTGTACTACTACGAGCCTGCTATAGGATATATAAATTAAGATGTTAGGATGAGAGGATACTCAATCACTGTTAGGATTCCTTGAGAGATTCCTGGGATGACCCTAGAGAATCTTATTTTGAATTCCGATTTAAACTCCTTTTCCTTGTTTTGATTCACCTTTTTCCTTGATTTGAATTTGATTTTGTGGATTCATTGTAGAACTTTGAATCCTGGTATTAGTTGATGATTTTGATAAAATTTTGTAGTTGTTGATTTAATTTTGTATTTAGATTAATATTTTCAAATCCAAGGTACTCAATCACACTTAGGATTCTTTGAAAGATTTCTGGGACGACCCCTGAGAAACTTATTTTGAACTTCAATTGGAATTCCTTTTCCTCTTGTTTGGATTCACCCTCATTCCTTGCTATTGAATTTAAGCTTGATGGGTTCCTCTCGTTTGAACCGATGAGAAGGAACATATCTTCATTATTCTTTCTCGCCATTATTCTCTTGCATTCTTATTTACCTCTTATCTTAAACTCTGTCTCATTACATTAATTACCATATCTTGTCGTCCCTACCAGATGTACTTCAAAACCCTTGAATATTCGTATCTTTTGCATGGGGAAGGCTAAGGAAGTGACGTAAATTATGTAGCTCAGAGAAGACGTAACTGGTTATTTTATGATGATCTGTTCCATATGGAAACTTGAGATAGAAATGTGGTAAAGGTCTCGAATAGAATAAAGAGATGTGTACTGCCAATCTGGAAACAATTACATTTAGAGAAATTTTGGGGATATGAGATAGTTTGTAGGTGTATTCAAAACTAATGAGGATATCAGAGGTCAACCTAGTTTTGAGGACTTAGAAAATCCTGGTTATTGATTCTGGGGAAAACTTTTACTCTTAGGCTATGTAGAAGGTTAGTAATGGAAAAGAGAAGTTAATTGTGTTTAATAAGGATATTAAACAAGATGTTACGAGAAAATGACTAGGGATAGAGAGAACACAAAGTTATAAAAGTTTAGAGATTGTTGTGAAATATTTTTAGGAGAATAATATTCAAGGGTGTATGTCGAAGAAAATACGGAAGTTGATTTTATGATGGAAGATAAGTTTTGTAAGGCCTAGAGATTTAAATTAAATAATACAAGGAGAACAATTTGAACAAGTTCAAGGAATTCGTAAACGGGATTTAGAGATTTTGGGTCAAATTTAAGACAAGGTGAAAGAACTTGAAAATTTAAATAAATGGTTAATGTTGATTCCTAAATGTGAGGGCTGTGCTTCAAGAGTGATGTTTGGAAATTGGGAATTGCCTACGGTAGTCATGGTAAGGGTTTAAGTAAAGGTTAAATTTTCATATGGAGACTGGTGAGGTAAAGATATGATTGACAAGTTATGACCAGATGAACTTAAGAGTATCAGAAGCAGATGACTAACTCGATCTTCATTATTTTTGTGCATTAATTACCACCTCTTGAACTCCCACTTTCTAATTGAGATCCTTGACGTTCCTTATCGTGACTTTGACATTCGGAATGTAATACTAGCTGTTACCCTCCTACAAATCTTATATGTAAGATCTAGACGAGCTCACCTTCGTGTAGGTATATCATGTCCCACTAAAACCCATCTTCTTATACTCTATTTTTTTGATATAATTTTCTGGTCAACTGGCTAAACTATAACCTCTACCATTATACTAAATTTCTTCTTATTTCAATTAGAAATCCAGCCTTGACTCAATTCTTTCGACCCGACATGTGATGGTGTTCTGCTTGTTTCCTTAGATGCTTAACCTTGTACCTTATCTGATTATTTGACCCGTTGGTTAAGGAACTTGGACTATGTAATTCCTTTCATCATTACCACCCTTATATCTTGTGCTGCTAAATTAGCCTTAGTTTTGCAAGCTTATCTATTTTCGAGCTTGGTCATGACATATTTTATTGGGTGGCCACCCACTAACATATTGTCTAATCAGAACCGGTACATGATGATCTGATCAACCTATTGCACTTTGGTTCGCTTTTTCATGTATCAATCTACGAGAATGGAGACATAGTTAAACTTGACCCTAGAGTCTCATTCGCGACAGCCTTGACAATTCTCCTTGAAATCTTTTCATCGCCTATGAACCTCGTATTCGTACTCAGTCGAATTAAATTTAATCATGACCTGAACCTCCATCATTGGATGCTCATGCTCATACTTTGATTTCATTGATTTCCCTTCTTATCCAAATCTCGTTTTATCCCGAAATTGATCAACTTAGATCGTGTCAAGACAAAAATCTATTTGTGATTTATAGTGCCTAAATTTTCAATTTTTGTCATTTTATGGAATAGTAACCTTTTAATAATTTCTTAGTTGCTTGTTAATGACCAATTTTCATATAGGATGGTAGACAGCCCTACAACCTTGATGATTGTTGTTCCCTTACCTTCCCAATTAGGACACCCTAGATTGTTTGTGTGTTGATACCATAGTACTGTTTTGACCTAGAATGATTAGTGTACCTAGGTGAGACTTCCAACTGCTACGGTATGCCCTGTCACGCCCCAGAACCAGAATACTGGAGAGCGGAGGCAGACATAGCCAGCTACGTATATGAAATGGAATCTATCTCGCTATACGGTCACGGCTGTCTAGATACATGAGGGTTTACTACAAGCCAACAGTCTCTTAAGGTCATGAACAAGCCTATTGTCTCAATCACAAGCAAGTAAGTAAAAGTTACAAGATGTATGATCATTAAATATACAATAATAAGGCGTCCCAAATATTACATATTCAGCTGATCATGAAGCTAGTCGTTACAAAATGTTAGTACTAGCAAGAGTTTAGTCATACATGATCAACCCTAGGATCTGTCAATCATGTTACAACCCGTAGGCAGACAGTAAGTAAATGCAATCGAGCTAAACAGGTGCTCGTCGGCTAAACGCCTTAAAAGAATATTTTACAATAAAGTAGAAGATCAAAAATAAACCCACTCGTTGTCAGGGTTCCGTCTAGTGGCCACCATCTGGCTGGAAAGTCGGTAGATACTCGGGAGCTGCTCCGAAATCTGGCCATACAAAACCAGCTGGGTCAGACCCCAGAAAGAGCAAGTACCACAAAGAAAGCTTCACTTAGGAACTAAAACCAGCAATCAGCACAAAATATAAATAAAGGTAAGAACTGGAAATAAGAAAATACTTCAGGATGATATACGACGAGATAACCATGGAATTATTCAGAGAACCAGGTTACAACCCGTAAACCAAACAAGGACCGGGGTTATAACCCTTCGTCTGAACAGAACTTGGAATTCTCACCATTTATCGGTAAGATAAATACAAGCATTCTGGTCATGCAGTAATCAGGATCAGGGCAAGACTAGACTGGTTAGACTCCATCCAATCATTTCACGGCCAAACAAGAACTACGGCTTGATACTTTAACTAACTAGGGTTATCATAGCCTAGTTACTAGCAAGATGCAGTAAGAATCTTCCACAGCCATAAGCCCTGCAGTCCATCCAGGTTACCCGGGTTAAAAAGTTAGAGTTGAATTCAGGTGGATACACCGTCCAGGAAATGAATGTACCCTTAGGTAGCATGAAGGGTGCAACACATGACAGTGTGCTGGAAATGTGCCCTACTCGACGACAGGCTACAGATCCCAAGACGTGCCCAGGTAACGGGATTGCCTGTAGCTGGGAGATCTCTTTATGACTACTGTATTAATCTAGTTATTAGCCTTAGTCCATTTCAATAGGTACTCCTGACCGTGGTACTCAGGAGTCCCCTCCTAGACATGATGCAAGACAGGACTGGATTATTTATACAAGCACAATCGCCTACGGTATCCAGGTTAATTATACAGGTCATGTCATGTCAGGTAGCCATCGTAACAGCTTATCAGATATATCATGTCAGGTTTTTATGTCAAGTGTACTGGTCAAGTGTGCGCTACGATGGGCCACTATCAGGTCATGTCAGGTTACTTGTCAGGAGTGCACCCCTACGGGTCACTGTCATGTCAGGCTCAATTATTATGTCCAAACTTATCAAGTAAATTCGTGATTTATCAAGTTCATGACAAAAGGCGTAAGGATATAAAATGGGCGTAAAATATATAATAATAATAATAATAATATAACAAGACAAGGCACAGGAAGTCCATACGGCTTAGGGGGATGAATTCATGCGTCTCAGGATAATGAATTCAGTCGGCTGAAGGGTATCAGTCGTATGCGGCCAGTGGTAAGGAAGGGGCATATGCGGCTCAGCCAGAGCACCCCATGCGGCTGGAAAGATATGAATCCATACGGCTGGCGAAAAACCAAGCCTATGCGGCTGGCGGGAGAATGGATCCTATGCGGCTGGCTGACCAATCTGATACATGCGGCCGGGGAGGAGCAATGACTATACGGTCAAGGGAAGCAAACCCATGCGGCTGGAAGACTGCGGTCTATGCGGCTCGCGTGGAGTTCATGCGGTCGGGATGGGGGAAATCCCATGCGGCTGGGAAGATATGAATCCATGCGGCTGGCGGGAAACCAAGCCTATGCGGCTCAAGGTTGCTGGAAATCCATGCGGCCAGAAAGGACTGGGCCTCAGTCATGCGGCTGAGAAGGAATACTTGCCGCATGAACTTGTCATGGGGTCATGTCAAGGCAATAGCACATGCGGTTGGAACTGACTTGCCGCATGAATGTTCAAGCGGTCAAGTGCTACCATGCGGCTCGGGACTGTGCTTCTTCTCCAAATTTCTGAGAAGAAGTACACCCTAAGCCATGGCTTCCAAGCTACATAACTCTATCATCCGGAGCCCAAATCCGAACTTCCATAGGTCAAAATGGGGTAGAACGAAAGTCTCTACAACATGGAACCATCAAAACTCAGAAATAACAAGATTAAGTAGATCAAAACCCAAAAAATCTGAAAATAAAGTAAACTTAGATCTACAAGAATCTATCTATGGAATTTAAAAATGTCAAGTACTAAAGTGTTTTAGAATATAGTAAAGAAGAGAATGGAGCAATAAAATCAGAGTTCTTCCATGAAACAAGTTATAGTTGCCTAGACCTCTCTCTCTCTCTCCCTCTCTCTGGTAGGTGAAGAATTAATGGAGGAAAGAAGAGAGTAATGAAGAGAGAGAAGGAAGAATGGTAATAAATACCAAAGGTGGTGGTAGGTAGGGGGTTCATCCATGGTTCATGATGAACCAAAAAAACAATCCCAACCGAACCAAGCCAACCCCGGGCCAAGAATAAACCGAGCCAAGAAGGAAAAGCTAAGCCAGGAATTAAGCAATACAAGATAAAATACGTACACGTATTCCAAATACGTAATACGAACCACAGGCATTACATGCCCTGACCTTGTATACTATTCCTTCAAATTGCATGATTTAGATAAAAAAAAATTAGACCTTGATTGTTGGGAAATAGGGACGTCACCCCATTAGTATCAGTTGTAGATATATATATGTTAGTCCTTGATGTGGGGATGTGTGTCTATAAACATGTAGCTTAGGAGATTTATGAGAGATTATAGTATCAGCCTTGATAGGATGTACTAGTCTTTTGGTGAGTATAAATGTGTTATGAGAGATAGGGGCCTATATGTCTTAGTATTGCATCGTTCCTATGGTAATAGAATGTATTAATAGATGGTTAATAGGAAGATAATAGTTTGAGCATACCTATAGCCTATAATCAGTTCCTTTTCATCCTTAGTTAAGACCACTTTAAAATAGGTCCAGTCCCTTGGATATAGGTTCCAGTCCATATTTTATTGAAGTTTCATTACCGCCGTACAGCAGAGCAGTATTGGAGGTATTCCTAGATTGATTCTATTTAGATGTCCGTTTATTATTCCAGTGTTAGGAAGTGTTACCTTAGATATTGGGTAGGTTAGAGGCTCTAGAAGGAGTACTATCGATCTTAAATTTCGAGGACGAAATTTTCTAAGGTGGGTAGAGTTGTAGCACCCAGTTTTCCAAATAAGGATAATTTCAAAATTTCGTATTTATAATTATTTTAATAATAATATTTAATTCATGATATGATTTTTGGTGATTTTAAATCATTTTAAAATTATTTAAAATTAATGACTTGTGGTTTTGACGTTTTGCTAGTGAAACCCTATAGACTGTTTGACCTAGAGCCTAACCATGTGATTATAATATTTTAATGTCATTTCTGGCCTAAGGATATTTTGTATTTGACCTCTTTGAATTATTATGATATTATTTTATTATTTATGATATTGTTTTGGGATTATTTGAGTCGGGTTCGAATTTTATCTCAATCCGACTTGTAACGGGGACCCGGGGTAACTTAGACTCTAGTTGGACCCATGCATTAGTTAGCCATGACCTACATTTTAATTAGTCATGTTAGAAAGATTAGTCATAATCCTAATTATTAGATTAACCATTTAGAGTTTTTATTTTGATTCTTTTACCCCCAAACCCTAACCAAAATTATTTTAAACACTTGTAACTAAGGGACGGGCAAACTTGTAATATTCAATGAGGGGGGATAACCATTGTGGCCGGCCCTAATAGGACTCCCATCTCATTTTCTTTCTTTGAGAAGTCTTCTTCCCCAAGTGCTCTCAAGCTCTCCCAAGGAAGAAGCCTTTCTCCTTGGATTTTCTCTCCTTTAGGTAATATTTCCTTCTTTTTTATTTCTCCATTTTGCATTTAGGAAAGTTTTAACCATAGGAATGACCCCCATTGTTGTGTCCTTATTTTGTGTCCTCTTGTGTCCATTATGTGTCCTTTAGGGATTTCTATTGTATTATTGTTGTGTCTTGTGTTCATGGGGAAAACCCCCAAACTTGGACACACTTTATATTTAAAATATTGATTAAATAAATTAATTCATATTAAATCTCAGATTTGAATATGTAGAGATGTGTTCTTGAGTACTTTACATTTCATTCATGTATCTCTTATAGATGTGTTCATGTTACATGTATAGATTTGTGTATGTATATATATATATATATATATATATATATATATATATATATATATATATATATATATATATATATATATATATGTATATATATATATTGTAATGAGAGTGTATCTATATTTATATATGTAATAAATGGTTCATGATGATTATATAATCAAGTTTGTGAGTGTGGTTCCTCATATTATTATTGTCATTATTGTTGTGGATAATTAGGATATATATTGTGTATTCTTTTGGCTCAAACTATCTAAATCTGTCATGATTTTTATCCACGTTTTTAATTTCAGTCCTAACTTAGAAATGTCATAACTTCTAGCTCAAAGCTCGGTTTAATCTTCCGTTTTTTTAAAAGAAGCGTATTGAAGTTAGATTTCCAAAAACATGTATTAATAGGCCTAATTCTTTCTATAACTTTCTGGAGAATTATTTGAGTGTCAGCTGTACGAAAGACAAACGCGTTCTCGGTGTTTTCGCGATTCCGGGAGTTTTCGGAAACGAAAACGCGATCCGTTTAAAGTTTCGGAAAGCTAACACATAGATCTATAACATACTTTAATTCTAGATTTTAATTCATGCTACAGTATTGATTATTAGTAGGAGTTACTATTCGGCATATGCATTTTGTGCACCCTTGTGTGTAATATAATATTCTATTTGATTTTAACCCATGTTAATGTATATACATTATATAATTAAATAGAGAATGCAAGCATGAGTAAATGGTTAAATAAATGATGTATGAGGTATAAGTATCCTATCTAATGTAAGCATGTATAAGTATGGCTTGTAATGTAATAATAGATGTAATGTATGGTGCATATAGTAGTGCAAGAGAATAAATGAATGATGAATGAATGCAAGCATGAATGTAATGTAATAATAGATGTAATATATGCAATATATAAGTTAATGAGATGTAATGTTCTATGTTAACATAAATCCTATATCACCTCATGTACCCCCTTACACTATGTTGACACTATCAAACTTGACACATTGTTCACTTACACTTTGACACTCTTTGATATGTATACACTATGTATGCCCATTTAACCTCACTTATCCCTTTGCCATGTTCACATACACACACATAGCCTATTAAATAAGTATTTATGAATATAGTTAACTTAGCTATGTATGTATATTATATATATGTTAGCATATTGTGTTGTAATATATAAGTTTATATAACCATTTGAAATGCCATAATTATAGATCTAATGTTGAATACCAATATATGCATGTGTATATAAGTGTAGACATATATAGCTTAAAGTAATAGATTACCTAGTGTATATCCAATGTGAATTCTTGCCTATTTGATTATTGAATAATTGCATGCTATACAGAGTTGGGTGTATGTTGGCTTGTATAGCCTTGTATTGATGTGTGCTTGCTAGGATAGTCTTGGTTAGGCCTAGTAAGACTTGCTGGATTAGGACATGACCTAGTTTGACCTAGTTTGACTAGTGCAGTTGACCAGAGTTGACCAAGGGTTGACTTTGGCCTAGTTTGACCTAGATTCATGTAGAATGCATTGTAGTGCTTTATATTATCCTTCTGGACATGTTGTGACTTGTGCTGTTCTAATTAGGAGCCAGACACCTCTCCTCGGACAGTATCTTTACCTTGGACATTCAGATATCAGGCGAGTACATTCTCTGATCATTTCATATTATGTTTAGGATTATATTTCCTGCTTTAGACTATCTTACTTGATGCTGACACGTTGGTAACACGGATTGGTACTATATGGATTCCTTCATGAGATGCTATCCCTCTCGGGAGTATCAGATACTTTTGTCATGTGTGTTTCACTTACATCACGTATCATATGCTTCTATCATCATGAATCTTTGGGAATCAGCTAGTGACTCATGTACCCTCATGATCATCGAGCCTTCACGAATAAATTCATGAATCACCCTTTATGGGCAACGTAGTATAGTCATGAATCTTAACGTAACTTGAATGGATCCTTGTGTATTGATTGGGGTACGGAGGAGTATGAATGGTCATGTGAATAAATATCCAAAGTAGTGTAGTCATGAATCACTCTTAGTGTAGTCATGAATCAGTCCTAAGCCATTCACATGTTCATCTGTACTCTAAATCACTAGCACTGTCTCTCTTTATATATATATCATAGATATTTAGTTACAGTCTCTCTTTTTATATTATGCTATTTCTTCAGATTCTGTATTTTATTCTCTAGCATGATTATATTTTCTTTTCTGCTATTACTTGTTGAGATGTATTGTGCTCGCTCCAGTCCTGACTGGACCCGTTGATAAATTTTACAGATAGCCTGGAGGTTGCCTGCTAGCCTAGAGGAGACAGTAGAGGTTGCATAGATAGCTAGGGTTTTTGCTTATAGTTTATTTTCAGTCATCTTGAGTTGTATTTATGGATTACTGTATTTGAGTTTTGAGATGTATTCTAAGTTTGTATCTTAGTCACTTAGACTTCTATCTGTTGTACCTCTTTTGAATTTCATGTTTTATTTATCTTCCATTATGCTCTACCTTAGATGTGATTGAGTTTACATTTTGCTATGTCACCCCCATTCGGGGAGTATAAACTGTTTAGTCTTATACTGTTAGATGTATTGAGACATAGGACAGTGTTCTACCGCCGACACTGCGGCGTAGGCTGGGCGTTGTTACGTCCTCGTACCCTAACAGTGGGTGCGGGTCGTGACACATGCTATGTTTATCTCTCTATCGAACCACGCCCGTGGCATTGATAGGTTAACTCAGCATACAATGATATATATTTTACTTAGGCATGAAGGCGTAGAAAAGAGAGTCAATGTCCCCCCACCTTGAGTCGATATGCCTTATCGTTTAGCCGAGCCGATGCGGCTCGATTTCATAACTTTGTTGCACGGACAACTCTCTTGACTTAGCCATTCGAGTACTTCGTGCTTCATTGAATTATACGTCCGTTTGGCTTACCGTGCCCAAGTCTCAGTCCGTCGCAAGGCGACGATTTGCTTTCGCGGACCCCTTACTGAATACGGCAGAATGCCGACCTCTAATATTTCAACGTAAATGTATAGCCTGCACATGAAACCAACTAAAGTTAATACTTGCATTGATTCGGACTTGCGCCTTGGTCGATTCGATTTTTTAGAATCTTCGAGCCGTCTCCACACACTTATCCTTCAGGGCAACGCAGCGCTTCGTATCGATTCAACTCGATGCATTCTTTGGGACAATGCAACTCTTCGCATCGACTTAGTTTGATGCATTGCTCGGGACAACGTAACTCTCGTATCGATTCGCATCGATATATTTTATTCAGTCAACGCGACTCTTTGAGTCAACGACTCAGCATAATACACCGTGCGGAGTGGAGCATTACATAGGACTTGCCTTGAGAAAATTGATTTGAAATTGGAATTAGGGTTTGAGCCTTCTTCTTCTTCTTCTTCTTCTTCTTCTTCTTCTTCTTTTTCTCCATTTTCTTTCCTTTTGAGGAAAAGGGGGTTAAGTTTAGGTTTTGATGATGGAGATGGAGAGGGAGACGATGATGGTGGTGTTGGAGGTGGTGATGGAGGTCGGTGGTAAGGGTGCTTGGGGGCGGCCGGCGGTGGTAGGCGGCGTCTGTCATGCCCCAAAACCAGAATACTGGAGAGCGGGAGACAGACACAGCCAGCTACGTATATTGAAGTGAATCTCACATCGTAATACGGTCACGGCTGTCTAGATGCATGAGAGTTTACTACAAGCCATCAGTCTCTTAAGGTCAATAACAAGCCTAGTATCTCAATCTCAAGCAACAAGTAGATATAACAAGATGGTAGATCATCAGACATACAAGGTAAGGTGTCCCATACATTACATATTCAGATGATCATGAAGCTAGTCATACAAAATACGAAGACTAGCAAAAGTTTAAGTCATACATGATCAACCCTAGGATTTGTCAATCATGCTACAGCCCGTAGGTAGACAGTAAATAAAGTTGCAAACGAGCTAACACTTACTCGGCGGCTAAACGCCTCAAAAGAATATTTTTACAAGGGAGTAGGAGAGCAAAATAAAAATCCACTCATTGCCGGGATTCCTTCTAGTATTCACCATCTGGCAGGAAGGTTGGGAGATCCTCGATAGCTGCTCCGAAATCTGGCCATACAAAACCAGCTGGGTCAGACCCCAGAAAGAGCAAGTGCCACAAAGGAGGCTTCACTTAAGAACTAAAACCAGCATGTCAGCACATAAATCATAGATGAAATAACATAAGACATGAGTTAAAGAAAATATGATGATAAACGATAAGATAACTAAAGGACTATTCCAGTAACCAAGTTACAACCCGTAAACCAAACAAGGACCGGGGTTGTAACCCTTCACCTGAACAGAACTTAGCCTCGAACCAATTATCGATAAAGTAAAGCATAAGCAAGCATGTCCGGAGATATCCATCCACTGGATCTGGGCAAGACTAGACAAGATAGGACTCCATCCATCATTCACGGCCAAGCAAGAGTACGGCTTGATACTTAACTAACTAGGGTTATCACAAGCTTAGTTACTAGCAAGATGCAATGAGGTACGCCTACGGCTACAAGCCCTACAGACTATCCAGGTTATCCAGACGCAAGGTTCAAGCTTAGAGTTATCATGCCTTGTAAGGTGACTTAGATGCAACACATGACAGTGTGCATAGTAATCGTTTCATGTAGTGCCCCACATAACAGTGAGCTGGAAATGTGCCCTACTCGTCGGCAGGCTACAAGTCCATCAAGGAAGGCGTCCAGATAACGGGATTGCTTGTAGTCGGAATACCTCTCTATATGCTCTACTTGATCAATCTAGTCATTAACCTAGTCAGATTCGGTATGAATCCCTGACCGTGGTAACCAGGGATACATGTCCTAGACAAGATGCGAGACAAGACTGGTTGCTTATACAGGCATATTCAAAACAATCACCCACGGTGTCAAGAATTCACTTAGCATGTCAGGTTAGCCGTCGCAACAACGTATCAAGGTTATCGTGTCAAGATTACTTGTCAAGGGTGCACCACGACGGGTCACCATCATGAATTATCATGTTACTTATCAAGATTACTTATCAAGGCAAGGGTGCATCACGACGGACCACCATCAAGTATAATCATGTCAAATTACTGGTCAAGAGTACACCACGGCGGGTCACTAATCATGCAATTCCATCAGTAAGCCTTGGTCCGATTAACATTCATAAATACTGTCATGATCATATCGGGTTCATGTCAAGTTTACATCAAAGGTGTAAGGATATAAAATGGATGTAAATTCATAAAAGGGGAATTTGGGGACATAAAGCACTCAAGGGGGGAGCAAGAGGTAGCGTATGCTCAGGACAGCGTACGCAAGGGTCATGCGCACGCTCAAGACAGCGTACGCTCGGGTCATGCGTATGCTCAAGATAGCGTACGCTCGGGTCATGCGTACGCTCAAGACAGCGTACGCAAGGGTCATGCGTACGCTCAGGCCAGGGCACGCAAAAGTCACGCTTCCAACAGGAAGCGTACTCAAGGCTGCGTACGCAAAAGTCATGCTTCCAACAGGAAGCGTACTCAAGGCTGCGTACGCAAAGTCACGCTTCCAACAGGAAGCGTACTCAAGGCTGCGTACGCAAAAGTCACGCTTCCAACAGGAAGCGTACTCAAGGCTGCGTACGCAAAGTCACGCTTCCAATAGGAAGCGTACTCAAGGCTGCGTACGCAAAAGTCACGCTTCCAACAGGAAGCGTACTCAAGGCTGCGTATGCAAAAGTCACGCTTCCAACAGGAAGCGTACTCAAGGCTGCAGCTCAGTGGCGTAAGCTAAAAAGCTCTGCACACTGCTCGCTGTCTTCTCCAAACCAGCAAGAACTCCATGGTTAAACCCAAAGCTTCAAAATTTTATAACTTGGTCAAAACAAGTCCAAATCCAACTTTTCAAAGGTCAGAATTGGGTAGAAGAAAGTTTCCCACCACATGGAACAATCAAAACTTGAAAACAAGGAAGTTTGATAGATCAAAACTACCAAATCCGAAAATAACAAAATTCTAGATCTACAAGATTTAAAGCCTCAAAATGGAAAATGACAAGTTCTAATGTGTCATAGAAACATGAGGAGAAGCTAATGGAACAATAAAATGGCTCTCTTGTAGAAGCAAGTTGCACTTGCCTATGGGGGTGGATAGTTGGGTGGAGGAAGAAGAAGAAGAAGTTAATGGAGGAAGTAATGAAGAGAGAGAGTGTTGGTAGAGTTTTTATGAGGGTAGAATGTGGTGTGTTGAGGGTGGAGCGTAGGATAAGGTGTTCCAATACACATTAAACCAAACCAAACCAACCCAAACCAATTAAAATCGAGCCATCCCAAAATAAACCAGTTAAACCATTACATGCTAGGATGAATCTAATCAAGATTAAACTGAAATTAGCTAGCCAGGCAGGAAAATAAAATACATGTCAGGATTTCGTATACGTATACTGGAAATACGTAGAACGAAAAATAGGGGTGACAACTCTACCCACCTTAAAAGAATTCCGTCCTCAGAATTTAATCAAGAGGCTAGAGATGTCGAGCAAGCTATATCAATTGCAGACAATGCAGAACTAGTAGTCAATCAAGCAATCATTCATGCAAGCAAGGAACTTAAGCATAAGGCATAAGAAGACATTAAGAAGACATTATACCTTACGAGTCAAACAGGTCGGGATATCGCGATCGGATATCATCCTCACGCTCCCATGTTGACTCACCCAAAGAGTTATGACCCCAAGCAACACGGACTAACTTGATAGTCTTGTTCTTGAGTATCTTCTCCCTCCGGTCCAATATGGATACGGGTCTCTCCTCATACGAAAGGTTGGTACCAACAACCAATTCTGAATAATCAAGGACATGACTCGGATCCGGGATATACCATCGTAATTGGGATATATGAAAGACATCATGTACCTCACGTAACGACGACGGAAGAGCGAGACGATAGGAAACATCACCTACTCGCTCTAGAATATCAAACGGCCCTATATATCTAGGACTGAGCTTTCCCCGTACGCCGAATCGAATGACGCCACGGGTAGGCGAGATCCTAAGGAATACGTGGTCACCGACAGAAAATTCAAGGGGACGCCGATGAGAATCGGCCCAACGATGCTGGCGATCTTGGGCAACTCGAAGATGATCTCTGACTCGTCTGACCACCTCAATAGTCCGCATCACCATCTCTGGTCCAAGTATTTGCCTCTCATCGATATCATCCCAAGATAAAGGAGATCTGCACTTCCTGCCGTATAAGGCCTCGAAAGGTGCCATCTGGATACTAGCCTGGAAACTGTTATTGTACGAGAACTCTACGAGATGCAGGTGATCTTCCCACGAACCACCGAAGTCGAGTGTACATGACCGCAGCATGTCTTCAAGAGTCTGGATCGTACGTTCTGACTGACCATCTATTTGCGGATGGTAGGCTGAACTGAACTTGAGACGAGTCTCCAAACTCTCTTGAAGACTCCGCCAAAAGTGCGAGGTGAATCTTGAATCTCTGTCGGACACAATACTGACTGGCACTCCATGTAATCTGACTATCTGTCTGAGGTACATCTCTGCAAGCTGATCCGTCGACTGACCGATTCTGAAAGGAAGAAAATGAGCTACCTTCGTGAGACGATCAACTATAACCCAGATGGCATCCCTCCCAGCTGGGGATCTAGGTAATCCAGTTACAAAATCTATGGTAATGTGCTCCCATTTCCATTCCGGGATCGGTAAAGGTTGAAGAAGTCCAGCTGGTCTCTGATGTTCAGCCTTAACTTGTTGACAAACTAAACAACGAGAGACAAACCGGACTATCTCCCTCTTCATGCCATTCCACCAAAAATGATGCCGAATATCACGATACATCTTCGTACCGCCGGGGTGAATGGAATACTGAGAACTGTGGGCTTCTGCCATGATCTCCTGTCTGATATCACCACTGGGTACACAAAGACGCCTCCCATGTCGGAGTGTACCATCTTCATGAATGCGTAACTCTGGTCTCTTTCCTGCCACACATTCTGTCCTAAGTCGCTGAAGCTTAGAGTCCGTGGACTGAGCTAACTTGATCCTCTCAACTATGCTGGACTGAACTTGCATACTGGCCATCAATGCCACACTGGAAGGAAGAACAACTTCAATACCCATCTTCTGAAGATCTGCTAACAACTCTGGCTGTGCCGTTAGAAAATAAACTCCGGCTCTCCTGCTCAATGCATCTGCCACCACGTTGGCCTTCCCAGGATGATACTGCAAGTTGATGTCATAATCCACAAGTTGCTCTAGCCATCTCCTCTGACGCATATTAAGATCCTTCTGGGTAAACACATACTTCTGACTCTTGTGGTCGGTGAAAATCTCCACCCGATCTCCATACAAATAATGTCTCCAAAGTTTTAATGCAAAAACTACGGCTGCTAACTCCAGGTCATGGGTTGGGTAATTCCTCTCATGGTCACGAAGTTGACGTGACGCATAAGCGACTACCTTACCATGCTGCATGAAGACACATCCTAATCCCTTGCCGGATGCGTCGCAATAAACTGAAAATCCTCCCGTCCCGTCGGAAAGAGTGAGAATGGGGGCCGTCATCAATCTCTGCTTCAACTTCTCAAATGAACTCTGACACTCTGCTGTCCAAGCAAACTGCATGTCCTTACGGGTCAACTGCGTCAGTGGTGCTGAAATCCGAGCAAAGTCTGACACAAAGCGTCGGTAATAGCCGGCCAATCCGAGGAAACTCCGAACTTCTGCAACGGTGCTAGGTACTGGCCATGTCTCTATAGCCACTATCTTATGGGGATCAACTTCCACTCCACCTCTGGTGATGATATGACCCAAGTACGAGATGCGATCCAACCAAAACTCGCACTTACTGAACTTCGCGTACAACTGGTGCTCCCTGAGAATCTGAAGAACTACACGAAGATGTTGCTCATGCTCTGCCTCGTTCTTGCTATAGACTAAGATGTCGTCTATGAACACTATCACGAACTGGTCCAAATAGGGCATGAAGATACGATTCATGAGGTCCATGAATACGGCCGGCGCATTGGTCGCTCCAAATGGCATAACAAGGAACTCCCAATGTCCATACCTAGATCTGAATGCTGTCTTCGGGATATTCTGCTCTCTGACTCTGATCTGATGGTACCCTGACCGTAAGTCAATCTTCGAGAATACTGCCGCTCCCCTGAGCTGATCAAATAAATCATCTATCCTTGGTAAAGGGTATCTGTTCTTAATGGTTACAGAGTTCAAGGTACGATAATCAACACATAATCTTGACGTACCATCCTTCTTCTTCACAAGAAGCATCGGAGCTCTCCAAGGTGATCCGCTAGCACGAATGAATCCCTTGGTTCTAAGTTCTTCAATCATCTTGTACATGACCTCCAACTCTGATGGTGCCATCCTATAGACTCTCTCTGACACTGGTTCCGTCCCTGGAATCAAATCGATAGTGAATTCTATCTCTCTCTCTGGGGGCATGCCTGGAAGTTCTTCGGAAAATACGTCAGGAAACTCTTCTACAACTCTGGGAAACTGAACTGCTGCTGCTACGGCCATCCGCAATGCTGGAGAAGAAGGTTCTATTCCGCCTCGAAAAAATAAAAATTCTGGCTCACCGGAAACACTAAAAATAATATTGCCGCCATGGCAATCTATACTAGCATACTGGTCCCTCAACCAATCCATTCCTAGGACTACATCATAATCGGCCATCGAAAACTCTATCAACCTAGCGGGAAACTCTCTACCGCTGACTACGATTCGATACGAGGAAAACACCCTATCTACACCCACAAGTCCGTTACCAGTAAGTATATTAAGCCTTACTGATAATGACTCGGGCTCCAGTCCTATCCGTGTCGCGAATTGTGCAGACATAAATGAATGCGATGCACCTGAATCAAATAATACTGATGCAGAAAAAGAGTTGACGAGAATGGTACCTGCCACCACCTCACCTGATGCCAACTCCTCTTCTACGGTCAAAGCCATCGCTTGACCGTGCCCTCTGGGTGCTGGTCCCCTCTGCTGGAAACCTCTTTGGCGGTTCTGAACCTGAGCTTGGACCTGGGCATACTGCTGCGGTCACTGCTGCTGGAATGCCTAAGCCTGAGGCGGCAATGGTCTCGGAGCCTGATACTGCTGCTACTGCACTGGTGCTGGTCCCCTCACTGAGGGACTAGTCTGGGCCGATGAGGATGAACCGGCTCTCTTTGGACAGGACCCTATCATATGATCCGGTGCTCCACAAGCCAAATACAATCCTTGTGCTTGGCGACATTCTGACACTACATGCCCTGGCTTCCCACAATGAGTGCAGCCCATTGTGGAAGACTGCCTCCGCTTCTGCTGCTGAGGATACGTCGGAGTCGAATGCTGAACCGACGTAACTGATGCTGCCCTCCTCGGAGCCCCAATGGTCAAGGCCCTAGCTGCCGGGGATGGGGCTGAAGACTGGATCATCTGACCATGGGACCGCTTCCGTCCTCCAGTTCTGTCTACAATTCTCTGCGAGGTATACTCATGCCTCTTAGCTGCCCGCAAAACAGCATCAAAGGTCTGATGCTCAAACTGCTCCACTGCTAGAATGATCTCTAGGTGGAGTCCCTGCTGGAACCGCTGCGCTCGATCAAACTCGGTTGCCACCAAAGTGGGAGCAAACCGACTCAGTCTTGAAAACTCGGCCGCATATCCATCGACCGTCCTGCTCATCTGCCTGAGATTGGTGAACTTCGTCTGTAGGTCATGCCGAGCCACAGCATCGAAGTACTTGATCTGAAACTTGTCACTGAATACCGCCCACGGAACTGGCGTTGCCAAACCAACTGCCATCATCGCCCACCAGGTGCGGGCTAGGTCCAATAACTGTAGACGTACCACAGCTACCTTCTCTCCTTCTGGAGTCTTGGCTGCATCTAAGATAATCTCAATGTCCTGGAGCCAGCATCGGCTGCAATAGCGTCTTCACTCCCATCAAAGAAGGGAGGGTTGAGGCGCTTGAAACTGCTAGCCACACTGTTCCTTTGATAACCAACACGGCCCATGGCATCCTGTACTGCCTGGTGCAGGACATCGCCCCGACGATCTTGAGATGCAAGCAATGTCCTGATGAGACCCACCAAGGTGCCATCGTCAGGCTCTGCAGGCTGGACTGGCTGAACTGGGGGCTCGGGGTCCCCGGAATGCATGACTCGGGAGGCCACTCCAGAGTGCTGGGCTTGGTCTCCAGGTTGCTGCTGGTCCACTGGAGGTGCTCCGCCTTGCTGATCGGTAGGACCAGGAACAATGTCGCTGAAGGAAACGACATAGGGAACAATAAGAAAGGACCATGATAGATCAAAGATATAAACATGTGATCAGGTCAAGGATTCTGAAAGATCAGAAGGCACGAGTAGAGATCAAAGGCGAATGCTGATTGAGACATCTATCCGGTAAAAACTCTCACACATCTTGATCTACAAGACCTGCGTGGGCCACCACTTAAACCGTGTCACGCCCCAGAACCAGAATACTGGAGAGCGGGGGACAGACAAAGCCAGCTACGTACATTGAAGTGAATCTCACATCGCAATACGGTCACGGCTGTCTAGATGCATGAGGGTTTACTACAAGCCATCAGTCTCTTAAGGTCAATAACAAGCCTAGTGTCTCAATCTCAAGCAACAAGTAGATATAACAAGATGGTAGATCATCAGACATACAAGGTAAGGCGTTCCAGACATTACATATTCAGATGATCATGAAGCTAGTCATACAAAATAGGAAGACTAGCAAAAGTTTAAGTCATACATGATCAACCCTAGGATTTGTCAATCATGCTACAGCCCGTAGGCAGACAGTAAATAAAGTTGCAAACGAGCTAACACTTGCTCGGCGGCTAAACGCCTCAAAAAAATATTTTTACAAGGGAGTGGGAGAACAAAATAAAAACCCACTCGTTGTCGGGATTTCTTCTAGTGTTCACCATCTGGCAGGAAGGTTGGAAGATCCTCGGTAGCTGCTCCGAAATCTGGCCATACAAAACCAGCTGGGTCAGACCCCAGAAAGAGCAAGTGCCACAAAGGAGGCTTCACTTAAGAACTAAAACCAGCATGTCAGCACATAAATCATAGATGAAATAACATAAGACATGAGTTAAAGAAAACATGATGATAAACGATAAGATAACTAAAGGACTATTCCGGTAACCAAGTTACAACTCGTAAACCAAACAAGGACCGGGGTTGTAACCCTTCACCTGAACAAAACTTAGCCTCGAACCAATTATCGATAAAGTAAAGCATAAGCAAGCATGTCCGGAGATATCCATGCACTGGATCTGGGCAAGACTAGACAAGATGGGACTCCATCCATCATTCACGGCCAAGCAAGAGTACGGCTTGATACTTAACTAACTAGGGTTATCACGAGCTTAGTTACTAGCAAGATGCAATGAGGTACGCCTACGGCCACAAGCCCTACAGACTATCCAGGTTATCCAGACACAAGGTTCAAGCTTAGAGTTATCATGCCTTGTAAGGTGACTTGGATGCAACACATGACAGTGTGTATAGTAATTATTTCATGTAGTGCCCTACATAACAGTGAGCTGGAAATGTGTCCTACTCGTCGGCAGGCTACAAGTCCATCAAGGAAGGCGCCCAGATAACGGGATTGCTTGTAGCCGGAATACCTCTCTGTATGCTCTACTTGATCAATCTAGTCATTAACCTAGTAATATTCGGTATGAATCCATGACCATGGTAACCAGGGATACATGTCCTAGACATGATGCGAGACAAGACTGGTTACTTATACAGGCATATTCAAAACAATCACCCACGGTGTCAAGAATTCACTTAGCATGTCAGGTTAGCCGTCGCAACAGCGTTCAAGGTTATCGTGTCAAGATTACTTGTCAAGATTACTTGTCAAGGGTGCACCACGACGGGTCACTATCATGAATTATCATGTTACTTATCAAGATTACTTATCAAGGCAAGGGTGCGTCACGACGGACCACCATCAAGTATAATCATGTCAAATTACTGGTCAAGAGTACACCACGGCGGGTCACTAATCATGCAATTCCATCAGTAAGCCTTGGTCCGATTAACATTCATAAATACTGTCATGATCATATCGGGTTCATGTCAAGTTTACATCAAAGGTGTAAGGATATAAAATGGATGTAAATTCATAAAAGGGGAATATGGGGACATAAAGCACTCAAGGGGGGAGGGAGCAAGAGGTAGCGTATGCTCAGGACAGCGTACGCAAGGGTCATGCGCACGCTCAAGACAGCGTACGCTCGGGTCATGCGTACGCTCAAGATAGCGTACGCTCGGGTCATGCATACGCTCAAGACAGCGTACGCAAGGGTCATGCGTACGCTCAGGCCAGGGCACGCAAAAGTCACGCTTCCAACAGGAAGCGTACTCAAGGCTGCGTACGCAAAAGTCACGCTTCCAACAGGAAGCGTACTCAAGGCTGCGTACGCAAAGTCACGCTTCCAACAGGAAACGTACTCAAGGCTGCGTACGCAAAGTCACGCTTCCAACAGGAAGCGTACTCAAGGCTGCGTACGCAAAAGTCACGCTTCCAACAGGAAGCATACTCAAGGCTGCGTACGCAAAGTCACGCTTCCAACAGGAAGCGTACTCAAGGCTGCGTACGCAAAAGTCACGCTTCCAACAGGAAGCGTACTCAAGGCTGCATACGCAAAAGTCACGCTTCCAACAGGAAGCGTACTCAAGGCTGCAGCTCAGTGGCGTAAGCTAAAAAGCTCTGCACACTGCTCGCTGTCTTCTCCAAACCAGCAAGAACTCCATGGTTAAACCCAAAGCTTCAAAATTTCATAACTTGGTCAAAATAAGTCCAAATCCAACTTTTTAAAGGTCAGAATTGGGTAGAAGAAAGTTTTCCACCACATGGAACAATCAAAACTTAAAAACAAGGAAGTTTGATAGATCAAAACCACCAAATCCGAAAATAACAAAATTCTAGATCTACAAGATTTAAAGCCTCAAAATGGAAAATGACAAGTTCTAATGTGTCATAGAAACATGAGGAGAAGCTAATGGAACAATAAAATGGCTCTCGTGTAGAAGCAAGTTGCACTTGCCTATGGGGGTGGAGAGTTGGGTGGAGGAAGAAGAAGAAGAAGTTAATGGAGGAAGTAATGAAGAGAGAGAGTGTTGGTAGAGTTTTTATGAGGGTGGGATGTGGTGTGTTGAGGGTGGAGCGTAGGCTAAGGTGTTCCAATACACTTTAAACCAAACCAAACCAACCCAAACCAATTAAAACCGAGCCATCCCAAAATAAACTAAGTTAAACCATTACATGCTATGATGAACCTAATCAAGATTAAACTGAAATTAGCTAGCCAGGCAGGAAAAATAAAATATATGTCAGGATTCCGTATACGTATACTGGAAATACGTAGAACGAAAAACGGGGGTGACAGCGCCGGCGATGGCCGCAGCAGCGACGGCAGCAGTAGCAATGCAGCAACAGTAGCAGCAGCGGCAGCAACAACAGCGGTTGGAGCAGTAGCAGTAGCAGTAGCAGTAGTATGTGGAGGAAGGAAAAGAGGAGAAGAGGAAGAGTGGAGGAGAGAGGAAGAAGAGGAATTAGAGAAGGATGGAAAATGGAGAGAGAGAGAGAGAGAATGAGAGGTAGCAATAAGAGGGGTTTCCCTCTTCATGCAATGAGCCATGTGGCTCTAGTATATGCCACATATACTACAAAATTGACACCTAGCCATAATGAGGTGGCATAACTAATATGCAATTACAAAATTTTTATCTAGGATTAAAATGAAAAATTTATATAAAAGAATTTTAATTAAAACCATCATTATTATTATTATCATTTGTTATTAATATTATTATTAGGAAATTAATTAGGGCATAAATGTTTAAAATAAAATGTTTTATGGAGTACGTCTATTACATTTTAAGAACGGAGAATGACAATTCTCCGTAGTTTTAACACGGAGAATGGCCATTCTCCGTGGCTTTAACACGGAGAATGGTCATTCTTCGTATTAGAAATCAGGAGAATGGTCCTTCTCCGTTCTTAAAATCACGGAGAATGACCATTCCCCGTGTTAAAATCACGGAGAATCAATTTTTCGTGTTAAAATTACGGAGAATGGTCAGTCTCCGTGTTAAAATTACGGAGAATGATGGAGAACAGTTGACAGAAACCTAATTTTTTATTTTTTATTTTAGAAAAAAATTTGTCAGGAATAAAGAGTTTCGTTCTTCTTTCAAAACGATGCTAACTCTTATGGAAAAGAAGAAGATCTTCTCTCCACAATTGACCTAATCGCCGAAAAACTTCAAATCTTTTCCGGAAGATGATAATGATGATGATGATGAGCGATGATCGAAGTTCGACTGAAGAAAAGCACAGTGAACTACGAACGATCTTTGCAATCTCTGCTGAAGATGAGAGCAATGAAATTCAGATTTCTCATGAAGAAGAAGAAGAAGAAGAAGAAGAAGAAGAAGAAGAAGACGAGAATAGCAATCCAAATCTGAGTTTATGCGAAAGGGGTAGTTATGGTATTATCAAAATGGTAATTTTGTAAATACAGAACATCTAAAGGAAATCTTGGAATATTTAACGTGAAAATATATAATTCTGGGCATTTCATAAAATCCATCCTGCAGGTGAATTTTCCATAAAAATCAACCCCGAAATTAAATTTCTCAGTAATTTTCATATATATATATATATATATATATATATATATATATATATATATATATATATATATATATATATATATATATATATGTATGAGAAATGATACATTATTGTTACTCCGAGCATCCTACTATGAGTGTAACTGCATTGACATTTTATATGTAGGACTTGAGTATCTAACTGGTAGTTTGTGTTGAGCCAACTCTCAAAATGATGTACTTGTTCAAGCATACTCTAACATGTGTTATACTTGATTATAGTTTCCAAGAGTATGCACACGCTCTTAAGAAAGATCTTAGGGTGCTTTTTGATTGCAAGATGAAAAAGATATGGAAAAGAAATTCATTCTATGGAACTATTTTTCTAAGAAAAAAATTTCATGGAATTTTAAAAAAATTTCATGGAAAACTTAATTTGAGTATTTGATTGTCATTATTTTCCACTGTAATAGTTATTTTCCATGGAAAATAATATTTTTCTATGGGTTGGACAAGTTTCATTTTCCACCATTTTAGAAGAAAATATGAAAAATGATAGTTTTTTGGAAAACAATTCCATGAAAAATATATGCTATCAAACACTACAATTGGTGGAAAATTTGTGATAGAAATATTTTTCATGGAAAAAAAAAAGCCAAATCAAACACAGCTTTAGCTGCAATTACAGTGATAATTATGGATACTCATTATTATCATAATTAATTTGTCCCTATTGACAGTTGGATCTTTGCAACATATTCAACACTTACCCATCTCCATTGGTCTCAAATCTCAACTCTTCCTGACCTACCTTGTTGCTAATTATATTAAACTAATAATGTCGCATACATGGACAAGCTTTCCTTTCATCTTGGTGGAATTTGGACTCGATTTAGAAATGAGGAGAAATATATGTTCTGGAAATTAACGTTTTTTTGTCATTATGTATTGGGAAGTAGTCTGTCGTTATTTTGTCATTATGTATGTTCTGATGCATTAGTGATGGAATACCGACGAAAAATTGGATGTATGTTTCATAACAACAAATCCATCTTAGTCACAGATCCTTCGCTGAGTGGCGACCAAACTACTTTCGTCGTCGAATTCCGTCGCTATTTTAAAGTATTTTTTTAGTGAGATTTCACGTTAGTAATATATGGTTAAAAATTTTAGGGTATTCCGATTTTTGGGATCTTGTAGGATCGTACAACTAAGTACGTGCTCAGAAACATCTTGGACTAATATCCAAAAATTATCCTATCCCTCGACCATTGCTTTAATGTAGGAAGAATCCTTGTCCAAGAGTACTTCAGAATTCAAAAAACATTGCTGATGTAAATGAAAGTGTTGCCCTTCGGGTTCTGAAAGAGAATCCAAGTGAGGCAAAAGTACAATGATAACTGGTCCTAATTTGTACATCCCATTCACTGATCATTGCTGTTGTCACGTGTAATCTACTAAACTGCTAGGGAAATCTGCAGCTTCCATGAGTTGCCCTTTCCTCATCCCTGCGTTGGGCAAGTGATGAAATTATTGCAAGACAACAAAGTAAGCGAAAATAAAGAGAGAGAGAGAGAGAGAGAGAGAGAGAGAGAGAGAGAGAGAGAGAGTTTCATTTTCATGTCATTTTTTTCTTTCTTTCTTTCTTTCTTTTCTATTAAGGGTTTGGTTCAACGGCTAGAAAACGGTCGTATATTTCTGCTCACCTTTAATGAAAAGGTAAAGAAAAGAGTGGGATGAGGACCAGTACTTCCCTTCCTGTTGTCTTGCGTCTGAGCTCATCGCTCAGTGCGGCAGTGCCTCCTCAGAAAACAATCCAATGTGTTCGTGTGTGAATAGGAAAGCAATTGATTCCTACACTGACAAAATATGTCATTTGTTTGAATTGTTTCTTTTTAAAGTACAGAGAGAGGGAGAGAGATCCTCCAAAATCTAACACAACCAACCATTTGAGTGGTGAGCATATAACGGTTCGTGCACTTTGTTTTATAACTTATATGTATACATCCAAAATTAGTGGTAAGCATATAAGGTTGGAAATCGAAAATTCGAACCAAACCAAAATATGACAACCGGTTCGATTTTCGCTTATCGGTTCGATTTTCAGTTTGAAGATTGGAAATATCGGTTCGATTTTCGATTCTTGGCCCGAGTAACCAAACTGAAAACCTGTAGGAAATAATAATGCCTTGTTCTCATTGATGGGGGCTGATTACAATATATATAGGGTCTACATGATTGGACTTATGGGCCATATTTACATAGTTACTAATATAATCTAACACCCCCCCTCAAGTTGGAGCATGCAAGTCACAAATGCCCAACTTGAAAAAGAAAGAATCAAACACATGCTTTCCAAGGGGCTTGGTGAAGATGTCAGCCAGTTGAGAAGAAGTAGGAACATACGAGGCTATTATGGTGCCATCTCGAATAGCATCGCGAATAAAATGCAAATCCACCTCAATATGCTTACTGCGCTCATGAAATACCGGGTTCTGAGCCAGGTGCAGGGCCGACTGACTGTCACAATACACCGACATAGCAGACTCCTGGCGAATACCCAAACACACAATAACTCCTTCAACCATTTCAACTCACAAACAAGCGCAGCAAGAGATCGGTATTCAGCTTCAGCGGAAGATCAGAAAACAGTTGATTGCTTCTTGGTCTTCCAAGAAATAGGAGACCCCCCTAGAAACACCAACCAGCCTGTAACAGAGCGGCGAGTCAAGGGACAACTGGCCCAGACGGAATCACACCAACCAGAAAGACGGAGATCACAATCAGCTTTCAAAAGAATACCCTGTCCCGATGCATGTTTGAGATATCTGACAACTCTCAAAGCAGCATGCCAATGATCTTGTCGAGGCTCCTGTAAGAATTGAGACAAGATATGCACATCATAGGCTAAATCAGGGCGAGTAAACGACAGATAAATCAACCTCCCAACCAGCCTCCGATAAGACTCTGCATCCGCCATCTTTGGACTAGTCGATTCTGCCAGCTTGTGATTGGGCTCCATAGGAAAGCCAGCAGGTCAAGACCCCATCAAGCCGCATTCTAAAATGATGTCCACAGCATACTTCCTTTGACACGAGAAAATTACTTCTGCACTCCGAGCCACCTTTATGCCAAGGAAGTACTTCAACACACCAAGATCCTTCATGTGAAAGCAAGAACTAAGGTACTTTTTGAAAGCATCTAAAGCACATGTGTAATTACCAGACACAATTATGTAACGACCATGATTCGTATTACGTATTTTGGTATACGTATGCATATATTGCATATTTTTTGGCATGGTTTATTATGGTAATTCCTTGTTTGGTTCGGCCCGGCTTGACTTGGTTGGCTTGATTCGGCTTGGTTTTGCATAGGTTCGATTTTGCTTGGTTTTGAGTAGACCAAACCACTCCCACCTACTACCCCTTCCTTCTTTAATAGCCGCCCAACACTCTCTCTCCTCATTACTTCTTTCCTATTACTCCTTCTTCATCACCATTACTCTCCTCACCTACCAGAGAGAGGTTTAGGCAAGTACAACTTCCTTCATGAAGGAACTCAAGTTTTATTGTTCCATTTTCTTCTCCACAAGATTCTAAGCCACTTTAGTACTTAGCATTTTCAAATTCCATGGCTCCTTTCATGTAGATCTAAGTTTCCAGCATTTTGATCTTCTTGGTTTGGATCTACTAAAATGGCTTGTTTTCAAAAACTAAGAGTTCCTTGTAGTAGGCATTCTGATGGTATGCAAGATTGGTTTTGGGATGGCCGGATTCCACCAAGTCTTGGCCGAGATAGAGTTCCTCGAGTTCCTGAGCTTTTACGCACGTTTGTTTTGGCCATGGGAAGAAGACGAAGCTTAGCTTTTACGCCCACGTTTTACGTGTTAGCGTAGTGCTTAGTTTTACGCCCATGTTTTACGTGACAGCATATTATTCAGCCTTTTACGCACACGCAATCGCGTGCCAGCGTACTTCATTTTTACGCTGAGTCCCTATAAATTTTATGCTCGGGATTCTCTCGCTCACGTAAAATTCTGCTCGCATAAATCGTGCTCGCGTAAAATCCCTGGCCCGAGCAGACTCTCGCGTGCGTAAAAGTCTGGCTCGAGTGTTTCACTAGCGTAGAGTTTCGCTCGGGAGTTTGCATGCGTAAAATCTTATGCGCGTATAATCTCGCTTGCGTACAACCTAGCTAGCGTAAAACACCACCACGTGCACCCTTGCTCGTGCTCACGTAGAGCCGCTTTACGCTTAAGGCCCTTGGCCTAGCGTAAAGGCGCACTCGCGTAGAGCCTTGAGCCCCTTGCGTACTCAGTTGACTTATGCCTTACACTATTTATGAATTGACAAATCACGAATGGATTGATATGACCGGGCTAATAATGGCATGGAATGGCATGGCAACTACTTGATATGACATGACAAGATATGACAAGTGCACACCATGGTGAACATTAAAGGCTGTTGCGACGGCTTGCAAGACATGACTATAATGGATTACCTGGACACCGTGGAAGATTGTGTTGTATAAATAAACCAGTACTGTCTTGCATCATGTCTAGGATGGGAATCCCAAGGTACCACGGTCAGGGGTACCAACTAAAAATTGGCTAAGGCTAATAACTAGAATAATTCAGTAGTCATGAAGAGATTTTTCCCGCTACAGGCAATCCCGTTATCTGGGCTCTCAAGTGGACTTGTAACCTGCCGATGAGTAGGACACATTTCTAGCACACTGTCAAGTGTTGCCCCCACCATGGATGGATATTCGACCTCGATAACCTGGATGGTCTACAGGGATTTTGGCTGTTGGAATAATCTCATTGCATTTTGCTAGTAACTAGGCTTGTGCTAACCCTAGCTAGTTAAACTATCAATCCGTACTCTTTGCTTGGTCGTGATTGATTGGATGGAGTCTAGCCCAGTTTAGTCTTGTCTTGATCCTGTACAAGATTGTGACATGACATGATTACTTATGTTTGCCATAACAATAACGATCAGGGAACCAGTTCTGTTCAGGCGAAGGGTTACAACCCCGGTCCTTGTTTGGTTTAAGGGTTGTAACCTGGATCCCGGAGCAGTTCTGTGTCCTCTCTTCGTTTATTATCTTATTGCTTTCCATGCCATACTCGTCATGTTTTACCTTACTTCAATAACATGAGTACTTATGCCGGCCTTAACAATAAAGATCAGGGGTCCAGTTATGTTCAGGCGAAGGATTACAACCCCGGTCCTTTTTTGGTTTAAGGATTATAATCTGGCTCCCGGAGCAGTTCTGTGTCCTCTCTTCGTTTATTGTCTTATTACTTACCAACAAGTATTTGAGGCGGGTTTCTATTTAGGTGAAGGGTTGCAACCCCGGTCCTTGTTTGGTTTAAGGGTTGCAACCTAGCTACTTGAATGGTTTTCTCGTACTCAATTTTACTGTAGTTGACTCTGTTATTATCAGTTTTCTTTATATAGTTGTCTTTAATATTCTCTTATTATATGCTGGTTTTAGTTCCTAAGTGAAGCCTCCTTTGTGGCACTTGCTCTTTCTGGGGTCTGACCCAGCTGGTTTTGTATGGCCAAATATCGGAGCAGCTCCAGAGGATCTACGTACCTTCCAGCCAGATGGTGACCACCACGCGTAACCCTGGCAACGAGTGGGGTTTCTTTTATTCTCTCACTCTATTATAAAATTATTCTTTTGAGGCGTTTAGCCGACGAGCACGTGTTAGCTCATATTGTACCCTTATTTACTGTCTGCCTACGGGCTGTAACATGATTGACAAATCCTAGGATTGATTATGTATGACTGAAACTCTTGCTAGTCTTGACATTTTATACGACTAGCTTCATGATCATCCAAATATGTAATATATGGGATGCCTTACTATTGTATATTTGGTGCTCTAACATCTTGGAATTGTTATTACTTGCTTGAGATTGAGACAATAGGCTTGTTCATGACCATAGGAGACTGATGGCTTGTAGTTAAACCCTCATGTATCTAGATAGCCGTGACCGTATAGCGAGGTGGGTTACACTTCAATATACGTAGCTGGCTATGTACGCTCCCGCTCTCCAGTATTCTAGTTCTGGGACGTTACATGGTTTAAGTGGTGGCCCATACAGATCTTGTAAATCAAGATATGTGAGGGTTTACCGAATAGATGTCTCAATCAGTACTCACCTTTGATCTCTGCTTGTATCTTCTGAATCCCTGTAATCTTGACCTGATCACATGCTTGTATCGTTGATCTGTCCTGGTCCTTCCTTATTGTTCTCTATGTCGTCTTCTTCAGCGGCATTGTTCCTGGACCTGTCGATCAGCAAGGCGGAGCACCTCCCGCAGACCAGCAGCAACCTGGAGATCAAGCCCAGCATTTAGGAGTAGTCTCTAGAGTCGTGCCTACTGGAGGAGAGCCACCCGTTCAGCCCATCCAGCCTGCAGAACCTGATGATGGCACTTTAGTGGGTCTCATCAGGTCACTATTAGCTTTCCAGGATCGTCGAGGAGATGCTTTGCACCAGGCGGTGGCAGATGCTTTGACCAGAGGAGGCCATCAGGGTAACAGCGCGGCCAACAGCTTTAAGCGCTTGAACCCTCCATTCTTCGACAGCAGTGAAGATGCTATCGCTGCTGATGCCTGGCTTCAGGACACAGATGTGATTCTAGAAGCAGCCAGGACTCCAGAAGCCGAGAAGGTGGCCGTAGTGCGCCTGCAGTTATTGGATCTTGCCTGCAGCTGGTGGACGGTGCAGGCCGTTGGATTATTGGCACCCATTGCTTAGGCGGTATTCAGAGAGAGATTCCAGACCAAGTATTTCGATGCTGTAGCTCGATACGATCTACAGACGAGGTTCACTAATCTGAAGTAGATGGGCAGGACGGTCGACGGATATGCGGTCGAGTTTTCGAGACTCAGTCGGTTTGCTCCCACCTTGGTAGCAACCGAGTTCGACAGAGCCCAGCGGTTCCAGCAGAGACTGCACCTGGAGATTCTATTGGCGGTGGAGCAGTTTGAGCATCATACTTTTGATGCAGTATTGAGAGAAGCCAGGAGGCATGAGTATGCCTCCCAGAGGATTGTGGATCGGACCGGGGGTCGGAAGCGATCCCATGGCCAGATGAATCAGTCATCAGCACCAGCCCCGGTAGCTAGGGCTTTTACCATTGGAGCTCCAAGGCGGACGGCCTCAGTGACGTCGGTTCAACATTCAACCCTGACGTACCCTCAGCAGTAGAAGCAGAAGCAATCTTCTATAGTGGGATGTTCACACTGCGGGAAGCCGGGGCATGTGGTATCAGAGTGTCGCAGTGCACAGGGTTTGTGCTTGGTTTGTGGTGCCCCAGACCACAGGATTGGGAACTGCACGAATAGGGGGAGTTCATCATCCGCTTTCTCTAGTCCTTCAGTTAGAGGACCAGCACCAGTCCAGCAGCAGCAGCTGTAGTACCCGTTTCCAAGGCTATTGCCGACGCAGGCCCAAGCATTCTAGCAGCAGAGACCGCAGTAGTATGTCCAAGCCCAAGCCTTGATCCAGAGCAGGCAGAGAAATTTTTAGCAGAGGGGACTTGTGCCCAGAGGGCATGGTCAAGTGCTGGCCTTGACAATGGGAGAGGAAGGAATAGCACCCGGTGAGGTAGTGGCAGGTACTATTCTCGTCAACACCTTTCCGGCTTCAGTATTATTTGATTCTGGTGCATCGCATTCATTTATGTCTGCACGATTCGCGACACGGATAGGAATGGAGCCCGAGTCATTATCAGTAAAGCTCAATATACTTACTGGTAACGGTCTTGTGGGGGTAGATAGAGTGTTCTTCTCGTGTCGGATCGTAGTTAGCTTTAGAGAATTCCTCGCTAGATTGATTGAGTTTTCGATGGCCGATTATGATGTGATCTTAGGGATGGATTGGTTGAGGGACCAGTATGCTAGGATAGACTGCCATCTTTGCAGGGTTATTTTTTGCATTCCAGGCGAGCCGGAGTTTTTCTCTTCCCGAGGCGAAGTTGAGCCTTCTCCTCCAGTGTTGCAGATGGCGGTAGCAGTAGTGCAGTTACCTCAAATAGTCAAGGAGTTTCCAGATGTTTTCCCAGAAGAGCTTCCACGAATGCCGCCAGAGCGAGAGATCGAGTTCACTATCGACTTGATCCCCGGGATAGCCCTAGTATCAGAGAGAGTCTACAGGATGGCGCCGTCAGAGTTGGAGATATTATACAAGATGATTGAAGAGCTTAGAACCAAGGGATTCATTTGTGCTAGTGGATCGCCTTGGGGAGCCCCGATGCTTCTTGTGAAAAAGAAGGACGGTACGTCCAGATTATGTGTAGATTATCGTACCTTGAAGTCAGTGACAATCAAGAACAATACCCTTTTCCGAGGATAGATGACTTGTTTGATCAACTCAAGGGGACAGCAGTATTCTCGAAGATCGACTTGCACTCAGGATACCATCAGATCAGAGTCAGAGAGCAGGACATCCCGAAGACAGCTTTCAGGTCTAGATATAGGCATTGAAAGTTCCTTGTGATACCATTTGGAGCAACTAATGCGCCGGCTGTATTCATGGACCTCATGAATCGCATCTTCATGCCCTATTTGGATCAGTTTGTGATTGTGTTCCTAGACGACATCCTGGTCTACAGTAAGAATGAGGCGGAGCATGAGCAGCATCTTCTTGTGGTTCTTCAGATTCTCAGAGAGCACCAGTTGTATGCCAAGTTTAGTAAATACGAGTTCTGGCTCGATCGTATTTCGTACTTGGGTCATATCATCACCCGAGGAGGAGTAGAAATGGATCTCCAGAAGATCGTGGCCATTGAGACGTGGCCAATACCCAACACAGTTGCAAAAGTTTGCAGTTTTCTCGGCCTGGCCGGCTACTACCGGCGATTCATTTCGGACTTTGCTCGTATATCTGCACCATTGACCCAGTTGACCCATAAGGATGTACAGTTTGCTTGAACAGTATAGTGCCAAGATTCTTTTGAAAAGTTAAAGTGAGGCTTAATGACGGCTCCCATTCTCACGCTTCCAGATGGGACCGGAGGATTTTCAGTGTATTGTGATGCTTCGGGCAAAGGTTTGGGATGTGTTTTGATACAGCATGGGAAGGTAATAGCTTATGCGTCATGAGAGAAATTACCCAACCCATGATTTAGAGCTGGCAGCAGTAGTATTTGTACTTAAGCTATGGAGACACTACTTGTATGGAGATAGGGTAGAGATTTTTACCGACCATAAGAGCCTAAAGTATGTTTTCATCCAGAAGGATCTCAATATGCGTCAGAGGAGGTGGCTAGAGCTACTTGTGGATTATGATGTCAACTTGCAGTATCACCCAGGAAAGGCCAACGTTGTAGCAGATGTATTGAGCAGGAGAGCCGGAGTTTATTTTCTAACAGTGCAACCAAAGCTGTTAGCAGATCTTCAGAAGATGGAAATAGAAGTTGTCCTTCCTGCCAGTGTGGCATTGATGGCCAGCATGCAAGTTCAGTCCACTATAGTCGAGAGGATCCGGATGGCGCAGTCAGCAGATTCCAAGCTTTAGTGACTCAGAGCAGAGTGTGAGGCAGGACGAAGACCAGAGTTATGCATCCATGAAGACGGTACACTTCGACATGGGAAGCGTCTTTGTGTACCCAGTGGAGAAATCAGACAGAAGATCATGACAGAGTCTTACAGTTCTCAGTATTCCATTCATCCCGGTAGTACGAAGATGTACCGTGATATTCGTCAGCACTTTTGGTGGAATGGCATGAAGAGAGAGATAGCCCGGTTTGTCTCTCGGTGTTTGGTTTGCCAACAAGTTAAAGCTGAACATCAGAGGCCAGCTGGACTTCTTCATCCCTTGCCAATTACAGAATAGAAGTGGGAGCATATAACCATAGATTTTGTGACTGAATTACCTAGGTCCCCGGCCGATAGAGATGCTATTTGGGTTATCATAGACAAGCTCACGAAGGTGGCTCACTTTCTTCCGTTCAGAGTTGGTCAGTCGACGGCTCAGCTAGCAGAAATGTATCTCAGGCAGATCGTTAGACTTCATGGTATACTAGTCAGTATCACCTCGGACAGAGATTCAAGATTTATGTCGCACTTTTGGCGTAGCCTGTAAGAGAGTATGGGAACTCACCTCCAGTTCAGCTCAGCTTATCATCCGCAGACGGATGGTCAGTCTGAGCGCACCATACGAACGTTGGAAGATATGTTGAGATCTTGTACACTCGACTTCGGTGGTTCGTGGGAGGATTACCTGCACCTGGTGGAGTTTTCGTACAACAACAGTTTCCAGGCCAGTATCCAGATGACACCATTCGAGGCCCTATATGGTAGAAAGTACAGATTCCTGCTAGTATGGGATAATGTTGGTGAGAGACAGATGCTCAGTCCAGAAATGATTGCTCAGACGGTTGAGGTAATCAGGAGAGTCAGAGATCATCTTTGAGTTGCCCAAGATCGCCAGCGCCATTGGACCGATTCTCATCGGCGACCCCTTGAGTTTTCTGTTGGCGACCATGTATTCCTGAGGATTTCGCCTAACCGTGGCGTCATTCGTTTCGGCGTACGAAAAAAGCTTAGTCCTAGGTTTATAGGGCCATTCGACATTCTGGAGCGAGTAGGAGATGTGTCCTATCGTCTCGCTCTTCCGCCGTCGCTACGTGAGGTGCATGACGTGTTCCATGTATCCCAGTTGTGACGGTATATCCCGGACCCGAGCCACATCCTGGATCATTCGGAATTGGTTGTTGGTACCAACCTTTCGTATGAGGAGAGGCCCGTGTCTATATTGGACCGGAGAGAGAAGATACTCAAGAACAAGATTATTAAGTTAGTCCGTGTTGCTTGGGGTCATCACTCTTTGGGTAAGTCAACGTGGGAGCGTGAGGATGATATCCGATCGCGATATCCCGGCCTGTTTGACGCATAAGGTATAGTATCGTTCTTATGCCTTATGCCCTCGATTTCTATGTTTGCATGAATGATCGCTTGATTGATTGCTTAATGTAGCTTGCCTGTGATTAGTATAGCTTGTCCTTGCTTCTCTAGCATCTTAATTAAATTCCGAGGACGAAATTCTTTTAAGGTGGGTAGAGTTGTAACGACCGTGGTTCGTATTACGTATTTTGGTATACGTATGCGTATATTGCATGTTTTCTGGCATGGTTTATTCTGGTAATTCCTTGTTTGGTTCGGCCCGGCTTGACTTGGTTGGCTTGATTCGGCTTGGTTTTGCATAGGTTCGGTTTTGCTTGGTTTTGAGTAGACCAAACCACTTCCACCTACCACCCCTTCCTTCTTTAATAGCCGCCCAACACTCTCTCTCCTCATTACTTCTTCTCCATTACTCCTTCTTTCTCACCATTACTCTTCTCACCTACCAGAAAAAGGTTTAGGCAAGTGCAACTTGCTTCATGAAGGAACTCAAGTTTTATTGTTCTATTTTCTTCTCCACAAGATTCTAAGCCACTTTAGTACTTAGCATTTTTAAATTCCATGGCTCCTTTCATGTAGATCTAAGTTTCTAGCAATTTGATCTTCTTGGTTTGGATCTACTAAAATGGCTTGTTTTCAAAAACTAAGAGTTCCTTGTAGTAGGCATTCTGATGGTATGCAAGATTGGTTTTGGGATGGCCGGATTCCACCAAGTCCTGGCCGAGATGGAGTTCCTCGAGTTCCTGAGATTTTACGCATGTTTGTCTTGGCCATGGGAAGAAGACGAAGCTTTTACGCCCACGTTTTACGTGTTAGCGTAGTGCTTAGTTTTACGTCCACGTTTTACGTGACAGCGTATTATTCAGCCTTTTACGCACACGCAATCGCGTGCCAGCGTACTTCATTTTTACGCTGAGTCCCTATGAATTTTACGCTCGGGATTCTCCCGCTCGCGTAAAATTCTGCTCGCGTAAATCATGCTCGTATAAAATCCCTGGCCTGAGCAGACTCTCGCGTGCGTAAAAGTCTGGCTCGAGTGCTTCACTAGCGTAGAGTTTCACTCGGGAGTTTGCATGCGTAAAATCTTATGCCATATAATCTCGCTTGCGTACAACCCGGCTAGCGTAAAACACCACCCACGTGCACCCTTGCTCGTGCTCGCGTAGATCCGCTTAACGCTTAAGGCCCTTGGCCTAGCGTAAAGGCGCACTCGCATAGAGCCTTGAGCCCCTTGCGTACTCGGTTGACTTATGCCTTGCACTATTCATGAATTGACAAATCACGGATGGATTGATATGACCGGGCTAATAATTGCATGGAATGGCATGGCAAGTACTTGATATGACATGACATGACAAGATATGACAAGTGCACACCATGGTGAACATTAAAAGCTGTTGCGACGGCTTGCAAGACATGACTATAATGGATTACCTGGACACCATGGATGATTGTGTTGTACAAATAAACCAGTACTGTCTTGCATCATGTCGAGGATGGGGATCCCTGGATATCATGGTCAGGGGTACCTACTAAAAATTGGATAAGGCTAATAACTAGAATAATTCAATAGTCATGAAGAGATTTTTTCCGCTACAGGCAATCCCGTTATCTGGGCGCTCAAGTAGACTTGTAGCCTGCCGATGAGTAGGACACATTTCCAGCACACTGTCAAGTGTTGCCCCTACCATGGATGGATATTCGACCTCGATAACTGTAAGCCCCTGTTTTTTAAATTTACTTTAATTAGTGTTAATTAAATTTTAATGTCATTTATAGCCTTAAAATAATTATTAGGATTTTTAGGATTTTTTTTGAATTTTTAAATGGTTTTTAAATAAGTTTTATATATAAAAAATAACACTTTGTAAATTATTTAAATATTTTAATATCATTTTGTAAATTTTAGAATTGTTTTAATATAGATTTGTAATTACTTTAAATGTTTTAAATGTGGAATGTAAATTATTATTTGCATTGTTTAACTGTTAAAGCCTTTATGTAATTCCTAAATCTAGGAGGACCTAACTGCTAACCTAACCTACCCAGCCCCACGACCACTCTCTCTTCCCTCACCCACTCCGTTGCCCCGACCGCCAGCGCAGCCTACCCCCGCCATTTTCGGCTGCCCCGACCGACCTAGAACCGCCATTGACCCCCTATAAGACTCCCCTCTCTCCCCCCGACCAGACCCTAACCCTAAACTCTCCCCACGACCACCACGAACCCCCATCTTCCCCACATAAGTCCACCGAAACCCTAGCTCCGACGAACTCCCTGTCCAGCCCCACCGTCGACTTCCACCGCCTACAACCACCACCCGCTGCTTCGCCTCGACGAGACAACCCCAGTGCCACTGGAGCGCCGCCTCGCCGACGCCTCCTCCGCCGGCCAGGACGCTCGAACCCACCCCCAGCAAGTCGGACACGTATGTAATATTGTTTTCTCGTGTCGTGCGTGTCTCGTGTTGAGTCTATATTGTTCGCCGTGTCCTGACGAACATGATGGTGAAACTGGATACGCGAGACTGAACTCGTACGTGTCGTGCTAGCCCAGACACGTTAATACCTGTGTCCCTAACTGTCAGGACACAAGGTCGAATTTTTTTTATGTGTTAATTAA
>JANAVB010003000.1:6287493-6479993 GCA_029216955.1 Iris pallida
CGACTTTGTGTTTGGAGCATTTATGACTTTTATTCACTTATAGAATTGTTAGCGCATTTAGTCTTATCATGTTGTCTTTAGAACAGCTTACTACGTTTTATATCAAACGTAGGCTGGACATGACTCGGCCTGGCCCAACAATTTGGGTAGCGGGTCGTGACATGTTTTTAGTGGTGGCCCATGCAGGTCCCTGACTAAATTGTTTGGTTACGTTATTGTACCAAGCATGCCTGCAATTAGGAACTTAAGGTAATTAGAAAACATTAGGAATGACGCTTAGAACACCTAGAGGAATGCTAGGATTGCAACATAGGAAAACATCACATGCTTGCTATTATAATTAGATTTTCTTGCCTATGATTGCTTACTTAAACAAGTCCTTATAAGTCCTTTTTACTTTTATTAGATGGTGCTTACTCGTTCGTCCCAGCATGTTACACCTGAGAATGGTGCACTCCCTATCTAGTCAGCTGACCAGTTGACTGATACACCCCCAACTCCACCTACCACATTCCCCCACTCCACAGATACACAGACCCAGATGCCTCCACCACCTTCCACATCCCAGTCCCAGCAGGCCCCGATACTTCTACCACCCCCTATCATCATACCTACCCAGGCTTCCGTCACACTCGACGGGAACCAGCTGCTCACTATGATCCAGGGGTTCCTCACAACCCATCAGGAGCAGACTGCCCTACTCCGCCAGAGCATGGAGCGTTCCGAGGAACGTCCCGTGGTCCCACCACCTGTAGAGCCACGACAGAGAGCGGGGACGATCAAGGACTTCATGGGTCTAAATCCCAAGGAGTTCTTAGGGACTGAGGGTTATAGTAGTAGCAGATGACTGGCTAGATTCGGTAGAGAGGAAGCTCCTAGGAGTCAGGATGCCGGGGTGACCTCCAGATCGATGGCAGCGGGATTTCTGCTGATAGACTTGGCAGGAGTCTGGTTCCGGAATGAGCTGTTGTTTGCGAGAGGAAGAGCCACTTGGGACCAGTTCAAGACCCAGTTCAAGAAGAAGTTCTTCTCGACCACTGCTAGAGTAGCCATGGGGCTACGATTCCAGAACATCCAGCAGGAGAAACCGTTCTGTGGACGAGTATGCGGCAGAGTTTCGTCGCCTGAGCCGTTTTGCTCCTAGTCTGGTTGCAGATCCAGAGGAGATGACCCGTAGATTTTGCCATGGTCTAGTTTCAGACATCGGCATTCTTATAGTGGCAAACGGTACGACTGACTACTACCAGAGCCTAGAGTTGGCCCGGAGCATCGAGGAGCATCTTCTATCTAGCAAGAGACCGGCTTCTGTACATCATGAGGGACCGTCCAAGCGTCAGGCTTTCCAGCAGAGAGCGCCGACGCCACCCCAGCAGACTTACCGTCCCCCTATACCACATCATCAGACCCCGCCAGTTAGAGCCCCGGGACCCCGACACCAGCAGCAACAGCCGAAGGGAGCTTTTTGTGTATACTGCAAGAGGCCAGGCCATGACTCTCTCGTCTGCAGGAAGAGGTTGGGTCAGTGTTTGGCTTGTAGGTCTCCCACCCATCAGCTTCGAGAGTGCCCAGTAGCGAAGACTAGAGGACCGCTTCTGACTCAGCAGCAGAGGTTTGGGCAGCATCTGCAGCAGCAGAAGGGACCTCAGGGGAAGGTTTATAGTCTAGCCCTCGAGCCAGAGCCGGAGCAGGTTTCGGAGCCGGATTACTTAGCTGACGTCACCACAGGTCATGTTTATTTGCATACTTTTCTTCCTGTATGTTTGTTTGATTCGGGTGCATCTCATAGCTTCCTATCATTAGATTTTATGCATAAACATCATCTAGTAGCTACACCTACTGCGGAGATTAGTAGAGTGATGACGGGAGGAGGACCAGTGCCTATTAGATCTATCTACAGATGTTCTATTTTTATAGCCGGGGAGAGAGTTCAGAGGACGATTCTTTGTGATGCCACTCCCCGGTTATGATATCATATTGGGGATGGACTGGCTTAGCTATTCCCATGCATCTATAGATTGTCATGAGGGTAGTATTTTGTTTAGTCCCCCAGGCACAGCACCATTCAGTGTCAGGAGGACAGGGCCGGAGATCAGCCTAGAGCCGAACTGTTGTGCGACAGTTGGGGATTGTAGCACCGCCATACCCTATCATTATGAAGTTTATAGATGTATTCCCAGAGGATCTTCCAGGGCTTCTGTCTGACAGAGATGTGGAGTTCACCATAGATTTAATGCCGGGTTCATCACCAGTATCCCAGGCTTGCTATAGAGTGAATCCCAAGAAGGCAGTAGAGATGAAAGAGCAGATTGATGACCTATTGAAAAAGGGTTTCATTCGATCCAGTACTTCTCTATGGGGAGCACCAGTGCTCTTTGTGCCTAAGAAGGATGGTACAGTCCGGTTGTGCATTGACTACCGGGCCTTGAATGCCATCACCATCAAGAACAAATATCCTCTGTCCAGGATAGATGATTTGTTCGACCAGTTGAGTAGGGCGAAGGTGTTTTCCAGGATAGACTTGAGATCCGGGTACCACCAGGTGAAGGTTAGGGCAGCAGACATCCAGAAGACGGCGTTCAACACGAAGTACGGGCAGTACGAGTTTCTGGTGATACCATTTGGTCTCACAAATGCGCCAGCTGTCTTTATGAACTTGATGAATAAGACATTTCACCAGTATCTGGATAAGTTCGTCGTAGTGTTTATCGACGACATCCTGATATACTCGAAGACGCCAGAGGAGCATGCAGAGCACTTGCGGATAGTTTTGGAGATTCTGAGGCAGGAGAGATTGTTTGCCAAATTGTCGAAGTGCGAGTTCTTTTTAGACCGAGTGGAGTTTCTCGGCCATGTAGTCACTGGAGATGGAATCTTGGTGGATCCCAGGAAGATTGCTGCAGTTGAGACATGGAAGGCTCCGACGTCAGTTTCAGAGATCATGAGCTTTCTGGGTTTAGCAGACTATTATAGAAAGTTCGTCCAGGACTTTGCTAGAATAGCTGAACCCATGACGAAGCTGACGCGGAAGGACGCAGAGTACATCTGGTCAGAGGACTGCCAGGCAGCGTTTGAGGAGCTGAAGAGGGGGCTGACGACCGCTCCAGTTCTGACATTACCTTCAGGTTCTGGAGGTTTCACCATATACAGCGATGCTTCTGGAAAAGGGCTAGGATGTGTCCTACAGCAGCATGGGAAAGTGATTGCTTATGCATCTAGGCAATTGTGGACTCATGAGAGGAATTATCCTACCCATGACCTAGAGTTAGCTGCGGTGATCTTTGCACTCAAGTTATGGAAACATTACTTATACGGAGAGCGTGCGGAGATCTTTACTGACCACAAAAGCTTGAAGTATGTGTTCACGCAGAAAGAGCTGAACATGAGGCAAATACGATGGTTGGAGTTGATGAAGGACTTCGACATCGATTTACAGTATCACCCCGGGAAGGCAAATGTGGTGGCGGATGCGCTGAGCAGGCTTCCGATGGCATGGTACCTGATGATTGATCGACATTTGCGGGAGGATCTGGAGAAGCTCGGTATCGAGCTAGTTCGGCCAGGATCAGTGATACAGATGATGGTGCTTGACATTCAGTCAGGTTTGATGGAGCAGATCCGGGAGACACAGTCTACAGATGAGAGCCTTCGCAGACTTCGACCCCAAGCTTTAGCTGGATTACTAGATGACTTCACTATAGCAGAGGATGGATCCTTGAGGCATGGCAGCCGATTGTACGTGCCAAAGGGAGAGCTGGTAGAGGCAGTTTTGCAGGAGGCACATCGATCGAGATATTCTATTCACCTTGGTGCTAACAAGATGTACCGTGACTTGCGGGAACACCTTTGGTGGCACGGGATGAAGAGGGATGTGTCATGTTTTATCTCGAGATGCCTAGTTTGCCAGCAGGTCAAGGCGGAGCGCCAGAGGCCAGCTGGTTTGTTGCAGCCGTTATCCATTTCCGAGTGGAAGTGGGAACATATTACGATGGACTTCGTCTCAGGGCTTCCTCGTTCCCAAGGAGGAAAGGATACCATTTGGGTCATCGTAGACAGGCTGACGAAGTGTGCACACTTCATACCCTTCAAGGTGGGGCTTTCCATCGAGAAGTTGGCGGAGCTATATATGCAGCAGATAGTTCACCTACACGGAGTGCCAGTGAGCATCGTGTCAGACAGAGACAGCAGATTAATATCCCACTACTGGAGGAGCTTGCAGGAGGAGTTGGGCAGCAGGCTCAAGTTCAGTACGGTGTACCACCCGCAGACAGATGGGCAGTCCGAGAGGACGATACAGACACTGGAGGATATGCTGAGGACCTGCGTGCTGGACTTCGGAGGATCATAGAAGAGCCATCTGCATTTTGTAGAGTTTTCATACAATAACAGCTACCAAGCCAGTATCGGTATGTCTCCTTTCGAGACGCTTATGGACGACGATGCCGGACACCGCTCTTTTGGGATGATGTTGGAAACAGAGTTATGCTTGGGCCAGAGATGATCACGGATGCAGCAGAGAAAGTCGGGATGATGAGAGACAGGCTCAGAGTAGCTCAGGATAGGCAGAAACACTGGGCTGATGCCAGTCGCAGACCGATGGAGTTCGCAGATGGTGATATGGTGCTAGTGAAGATATCACCTACTAGGGGACGATCCGGTTCGGACGAGGAGGGAAGCTGAGCCCCAGATACATCGGGCCGTTCGAGGTACTTGGCAGGATCGGAGAGGTAGCTTACAGGGTTGCACTTCCACCCAACCTAGCAGGAGTTTACGATGTCTTTCACGTATCTCAGCTGAGGAGATATGTTCCAGACCCCAGTCATGTGCTAGATCATTCAGAGTTGGAGGTCGGACCGAGCCTTACAGTTTCTGAGCAGCCAGTGGAGATATTTGACAGGAGAGAGAAGAGGCTGAGGAACAAGGTTATACCCCTAGTGCGAGTAGCTTGGAGCCGTTACTCCCCAGATAAATCTACTTGGGAGAGGGAGTCAGACATGAGGGAGAGATATCCTTACTTGTTCGATCAAACCGCTGCGAGGGAACCACCCGTTCCCGCTTAATACCTTAGAGGTTAGTTTCGATCATAGCCTTAGTCATTTGTTGCATTGCTTGCTATGTTAGAATATTGTAGGGTCTTCAATCCTTGTGAATTTCGAGGACGAAATTTTTTAAGGAGGAAAGACTTGTAAGTCCCTGTTTTTTCAAATTTACTTTAATTAGTGTTAATTAAATTTTAATGTCATTTATAGCCTTAAATAATTATTAGGATTTTTAGGAATTTTTTTTGAATTTTTAAATGGTTTTTAATAAGTTTTATATATAAAAAATATCACTTTGTAAATTATTTAAATATTTTAATATCATTTTGTAAATTTTAGAATTATTTAATATAGATTTGTAATTACTTTAAATGTTTTAAATGTGGAATGCAAATTATTATTTGCATTGTTTAACTGTTAAAGCCTTTGTGTAATTCCTAAATCTAGGAGGACCTAACTGCTAACCTAACTTACCCAGCCCCACGACCACTCTCTCTCTTCCCTCACCCACTCCGCTGCCCCGACCGCCAGCGCAGTCTACCCCCGCCATTTCCGGCTGCCCCGACCGACCTAGAAACCGCCATTGACCCCCTATAAGACTCCCTCTCTCCCCCCGACCAGACCCTAACCCTAAACTCTCCCCACGACCACCACGAACCCCCATCTTCCCCACATAAGTCTGCCGAAACCCTAGCGGCGACGAACTCCCTGTCCAGCCCCACCGTCGACTTCTACCGCCTACAACCACCACCCGCTGCTTCGCCTCGACGAGACAACCCCAGCGCTACTGGAGCGCCACCTCGCCGACGCCTCCTCCGCCGGCCAGGACGTTCGAACCCACCCCCAGCAAGTCAGACACGTATGTAACATTGTTTTCTCGTGTCGTGCGTGTCTCGTATTGAGTCTATATTGTTCGCCGTGTCCTGACGAACATGATGGTGAAACTGGACACGCGAGACTGAACTCGTACGTGTCGTGCTATCCCAGACACGTTAATACCTGTGTCCCTAACTGTCAGGACACAGGGTCGAATTTTTTTTTTATGTGTTAATTAAACAAAACCTAATAAAATTAACCTAAGTCCTATCCTTAACACAGAACTCGGGCTGACCCCCTGGCCAGCCCGACCCGACTAAACCCCCCCCCTCCCCCCCCCCCCCCCCCCCCCCGCGCGTTCATTGGCTCGGGTTCGAGCCCCCTCCCCCTTACTGCTGTTATTTCTTTTCCTTTTCCTTTTCTTTTTCTTTTGTTTTGTTTTATATATATAACTATATATAAGTATACATATATTTGTATATAGATATATGTATTGTTATATATACTATATTATGTGTATATATATGCTGTTTTTCTTATATATATATGTACTTCATTTTTAGTACTTTATATATATATATATATATATATATATATATATATATATATATATATATATATATATATATATATATATATATATATATATATATATATATATAAAATATATATATTGTTTATATATATATATATATATATATATATATATATATATATATATATATATATATATATATATATATATATTATATATATATATATAAACAATTAATATATATATATGTATATATTTCTTGTGTATATAATATATTATTATATATATATATATACTATTATATGTATATTATACATTATTTGTAATATATATATATAATTTTTGGTTAATTATATTATATTATATATATAATATATATATACACAAGAAAATATATACATATATACTATAATATATATATATATATAGATATATATATATATATATATATATATATATATATATATATATATATATATATATATATATATATATGTGTGTGTGTGTGTGTAAATATATATATATATATTATATTATATATATATATATATATATATATATAGATATATATATATATTTTATATATATATATATATATATATATATATATATATATATATATATATATATATATATATATATATATATATATGTTAATATTTTAACATAAATATATCCATTATGTAAATATCCATATATTTATGTATATATATTATTATATATGTATACCATTTTACATATGTATTTTACTATACTTAGTGTAAGTTATTTCTCTATATAAATATACTTATCATATTTTTACAATTTTGCCTTATTAAAATATTAATATTTATTTTGCACTTTTTACCAATTTGTATTTTAGTGTATTTAAATTACTGCAACAATTTGGTGTCCAAGCCTAGCATGGGTTTTGGGCCCAAATATGTTTTCACATATTTAAGACCTGTACAAGTCATATTGGACTTGATTCATGGCCTTGGGTCCTGTATTTGAACTTTGGTTCAAATTATATACATGGACAAAATACGCAGATAATTAATTAATTAATTTATATTGTGTGCAATGCTGTTTTTGATTTTCTAAAAATACTTAAAGTACTATTAAAATTCTGGAAAAATAGTATTTAGATACTATGTTAAGTTAGCTAATTTAGTATAATTTTAATAGTATTTAAATTACAGTTTTGCCACTAGTTTGGCATATGGAACCAAAACTCATTTTTTGTATACTTAGGAAAACTGATTTTTATAAAATACTTGTACTGGTTAATAAATTCCAGAAAAATTATAATAAATTTCTATGATTAACAAGGATCACTATGGTACTTTAATTTAAGTAAAATTAAGCTTTTTGTCTATCTCAAAAATTGTTAGAACACAATGGTCATTTAATTTATTTATTGATTAATTACGACTTGTAGCTTTTTGTGTTATTTTGAGTTTTAGCCGTGTTGAACCCCAGCCCTCACTAGTGTAAAGACCCTAAAAAGTAGTTAAAATAGTGTGTCATCCCACATTGGTCTCCTATGCTAAAATTATCATTTTGGCTAGGTGCCCAGTCACAAGTCATGTTTCACCAATTAGTGTCTTAGCGTTTTAGCTTAGTGTAAAAACTAAGTTTATGTATTTATTTCTACAGTGATGAGTTACCGGACATCTATAGCACTTTTATTGCAGCTTGTTTTGCTTTACTTTGCTAGAGGCAAGTACTTTCTACAAACTTTACATACTACTATAACAATAAACTGTGATTTATCCATCACGTTAAATGCTGATCCTTGGGGTAGCAAGTTAGAACTTTACATGTTGTATTACTTTTAGTCTCCACCATGTTTATACAGTATTTTATATCTCTCACATGTTTAAATAACGGGTTAAGGAGAAACTGTTAGTATTGTACGTGAACATGACCCCCTTCTCCGTATGTATTTACCGCGTTCGGTGACATTCTATATGTGACCTTGCCGTATGTTCTGATATCGCGTTTGTGTATGGATATACACCGATGCCGTTCATGCACGTATGTGCATACCAGAAAACTTGATATGTACCACAGTACATCCTGTTCACCTATTGACCGATTCACGTACATGCTGCAGTTTTAAACTTTTAAACTACATGTGGTTAATTATAAAATAACCAATTAAACCATGATATGCCATGATTCCAGTTTATTACATTCTTGTTCATGCTTCGTATATTTAGTTTGCTAGAATCAGTACTTGCTCCCGTCCTGACAGGATAACTTTGTAGGTATCCTTACTGAGGAGGAGTTACTCTGCGACACATATTATGGAGTTACTGCCGAGGACCCGGCTCTGCTTTACGAGGATGTTCCTACGGGAAACCTCGCCTAGTTGTCTTTTGTATTTTTAGACTTTTGAGAGTAGTCATGTATTAGACTATATATTTTGTAACTGGACATGTATCCAGTTTTACATTTCAGTTCACTTGTACTTGGACATTTTACTATATACGACGACTTTTGTGTTTGGAGCATTTATGACTTTTATTCACTTATAGAATTGTTAGCACATTTAGTCTTATCCTGTTGTCTTTAGAACAGCTTACTACGTTTTATATCAAACGTAGGCTGGGCATGACTCGGCCTGGCCCAACAATTTGGGTAGCGGGTCGTGACAATAACCTGGATGGTCTACAGGGATTATGGCTGTTGGAATAATCTCATTGCATTTTGCTAGTAACTAGGCTTGTACTAACCCTAGCTAGTTAAAGTATCAAGCCGTACTCTTTACTTGGTCGTGATTGATTGGATGGAGTCTAGCCCAGTTTAGTCTTGTTTTGATCCTGTACAAGATTGTGACATGACATGATTACTTATGTTTGCCTTAACAATAACGATCAGGGAACCAGTTCTGTTCAGGCGAAGGATTACAACCCCAGTCCTTGTTTGGTTTAAGGGTTGTAACCTGGCTCCCGGAGCAGTTCTGTGTCCTCTCTTTGTTTATTGTCTTATTGCTTTCCATGCCATACTCGTCATATTTTACCTTACTTCAATAACATGAGTACTTATGCCGGCCTTAACAATAAAGATCAGGGGTCCAGTTCTGTTCAGGCGAACGGTTACAACCCCGATCCTTGTTTGGTTTAAGGGTTGTAACCTGGCTCCCGGAGCAGTTCTGTGTCATCTCTTCGTTTATTGTCTTATTACTTACCAACAAGTATTTGAGACGGGTTTCTATTCAGGTGAAGGGTTGTAACCCCGGTCCTTGTTCAGTTTAAGGATTGCGACCTAGCTACTTGAATGGTTTTCTCGTACTCAATTTCACTATGGTTGGCTCTGTTATTATCAGTTTTCTTTATATAGTTGTCTTTAATATTCTCTTATTATATGCTGGTTTTAGTTCCTAAGTGAAGCCTTCTTTGTGGCACTTGCTCTTTCTGGGGTCTGACCCAGCTGGTTTTGTATGGCCAGATATCGGAGCAGCTCCAGAGGATCTACCTACCTTCCAGCCAGATGGTGACCACCACGCGTAACCCTGGCAACGAGTGGGGTTTCTTTTGTTCTCTCACTCTATTGTAAAATTATTGTTTTGAGACGTTTAGCCAACGAACACGTGTTAGCTCGTATTGCACCCTTATTTATTGTCTGCTTACGGGCTGTAACATGATTAAAAAATACTAGGGTTGATCATGTATAACTGAAACTCTTACTAGTCTTGACATTTTATACGACTAGCTTCATGATCATCCAAATATGTAATATATGAGACACCTTACTATTGTATATTTGGTGCTCTAACATCTTGTAATTGTTATTACTTGCTTGAGATTGAGACAATAGGCTTGTTCATGACCATAGGAGACTGATGGCTTGTAGTTAAACCCTCATGTATCTAGACAGTCGTGACCATATAGCGAGGTGGGTTGGACTTCAATATACGTAGCTGGCTATGTATGCCCCCGCTCTCCAGTATTCTGGTTCTGGGGCGTTACAAATCATATCATCCACATAGATCAAAACATGCAACTCTACCTTCCCTTTAAAAAGAGAGAAAAGGGAATAATCGGAATGAGATTGAATAAATCCATAGGATATCAGAGAAGCAGCAAACTTAGCAAACCAACAACGTGGTGCCTGTTTCAATCCATATAGAGACTTACGCAGGCGACACACTTTGTTGGGTTCACTATACGAAAAACCTGGCGGCAACTTCATATACACTTCTTTTGTCAGATCTCCATGAAAAAAAGCATTGTGCACATCCATCTGGTGCAAAGTCCAGCCTCTCACAGCTGCAACAGCCAAGAACGCCCGAACTGTAGGCATCTTAGCTACCGGGGCGAATATCTCTGAATAGTCGATCCCCTCAACCTGATGATTATCGAACACAACCAGCCGTGCCTTAAGCGCTTAACACTGTCGTCGGATTTGTACTTTATTTTGTACACCCATCTACTTTCCTATGCTTTCTTTCCAGGAGGCAAATCGACAAGACTCCATGTCCCATTATCTTCTAGAGCCTGTATTTCAGTTTGTATAGCCACGCGCCAGCCTGAATCGTGTGAGGCCTGGCGATATGAAGTAGGCTCAACACCTGCAGTGATTGCTGCAAGAAAATCTCTGTGTCCAGCAGTAAATATGTCATAACTTAAAAATTGTGTTAGAGGATACGAAGTACCTGAGGAAGTGACGGGAACAGATGAACTGTGGTGAAGGGGGACTTTTACTTCGAACAACATTCGTCACAAAATCCTGTAATCGTACTGGCTGTGATTTCTTTCTCATTCCTCTTCCCAATACTACCTCGTCGGGCACCTCTGGCAACACTGTATCCCCTGTATCAGCATTAGTATCCGCATCACCCCCAGTGGACTCTCCTGTCAATACTTCTGTATCTACCTGTGCATCATCGTCACTCGGTGCCGAGCCACCAGCAACCACTCCGGCCTCAGCAACCGTAGCCGGCACTATCCCAAAAACCTCTATATCGTCTCCCGGCACCGCAACAGATATATGGCGTGTCGCAGAAGACATCTCGCTAGCAGATCCACACCCAGGAATTTTTTTCATAAAAAGTAACATCACGGGACACAAAAAATTCACCAGTCGCCAAATCATACAGTTTCTATCCCTTTTATCAAGTGGATATCCAACAAAGATACATTTTTTGCTCTTGCTAGCAAATTTATCATGTCGGGATTTCAAATCATACGCATAGCACAGACACCCAAAAATACGTAGATGATCATACGAAGGAGCCGAACCATATAAAACTTCATAAGGAGACTTAAAATGTAAGATACTAGAAGGGGTTCGATTTATCAAATAATATGCACCCAGAACACATTTCCCCCAAAAATTCACGGAAAGAGAACCCTGAAATCTCAATGCCTGGGCTATATTTAAAATATGTCGATATTTTCTTTCCACCCTTCCATTCTGTTGAGGTGTCGCAACACAGGATGTTTGGAACAATATACCGTGAGCTGAAAAATAATCTCGTAAACAATTAAATTCAGTGCCATTATCACTCCGCACCCGACGTATATCATTCCCAAACTGATGCTTCACCATAGCAATAAATTTAAGAAACGTAGAATAAACAGCACACTAATCCGTCAATAAAATAACCCAAACAGCTGTAGAAAAATCATCCATCAAAGTCAAAAAATATTGTGCCCCATTAGATGATGGAACACGATATGGTCCCCACAGATCACAATGTATAAGTTCAAAGCATCTCAAAGCACAACTACTACTATCAGGAAAAGTATCACGAGTCTGTTTAGCTTGATGACAAATATCACAAGCCATATGAGAAAACACACTACTACCAGAGAGAAAAGGTAAAGTCTGCATTACTTTATCTGAAGGATGCCGCAGTCTACTATGCCAAACCTCGGAATCACTCTCTTTGCATGCCAGGATCACCGAAGCCAAAGAAGCTGGAACTGCCCCCAAGAAGTAAAGTCCACCCCTTTGTTCACCTTCTCTAATCACCATCCTCGTACTTCGGTCCTGAACAAAACATAAATCAGGAGTAAATAACATATCACAATTTCTGGCACCAATCAATTGTGAGACAGAGATCAAATTGCAAGTTAATGTCGGAACATAAAGAACATCCGTCAACACCAATGAAGCAGTCAAAAATACTTTATCTCTCAGAACAGCCTTAATAGTGCTCCCATCAGGTAAAATCACAGGACAGACAGGGTCCTCAAAACAATCAACTAAACAGTCGCGAGAGCCTGTCGCATGAAGAGTAGCCCCAGTATCGAATATCCAAGGGACAGAAGAATTCTTACCTATCAGACGATCAGAGTTTGATGAACCAGGTTTGGAAGGATTGTCGTTACCCAGCCAGCTCATCAGTTTCTGCCAATGTTCACTTGAGAGTGGTGAAGGATACCCTCCAGGCATCATGTCTGCCAAACTTCCAACAGGACCAGCAGGGACACCATGACCAGCAGCGGCGACATGATGAACAACCCCTACGCCACCAGTATCGTGTCCCCCATCACATCCCTGCTGTGGTGCCGGGCCTCTGCCACCGCCAGCACCACGTCCGCCCTCACGCCGAGGACGAGTCTCCCACTACTCTGGATAGTTAATCTTGGCAAAGCAAGTTGCAACATCATGACCTATTTTCTTGCAATGAGTACAGAACATACCTGATTTGTTCCTGTAATCTGAGGTTCTACTATTAGAAGTAGCATAAAAACGAGGTGAAGTCTTGATAGTCAGCGCCAACACCTCCTCAGCAGCGGATGGAACTTGAGATTTTCGTATATCCTCCTCCTCACGAACTGTCTGGTATGCCCGATCTAAACTTGGCTGAGGATCCTGAGCCAGAAGATTAGATCGAGTATGACCATACAACTCAGCATTCAAACCATACATAAAGTCCTGAAAGTGGTCTTCATCCCTCATAACCTGTAGCTTTGCAGTAAGTTCATCACAGGTACAAGAAGGCAATGGAAAGTAAGCAGCTTGTTCATCCCACAAAGACTACAAATTTCCAAAGTAGGTTTCCACAAACATCGATGCCGTTTGTTTACACTCAACCAAAGCCACCTTAATTTGTTGCTTCCGAGTGCCATTGCTAACAACAAATCTTTTCTCCAACAAGTTCTACAATGGATAAACCTCCTCAAAGTACGGCAAAGATTTCTTCAGAGACGGATCAATAGTATTAAGAACCCATTGAACCAATAGCGCTTGCACGCATCTCTAATCAAGCAATTTACTAGCATCATTAACAGGTTTGACTTCAGTACCTTCCAAAAAAGTGATCTTTCGCCTAGAGATCAGGGAGAGACGTATCGACCGAGACCACTCAGCATAGTTCGGTCCACGGAAAACAATAGGAGTAATAATATTTCCTGGTTGATCAGCAGAACTCAGAAAATATGGATCCTTCGGATTAGGATAATGTGGGTTGTGTGCACCGCCACCGCCAGTCGCGACGGAGTAGCTAGACGCAGCATCATCTGCCATCGCGGATGTCGGGTGTACAAAAATTTGTACAACTCCGACGAATCAGCCGCTGATGGACAGGATCGACGACGAATCGGCCGTAATCAGGGGTACCGAATCTGGCGCGTAGGGACGAGCGGATGTCAGGTGTACAAAAATTTGTACAACTTTGACGAATCCGTAACTGATGAACGGGGTCGGCGACGAATCGGCCGCTGAATCGGCGAATCCGGCGAATCGGTGCGAAACGGGCAGATCAGCGCGGATCGGGCGGATCGGAAGGCTCAGTCGAAACCGGGAACCCGCGAGCGGATCAGGGGTGATCAGCACGAGGCTGTCGCGAATCACCGCGGTCAGCGATCAGGGATCAGCTTACGGCAGATCAGGGATCTTGTTGGATCGGCGTGGTCGGCGGATCAGGGATCAGCACGGCGACGGTCGGCAGATGGACGAGGTCGGCGGTCGTCGGATCGACGCAATGCTGGCACGGTCGACGGATCGGCGCAAGGATGGAGCGGATGGCGGTCAGCGGATTGGCGGATCGACGCAAGGCTGGCGCAGTCGACGGTCGACGGATCGGCGCAAGGCTGGCACGGTTGGTGCGAGGCTGGCGCGGGCGGATCGGTGCTCGTCTGGCGCGGGCGTGGTCGGTCGCGATCAGCGTGGAAAATGGGCTAGGGTTTTTCGGGAGGCTCTGATACCATGTAGGAAGTAATAATGCCTTGTTCTCATTGATGGGGGCTGATTACAATATATATTGGGTCTACATGATTGGGCTTATGGGCGATATTTACATAGTTACAAATATAATCTAACAAAAACGATTTAGATTTGATAATTTATAAACTATCCTCAATCTATATACTGATATTTTTTTTCTAACCCTAATTGAGCGCACCCTCTCATTCCATTATCTATCAACGCTTCTTTGAGCGCTCTTTCTACCATCAATCTATATATAATGATATTTTTCACTCTATAACTGTAATAAGTCATAGATGTAACAACATTATATTTTTTTTTAAAGATTTGTTATTTAAATAGGATCATTTGCTAAAATATAAAGGACGTCCCATTGGTCCATGAAATCAAACTGATCGAAAACCAAACAGAATCCAGTTTTGTTTGGTTTTAATGAAAACGGTTCGATCTTCGATTTTGAAAAAAAAAATATCCTTTACGGTTTTTATATATTCGATTCGGTTTGAACCGAACCGAAACGTTGCTCACCCCTAATCCAAACTCCAAATATTGATGACTTGCTATTAGTGTAATGACCCGCTCCGTCCTAGCGGAACGTCGATTCAAACGGCAAGTACAACGACTCAAACGAGCCGTCGACCCGAAGAGTTGGCATCGACCTGATAAAGAATCGATGCAAGGCTTACATTGGCCGTCAAGAGGAATCCAGACTTAGACTTTCAAAGATGCGCTCGGAGTATCGCTCGGCCGATGCGAACATCGCTAAGGTGGATGGCTCTGATGAACCCGTCTTTGCTTAGCCTAGACACATAACAATACGGACACTATTGCTAGAATCGCTAGACGATAACACCACGCATGCTAATAGATGACTCAACGCACCTAGCTAAGAGAATAATCCCATCTTGTATGCTTGTATAGAATATGGAAAAGAACATGGAAAATGTAAGAAATCTCGTACTGCACTCCACGCTCGTGCTAAGGCACAAGCTTACGTTCAAGTCCCTTATCCGTTCAACAATGAAACAATGAATGATTTACAACAATAAAATGGAAGACCATCGACATAGTCGTTCCGAGTAGAGTATAGCAACAATGGAAGACTTCGGGACCGATGGATCGCCAAGGCGACTCCCGCACGGGGTGTTGCATAATGTATGAATGAAAGAATGAACGAATAAGTGAATGAATGAATCAGCGAATGAATGAATGAATACGTGAAGAATGAATGAATGAACGAACAAGTAAAAGAAAGAAATAAAAGAGTGAATAAAAGATAAGAAAGGAAAGAATGGTTAGCGATAGGTATGACGGGCACGTGCAACGGGGCTCACTACCCGCGCTGCACGGACGCCAACCTGGTCGATAACGCATTATGGCTCAGAGACAGCCTATGGCTCAAAGACAGCCGTTAAGTTAAATGACAAGTCAATACGAAATGGTCGTGGATAATCGGCACGAGCGAGGGGGAGAATATCGTGGCCGTGAAGAAGAAGGGATTCCGCGGCACGATCGAGGGAGAAGAATATCGTGGCCGGCCTAGGCAAAATCAAAAAGGGGGCTTACGGGCTGCTTTGAGTGGGAGCTTGGCCACTCAAGGAGACGTAAGGCCAGGCATTTCAAGAGACTATCAAGGTGTACCAGCCATCACACTTCGATAGGTGAGAATGCCAAAGAGAATGTGTCCAAAATGGCTTGCGATGCCAGCGACCGGTGCATATAGACTAAGTGGGCTTTGCTGGTGGCAATCCACGTGCAAGTCCTTGTATTGAAACAAAATAGTCTAAGTTAACTAAATACAATGTCTTCTGTACATGCTTGAAATGTAACACACCAAATGATAAAGAGTATTTCATGCAAATGAGTTAGAGAACGTGCCTACGACGTGCTAGAATCTGAGGCAGGGACACGCACTCAACATTGAAAGTTTATATAAATTGTTGACTAACTTGGTTTACTTTGGACAGGGAAGGCCGGACGGTAAGTATGGGTAAGTAATACATGTATTTCCATGCGAACACTCGAATTCGGCAACACGAGATAGGTTATGAAATATGCCTTGAAACTGATCCTAAGGCAAGATTAGAAAGAAAATGAATGATAAACGGTGCACAAAAATAAATAGAACGTATTTGGTAATGATAGCATTGTGGGCGAGCTAGCCTCCCCACCAGTGCATAACAATGTACTGATAATCCCACAGTTGCTTGCAGGACGCAGGAGTCGTCATCGGGTGCGGAGCTTCCCCCGAACGTGCTAAGGCGCGGAGCTAACTCTGGAGCCTTGGAGCGTTGCAAGGAGCTGAAGCACCATATATAGGATATAATGTATCGAAACATCCCCATAAATCATTCCATCTTGTAAGCCACTTGCCACGCCTTTTATGTTTCAGAGAGAGATAGCTTGAGCGATTTGTAATCTCGGCCTAGCGTCGCTTGTAAACTTCTTGAATGTTAATAAAGAGTTTGAATTCACTTCAATTTGCGTTCATTTACTTTCTGCTGCAAATGGGGACACTCTGTGCGACTCTGTGGCCTAGCTCAAATCGACCATTTCTGGGATTAGCCTTGCACGGGCGCAACCTAGGCCCGTTTGGTATCACGCCTGAGCGAGAACGATCGCTCCTGCGGGAGCGGGGCATGACAGATTGGTATCAGAGCACGGCTTTACGTCCTTGGACGTCATTTCGATTCTCTCAGGTTTGAAAACTCGTTTTGAAACAAAAGAAGTGTACGCTCTCTCTCGTTGTGCCTTGGGATGTTCCATATAATAAGTCTAATATTTTCAAAAGCTCGTGCGAGTACTCGGTTGAACGGGATCAATGGGCAAAGGCCTTTGTGCTGAACCATGACGGACTTAAGTCGAAAGAAAACTAAAATGCTAGAAGTTAGCAAACGCAAGATGTGCTTGAATAACTTTACGCTGACAATGGCGAACAAGTACACGAGACCAAAGTATAGTTCGAACGGGATGGTTATGCATACAGCCTTTTGGCTAAGTTGTGCGGAGTATCGCGCACCTAGACCTTCTGGTGCAAACGAGTTGTGAGCGAGATCGATTATCGCTCGAACGAGAATAAGTGAGCGTACAAACTCGAATATAGTCCGCACGGATAGCTATGCACACGGCCTTTTTGCTAAGTTGTACCGTGTGTCGCGCACCTCGACTTTTTGGTGCAATCGAGTTACGAACGATATCAAGTACCGCTCGGTCAGGAACGAAGCTACACTTAGAGTGTATATCGATAGGAATGCTATCAAAATAACGCTTAGGCGTGCACAGAAGATTAATTTAGATTTTAAGGAAGCTAGAGGATAGCACTTGTGATTTCGGATTGGGTCAAATGAAATGTGACATGAGTTTTGGATAACGATATTGAAACTAGCTTGAGGAATAGCGATCGAACTTGATCTTAGATTGAATCGAATGGAATTGTGGTATATTCAGTTCGGACAATAGCATCAGTCGTACGACTCAAAATTGGTTGCAAAGGAAGATCGTCAGGTTACGCATATCGTCGATGGTATTGAGGCGTATCAAAGATCGATATGCGATAACTCGGGGGTACTCTGACTCGGCGAATGACGATCGTACAAATGTCATTGTTCTGATGCTATACTCGGGATATTGAAACGTGTCGAGGAAAATATAGACGTGGCTCAAGGATTTTCTAGTTGAACGAATGACGGTCAGACTATCGAACCGAGATCTTGGCTTGGATGAAAAATAAAAATATTTGGATATGCTTCGTTGACAACCACAACATTGACGTTCTTGTCTTATGCGAGCGCAACTCTAGCCTCGTACATGCATCATGCCGATTAGGGCGATCACTCTGCGTGAGCGCTGGTATGGTGATTCATACATCGGAGATGATCGAACTTGCATGGCATGGAAATTTGATACATCGACTTGTGGTTTGATGCGAATATGGACTTGAGAATGGCTTAGCATACGTGACGGTCGAATTTGAGGATTACGTAGGTCCAATCCGTATATCGAGAATGAATTATTCTAGATGCAAGCAAGAGTTACGCCCCGATAAGAATGATTATTCTGCGGGAACGTTGCATGGTGATGCATGAACCACTGTGGGTAATCGTACTCGCGTGAGATTGGGGCACAACATATTGTCAAAGCTAGACGACCTCGTGATCGAATACATAAATTTGGTGATTTGAATGGATTCGAATACGCGCAACGAAGGCATTGATGCGAATAGGTGATCGTGCTCGATGTTTAGAAATCTGAGTGACGCGAGCTTGGGTAGAAAATCCTGTACTACTGACTTTGGTTTGACCCTAGGATTGGGGTCAGTGTTGGCATTATTATTGGGGAACTATGATTCCAATCCTGAAAATGACTTAGCCTTGAGAAATAGCCTAGTGGGTAGGCGAGACTCCCCTATTTCAAGAGTTAGCAATCGAAAGATTGATCTTAGGGATTGTTGTGGATGGATGAATTGGTTCAAGAATAGGAAACCCTGCTCACGAGATTCGGCTGACATGAATATATTTCAGGGACGCCGGAGTATGTGCACGATACGACTCGAGTGAGAATGATGAATTCTCTATCAAGCGGTTTGGTGAATGCATGTATTTTGGGGACGCCTGGAATGCGTGCACGATCCAACCAAGTGACATGTTGAATTCCAAACGAGACTTGAAGAATGGAAAGTATTGGGAATTGAGATCGTGTTAAAAGAAAGGAATGATACTAATACGAGCATGGCTCGAAATCAAAAAAACGTGTATGTGGAATGTGCGTGAACGACGACAAGATTGGCCCCAAACGAAGGGAATGATAGGAATGGATGATGCGCAAGTAAAGTTGGTATAACAAATTGAATCATTGGTTGGAAGACGTATTCGATGATAGTGCAATACTTGGTCTTGAATCGGACGAAAATTACTTAGACTTGGTCGACTCCGCTAAGAAGAAATTGTATTGATTTCGTAGACAAGAACGCTTGAGAAGCGAATCGGATCATCTCGAGGATCGAGATAAACGATAGTAAGATGCACACGAGTTCGGTTTTAAATGGAAGTTAGCAAAACGATCGGCAAATCAAAACTATCATGAGTAGCTTGTCCGACTTCGCTAATCACTAAGCTTGATTGAAATATACGTATTTGGGGGACGCCTTGAACATGTGCACGATCCAAACTCAGCGATATGATGAACTCGAATGCAGCTGTAAGTGGGTGTTGGAGATGCGCATGAACGAATGAGTGAGTTACCTCAGCCTACGGCTCTCGTGTTTGAAAAATGACAACGCACCTCGTACGGCCATTACAGTCCCATGACACGACAAAATAGCAACCAAGTAAAAGAAACTCGGCTATTTAATAAGTATTATCAAGTCTAAAAATGAGTGAACGGTCATTCAATAAAATTCACCAAACGCATACAACATAAAACTGGAAAGGATAACCGAGCATAGTTCGATGCCATCGAGCGATAAAGTCGTTCGATAGGGATCGTCTAAGATACGCACACGACCTGAGTTAAGGAATGGTAGGATGACCTGCACTCAGGAAGTCTCGAGGACGAGACTTGTTTTGAGTGGTGTATTATGTAACGACCCGCTCCGTCCTAACGGAATGCCGATTCAAACGGCAAGTACAACAACTCAAACGAGCCGTCGACCCGAAGAGTTGGCATCGACCTGATGAAGAATCGATGCAAGGCTTACATTGGCCGTCAAGAGGAATCCAGACTTAGACTTTCAAAGGCGCGCTCGGAGTATCGCTCGGCCGATGCGAACATCGCTAAGGTGGGTGGCTCCGATGAACCCGTCTTTGCTTAGCCTAGACACATAACAATACAGACACGATTGCTAGAATCGATGGGCGATAATATCGTGCATGCTAATAAATGACTCAACGCACCTAGCTAAGGGAATAATCCCATCTTGTATGCTTGTATAGAATATGGAAAAGAACATAGAAAATGTGAGAACTCTCACACCGCACTCCACGCTCGTGCTAAGGCACAAGCTTACGTTCAAGTCTCTTATGCGTTCAACAATAAAACAATGAATGGTTTACAACAATGAAACGGAAGACTATCGACATAGTCGTTTCGAGTAGAGTATAGCAACATTGGAAGACTTCGGGACCGATGGGTAGCTAAGACGACTTCCGTACGAAAAGTTGCATAATGTATGAATGAAAGAATGAACGAATAAGTGAATGAATGAATCAACAAATGAATGAATGAATACGTGAAGAATGAATGAATGAACGAACAAGTGAAAGAAAGAAATAAAAGAGTGAATAAAAGATAAGAAAGAAAAGAATGGTTAGCGACAGGTATGACGGGCACGTGCAACGGGGCTCGCTACCCGCGCTGCACGGACGCCAACCTGGTCGATAACACATTATGGCTCAGAGACAGCCTATGGCTCAAAGACAGCCGTTAAGTTAAATGACAAGTCAATACAAAATGGTTGTGGACAATCGGCACGAGCGAGGGAGAATATCGTGGCCGTGAAAAAGAAGGGATTCCGCGGCACGATCGAGGGGAAAGAATATCGTGGCCGGCCTAGGCGGAATAAAAAAGGGGGCTTACAGGCTGCTTTGAGTGGGGGCTCGGCCACTCAAGGAGACGTAAGGCCAGGCATTTCAAGAGACTATCAAGGTGTACCAGCTATCACGCTTCGATAGGTGAAAATGCCAAAGAGAATGTGTCCAAAATGGCTTGTGATGCCAGCGACCGGTGCATATAAACTAAGTGGACTTTGCTGGTGGCAATCCACGTACAAGTCCTTGTATTGAAACAAAGCAGTCTAAGATAACTAAATAAAATACCTTATGTACATGCTTGAAATGTAACACCCCAAATGACAAAGAGTACTTCATGCAAATGAGTTAGAGAACGTGCCTACGACGTGCTAGAATCTGAGGCAGGGACACGCACTCGACATTGAAAGTTTATATGAATTGTTGACTAACTTGGTTTACTTTGGACAGGGAAGGCCGGACGGTAAGTATGGGTAAGTAATGCATGTATTTCCATGCGAACACTCGAATTCGGCAACACGAGATAGGTTATAAAATATGCCATGAAACTGGTCCTAAGGCAAGATTAGAAAGACAATGAATGATAGACGGTGCACAAAAGTAAATAGAACGTGTTTGGTAATGATAGCATTGTGGACGAACTAGCCTCCCCACCAATGCATAACAATGTACTGATAACCCCATAGTTGCTTGCAGGACGCAGGAGTCGTCATCGAGTGCGGAGCTTCCCTCGAACGCGCTAAGGCGCGGAGCTAACTCTGGAGCCTTGGAGCGTTGCAAGGAGCTGAAGCACCATATACAGGACATAATGTATCGGAACATCGCCATGAATTATTCCATCTTGTAAGCCACTTGGTACGTCTTTTATGTTTCAGAGAGAGAGAGCTTGAGCGATTTGTAATCTCGGCCTAGCGCCGCTTGTAAACTTCTTAATGTTAATAAAGAGTTTGAATTCGCTTCAATTTGCGTTCCTTTACTTTTCGCTGCAAATGGGGACACTCTGTGTGACTCTGTGGCCTAGCTCAAATCGGTCGTTTCTGGGATTAGTCTTGTACGGGTGCAACCTAGGCCCGTGCGGCATCACGCCTTAGCGAGGACGATCGCTCCTGCGGGAGCGGGACGTGACAATTAGGATATTGTGTCTTTTACATAAAGGTTAAGGCAGGTTGTGCTCGGCAAGGAACGATACGGCTTTCTTGTATTGTCAGCACACGAGCCTCCTACCTGGCACGTCAGCAAAAAAAGGCGCGTCATGTCTAATTTTTCCCAGACCCACACCTGATACGACACATGTGTCGGTAGTTTGTGTATGCAGACGCCGGCACCCAAGCTGTCATGTTGACCATTCCTTGCTATGTACTTTAGGTATATATGGTACATAACCAACTTTTTTTAGTCCCAGTAATGTTTTGGACAAATGGATTGTTTGGTTCGCGGAAGTGGAAAGAAGCAAAAAAATTGGAAGTGAAAAATTTGCGTATGTGTGTCATGCGTATGCATATTTTACAAGTTCCTTCGTTTGGATGGTTATTAGAAGTGAGTTGAAAAGTATAACTTTTTGTAATTCTTTCATTTGAATGATTGTTGATGTGGTAGTCAAGAAGTGATATAGTTTTTCACGTTTGAATATGGTGATGTTACCCCAACAAAAATACTCATTATTTTTTATGGCTTAAATAATAATAATAATAATAATATTAATAATAATAATAATAATAATAATAATAATAATAATGTTTTCATTTTTTATGGATTTAATGTTATTATTATTAGTTATTTGTTTTCATTTGTTTTTAAGCCACCAATTTTTAATAAATTTATTATAAATAATAATAATAATAATAATAATAATAATATTATTATTATTATTATTATTATTATTATTATTAGTAGTATTATTATTATTATTATAAACAATATTTTCTATGGATTAAGGTTACCATTATTATCATTATTATTATTATTAAGTATTAAACAGAAACTATTATTTACTTAATACTAATAATTATAATTATTTATTGATTAGTCAAAGACTAATCAGTTAAGTAGTCTCTCCAACTAAAATGTCAAAGTCAGCTCACTGTCGTCTTTATCTTCCCAACAAAAACCACCCACCAACTCTCCCTTATCTCCATCTTCATCTTCATCATCGACGTCGACGCGCTTGCATAGGAGGCACACCGTCTCATCTTCATCTTCGTCATCAACGCCATGTCACTAATGTACATAATGTCACCTCAGCCAAGTGCGAAGGCAGAAAATTTTGCTTTGTGTGTGTGTGTGTGTGATTAACAAAAAATTTCATATGACAACTCAAAATATAAGATAAAAAACTACAAAATTTACACAATCAATACAAGACTACAAAATAAAGAGCTACAAATACATAACCATTCAACCACCTAGGCTGCAACTGGCACGTGATAGTATATTACTTAGTAGCTCATGGTATTTATTTGGTTACAAGTCCGAACTACAGTCCAGAATAGTCCAGCTTATGCTTCGTCACAGACCTCTGCATTAGAACTTAAGTTACATTGCTAATCCAGCACTAAAACTTAAGTTACCTTGCTAATCGTCACAAATACATAGCTAAAAGGTCTCTCTCTCTCTCTCTCTCTCTCTATATATATATATATATATATATATATATATATATATATATATATATATAGCGTAAAAAAAAAAAAATATATATATATATATAGCGTTAATCAAAATTGAAAACTCAAAACTCCTTCCAGTATCTGTGTGTTACTCTAAGGGGGGCCTTAGAGTAAGAATTAACAAAAAAAAATCATATGATAACTCAAAATATAAAATAAAGAACTACAAAATTTACACAACCAATACAGGACTAAAGAATAAAGAGCTACAAATACCTAACTACTCAACCACCTAGGCTGTAACTTGCACGTGATAGTATATTACTTAGTAGCTCATGGTATTTATTTGGTTACAAATCCGGACTACAGTCCGGGACAGTCCAGCTTATTCTTCGCCACTGACCTCTGCATTAGAACTTAAGTTACGTCGCTAATCGTCACAAATACATAGCTAAAAGGTGTCTCTCTCTCTTTCTCTCTCTCTTTCTCTCTCTCTCTCTCTCTCTATATATATATATATATATATATATATATATATTTTTTTTTTTTTTTAATATATATATATATATATATATATATATATATATATATATATATATATATATCGTTGATCAAAATTGAAAAATCAAAACTCCTTCTAGTATCTGTGTATGTGCGTGCTAGACCTGTCAATGGACAGTCGAAAATTTGAATCTGATTCCGCATCCAAACTTTTGGATATTATCCGAAACTTCCTATATCGGATTCGGATATCCGAATATTTTTCAAAAATTATCTTTTTTCAGATACGAATTCGGATATTAAGGTATTCGAATCCGTTAATATTCGATATGATTTTAAATTGCAAATTTTGGATTTCTGATTCGGATATCCTAATTTTTTTATATTATAGTATAATGTATATATAATATATATTAATTACTAGAGAAGATTAAAGGATTTTATTCTTTACTGACTAATTCAATTCATTCATTACTTTTCTACCTCTATATTATAATATAATGTATATATTATATAATATTAATATATATTATTTACAACAGAAAGATGAAAGACCTCAAATATGTAGAGCAATATATATGGCCATCTCAACTTGAGCATTCTTAGAATTTTTAACATAAAAATGAAAGGGTTCAAATAGAGCAATATGTAGAGCAAGTTAGTTGAGCGTTCTTGAAATTTTCAACAGAAGATGAAAGCGCTCAAATAGAGGCGCAATTGAGTTTTATTTTCGGATATTCGGATAACAAATAAACTTCTAATATTTCGGTTTTTGGATTTCGAATTTTTGAATAATAACATTCGAATTTTTTTGCTGATCGAATCGGATATTATCCAATATCCGCTGAACTATACGGATACGAATTCCAAGTGTCAAAAAAGATATTCGTTCAAATGTCGGATTCAGATATTACAAAAAAATTCAGATATGGATACAAATATTATCCTATCTGTACCAATAAGCATCCGTTGATAACCTACTGCACGCATCGCCACCACCTCTTTGCCGCCAACCTACAACCACAACCATAACCACCCAACAACCACCTTCTCTCTTCTCCCTCTTTGTCCTCCTCCGCACCCCCATGCTTGAGCACCCCGAGGAGCTCGAGCACAATCACCAGCCCTGGCTTGAGCCACCATCATGCCTAGTGGTCTACTAGTTCCCTATCTAGTATTTTAGTGCCAGATATCCAACGTGCAGTGTAGTGAGAGAGAAGAGAATCATTCTCTCAGCGGATGTGTCTATTCTGTGCCAGGGTGGTCCATACCTTCTCCCCATACAGTGAGAGAGAATTATTCTCCTCCTTAATTGGAGACGACTGGTCGACAGAGGAAAGATCTCGAATTGAAGAACTATTGAAAACTAGAGTCAGAGAGGAGGATTTCTTGGCTGATATCCAACGTAAAACCGCACGACGATGTATTCCAGATTCGACTAAACACATACCACCACATTCTCACCACCCTGTCCCTCGCCCAAATTTGGATACAAGTCCTAAATTTTCAGAACCCCCCTCCCCCACTCATTTCTCAAATATATGATTCAGCCGATAATCAAAACTGTCAACTTGAAGTTTATATCCCCCCTCATAGAAGGTTAGGCGCTACCAATCAGGCAGCGGAGGTCAGTTTTTCCAAGGATAAACTTCTAGTAACATAGCCCCAAGGCGTGCCTCAACAAAAATTGGTCCAAAGGAACTTGTCCCCCGATAACTTGGTGTCTGGTCAGCTAGCTCATAGAGACTTAATGGAGACGGAGAGTGACATGCCCCCTTCATGTGAGGATGAATCCAACACTAATGGGGACAGAGCTACATGGATTCTCAATGACACGATGGCTGAAGCTTCAAATACCCCACACCCTCCTCTTCCTATCATTGAATTCCCTGATGAAGCTTACTCTCTGCCACAAAAGTAAATGAACTCGTCTGGCATCCTTGCTAACACCTCAGTCCAAGATCAGCCAACTGGGAAAGAGATATGTCCAATGGTTATGTCAATTCCATATGACGGCTTCATCATTCGACCGAATAGTCTCCTGAAAACTTCATGGAAGCGATTGGCCAGGCAGCACTCGCCCCAACAACCGATGAGATACATCTCCAGTGTGCTTGAGAAGAGACCAAATAGCAGTCCAGATGAGCCCAGAGCCAGGAAGAGGGTGGCCACCACATGCGAGTCTCTGTATCCAGATCTTAATCTTAATGCGGCTGCGAGCAGGCAGCCGTTAGATCAATGAAAGCCCTAGCATGGAACTGTCGAGGTCTAAGGAATGTCTCGACAGTTGCTATACTTCGATCATTCCTCTCCGCCACCCGCCCTCTATTTTCTTCATCTCTGAAACAATTTCTTCCCCAAAACACACTACTCTTACTATCCCCCTTCTCGGATACGCAAACTATTTCTCTGTTCTCCCTCAAGGACATTCGGGGGGTCTCTGGCTTGGATGGGACGACACTATTAAAGCTACGGTGTCGTTCTCTTCTAACAATCTTATCCTCCTCTCCATTGATGCTTCTCATTCTCATCCTGCATGGAAGTTATTATGCATTTATGGTTGTCCGAAGAAACGTGACAGAGTTAAACTATGGGCTTTCATCCAAAACCTCTCCAAAGACTTCTCTGTTCCATGGTGCTGCATTGGGGATTTCAATGAAATCCTCAAACCCGCAGATAAAGAAGGTGGCAGAGCCTTCTCTCCGCGTGATATCCGACACTTCCGACACATGGTGGATCATTATGGTCTGATTGATCTCAGATATATAGGCTCGACTTTCACGTGGACAAACTCCAGACGTCCAGAGCATCACATCAAAGAAAGAATCGACCGTGTTCTTGCCGACACGGAGTGGTGTCGACTTCATCCTCATGCTACTGTGTCCATCCTCCCACGCATCAATAGTGACCATGCTCCTATTCTTCTCAATTGTGATAATGTTATTATTCAAAAAAGAAGACCGTTAAGATTTGAATCTTTCTGGCTAACAAGTAATTCTTTCAGAGAGACTCTTAATTCTATTTGGAAGAAGGCGGATGAAGTGGCGGGAAACTCACTCAATCAAAAACTCCAATTCACTCTCCCTCATCTACATAAATGGAGTTGCGAGTCTCTTGGCAATTTTCGTGAGAGGCTTGCAGTGCTTCAGAAACAACTCATCACAGTACAATCTCTTCCAGTTTTAGAGTCGTCGCACGAGGAGGAAAGGACCATCAGTAAGGAGCTTAATGACCTATTGATTCTCGAGGAGTCTTATTGGAAACAGAGATCCCGATGCCAGTGGATCAATCTTGGTGATAAGAACAACAAATATTTTCACATGAAAGCTACAACGAAAAAGCGGAAAAATGAGATCCTCTCCCTGCAACTCCCTGACGGCAACTGGACTACTAATCAAGACAAAATTGCAAATATTATTTTGGGGCACTTCCAAGCTATATTTTGTGCTGATGATTCATCTTCTTCCAATCTGTTAAATGAACTCTGTTGCAATGGGTTATCGGAAAACGAGAACTCGTTAATTGGTATCATGCCAGAGGAGGAGGAGATTCATCACACTATTATGGGGTTCGGCCCACTCAAAGCTCCGGGTCTGGACGGCTATCCTGCAAGGATATTTGCGCAATGGTTAGACAATTCTTCACTGATGCTATCATGCCACCAAAATTGAATCACACCAATATATCTCTCATACCAAAATCTCAATCTCCTTCAACTCCGATAGATTTTCGACCCATTGCACTCTGCAACGTGTCGTATAAGATCATCTCCAAACTTCTCACCAATCGAATTCGGCCTCTTATGGACAAAATTATCTCCCCAAACCAGAATGCTTTTATCCCCGGCAGACAGATATCGGATAACGTCATTATTGCACAAGAGATCATCCATGCCATGAAGAGATTTCCTAAGAGCAAGAACGCCTTCGCGCTAAAAATCGATATGTCGAAGGCTTATGATAGACTATCTTGGACATTCATCAAAGATGTATTACATGGTGTTGGCATCAAAGGGAAGTCCAACGAATTGATCATGAGCTGTATAACATCATCGTCTTTCTCGATCCTAGTCAATGGAACCCCTCATGGTTACTTCAGACCAGTGAGGGGCATCAGACAAGGATGCCCCCTATCACCATATGTCTTTATTTTGTTTGTCGATGTCCTCTCCCGACTTTTCCATCAAGCTGAATGGAATAACCTTTTCAATGGTATCCGTATCAACATGTATTCCCCATCCATCTCACATCTTTTGTTTGCTGATGACATATTTATTTTTGGTCAGGCCAATCTGAATGCACTTCTGTTTACGAAAGAGTTGCTTCATAAGTTCTCCGATTGGTCGGGACAACAAATAAACTATAAGAAATTGAGTATCCTCTTCAGCAAAAATGTTACTCAGCAAGAACGGTTTGATATGGCTCGACTCCTTCATCTCTCGGACATGAATGCCATAGACAAATATCTCGGCCCTGAATTACTACAACCCAAAGGAAGATCCTCTTCCTATGCCTCTATGATTGATAAATGCGAAACTCGATTGAAAGGTTGGAAGGCCAGGCTTCTTTCGTATGTCGGTCGCTCTACGCTCATCAAATCCACTCTCGGATCTATGCCAATCTATTACATGTCTACACATAAAATCCCACGCTCAGTTGCCAACACCCTTACTAGGCAGCAGAGTACTTTTTGGTAGGGACATGATCGTATGGAGCGCAAAATGCATTTTTTAGCTTGGGACAAAATTGCTCAACCAAGAATAGTTGGAGGATTGGGTTTCAGAAAGATGGAATGGGTTAATGACGCGTTGGTCGAGAATCTTCTCTGGAGGTTCCTAAACAAACCTTATCAACTGTGGGCTCGCTTATTGCGGGACATCTACCTCCAGAATACATCCTTATGGTCCGCTAAGCGGTCAAGGAGAGACTCCCCAACCTGGAAGAGTATACTCCACGCGAGAAAATTCATGGCAGACAAGATTCTCTGGAAAATTAACGGGGGACGGATTGACATTCTTAATAACCCGTGGATTCCTAGTCTCCCTGGTTTCAGAATTACTTCTAATATCAGTCTTCCGACTGGTATTAAACAGGTTCGTGACCTATTTGAACCTAATGCTCGAACATGGAAGAAACCGCTCATTGAATCTGTTTTTTCTCCTCTTGAGGCGAAAGCTATTCTGGAAATTAACCTGCGGGGAGAAGACGGGGATGACTCTCTCATCTGGACCGAAGCCAGGAATGGTATGTTCTCCTCGAAATCATTATATGAATCGATCCGCCCGACATGGGCCTAGCAGTTCTAGCATTACATTGGACCATGGTGTGTGGAAACAACTGCGGAGCTTGAGAAATTTATCACCAAGAGTTCAGTTATTTATCTGGAGAGTGATGAGAAATGCATTGCCATTACTATCTTCTATCAACAGACGTATTCCTACCATAAATCTATTATGTCCGTTCTGTTTATCTAATAGGGAAGATACAAATCACTTATTTTTGCATTGCCATGTTGCAAAGACTTCATGGTTTGGAAGTTTACTGGGCTTGCGGATCGATGATCAAATGGATATTATTACTCTGCTCTGCAAATGGTTGCAAGAACCCTCTGCTTATAAAGCTCTCACGCTAGGAGCATACCTACTATAGAGTATTTGGAAAATGAGATGTTCCTGTTTATTCAATAAAACAGCTCCCAACGTCCAGCAAATCATGAATCAAGCATCTCTCTTGCATTCGAGCTATACTAATAAGAATGCTAAAATCCTGGATGGAATACATGCCTTGAGGAAAGAATTCATTTCCAACACTACATGGCAGGCTCCGAGGACAGGTGAGATCAAAATAAATGTGGATGGGGCTACCTCTTCTACGACAATTGCGGTGGCAGCAGTTGTCCGAGATGCACAGGGAAGTTTTGTGACAGGCAAGCCATGGATGACGACTCATTTCTTTGGAGCAGATTGTAGTTTATGGGCTGAACTACAGGCCATTCATCATGGAGTTCTATTGGCGCGAGGGGTCAGCGCAGATGCGATCTCCATCGAAAGCGACTCTTTGACGGCGGTTAGGATTATGAATGGCGAGACGGACCTCCTGCCTTGGCGTATGCAAGATCTGCTCATCTCCATCCGTGAGCAGATTACTCCCCTTCCAAAGCAACTCACCTTCATTTTCGCTAGAAGAGAATGTAACAAAGTAGCTCACTCTTTGGCTACTTTTGCTGTCAAAAATCTTGACAACTCCATTTTTTCAAATCCTCCGAATTTCATTGTCCCAATCTTGGAGAATGATTGTAGTAATGCAGTTCATACTGCTCTGAATTAGCAATAAAATCTGCGTATTCTCTTCAAAAAAAGAAGAAGACATGTATATTTGAATTTATCCACAAATCACAACACTTTTCCTTTGATGCACGCTTTTATCATTGTCTAATTAAAAACTTTTCTAAGAAAAAAAATCCATCTTTGAAAAAAAATCCATAGTAAAAGAAAAGAGTATAATAATATTTTTCAGGAATTCAAGTGAGCGCGACTTACATTGTCTCGTTAAAAATAGCGGTACAATTCGGTCAGGCTTGAGGTCAACCCGAGCCCAACCCGATTAATCATAAGCCTAACCCGAGCCCAAGTCCAACCCCATCTCGGGTTCAACATATGAAGCCCAAGACCAAGCCGGGAGGATCGGGTTGGGCTGGGGTTGGGTCAGGTCCATCGGACTCTAATATAATATTTAAAATAATTTTAAATAAAAGTAATATTAAACACATAATCAAATAGCAATCAAGCATTAATCATTACAAAATACAAACTGAAATATGATTTAGGATAAGTAGTTGAAAATTTTGGATGGAGAAACTTAGGTTTTAAACTTTTTATTTAATCAGTATGAAAATATATATATATATATATATATATATATATATATATATATATATATATATATATATATATATATATATATATATATATATATATATATATTTATATATATATATATATATACCCCCTTAGAAAACCCCCTAAAAACCCCTCTCGCTCTAATTCGTAATATTAATGTTAATATTAATGTTAAAATTAATGTTAATGTTAATATTAATATTAATGTTAATGTTAATATTAATTTTTTTTTATTTTTTTATATTAATGTTAATATTAATGTTAATGTTAATGTTAATATTAATTTTAATGTTAAGTTTAATGTTAATTTTAGTATTTAATGTCAATATTAACATTAATATTAACATTAACATTAATGTTAACATTAATATTAACATTAAATTACGGATTAGAGTGAGGGGGTTTTTAGGGGATTTTCTAAGGGGGACTTTTGATCCGCTTTCATATATATATATATATATATATATATATATATATATATATATGTGTGTGTGTGTGTGTGTGTGTGTGTGTGTGTGTGTGTGAGCGGATCGGGAGTCCCGTCCCATCGCTCTCGACCGTTGGATCGAGCGGACGCGCGCGCGGGCCCCACGATCCAACGGTGAGGGGGGACTCCCGCGAGGCTCCAGGGATGGATCTTTTGATCCGCCGCGACACACACACACACACACACACACACACATATATATATATATATATATAAATATATATATATATATATATATATATATATATATATATATATATATATATATATATATATATATATATATATATTTTGAAGCACTGGGTAATTGTGGTGAACTCACCTCCACTGGGGCTCAAACTCCGACCACTTGGGCGCATGCATCTCTCTTAACCACTAGGCTAGAGGTCATATATATATATATATATATATATATATATATATATATATATATATATATATATATATATATATATATATATATATATATATATAATTTTTTATTTTATTATTCTACATTGTATTTTTTAATTAAAAATGTTAAACCGTAAATTTTTCCAACGATACTCTACTCCTAAATCTCATTCAATTTGCATTTTATAATAATTTATGCTTGATTGCTATTTTTTTTTTTTTTTGAAATCACACGCACACACACAATTGGGGGGCTCGAACCTTGCCGGCCCCTCCGGATGTCCGCTCTAATACCACTAGACTAGAGAGCTCAGACGCTTGATTGCTATTTGATTATGTATTTAATATTAATTTTGTTTAAAATTATTTAAAATATTATATTAGAGTCCGATAAATTTGATGGACCTAACCCAAATTCTAGCCCAACCCGAGGAAGTAGGTTCCTTTTCTATTAATCTATTCCTCTGGGGTCTGTCTTGAAATTTATATGTTGAACTGGAGGTTGGACTTTGAACTTGGATTCCGACTAGATTTATGATTTATATCAGGTTAGTTGGACTCGAATTGAGCTCAGATCGGATTCAACCCGTCCAAGTTGAACCTCTAGATAACAGATCCCAAAGGACCCAAACCCAGCCAGAGTCCGGATCCCGAACGGGTCCAAAGATATAACGGACTTTTAGGGGTTTTTGACTCATTTAACTAAAAACCCTATAGTTCACTCCTCCAATTTCCCCCTTTCCTCTCTCTTGCTCCGGCGACTGCAGCATCGGCACTCGGCAGGCAGTGAGGCAGGGTCTCCGGCGACGGCGACGGCGACACAGGAACATTTAGGTTGTATGCTTCCTCCTCCTCCTTTCTTCTCTCTATTAACATTAACTGTGCAGTAGAGAAAAAATTATTGTTCAAATATGGAAACTGCTATTTTATTCCTATTTACTTGTACAGATTGATTGCTATCAAATATATTAGAATTGTTTTTTTTTATTGTTGTCAAGTTAGACTGGTATCAAATGTTAAAATTTAGCCGATTTATCGTTGTGATTGGTTAATGAATTTTAATTGCTTGCATACTAGTTACATGAAAGGGGAGAGAGAGAGAGAGAGAGAGAGAGAGAGAGAGAGAGAGTTTTAGCTATTCGTAAAGATTAAATGATAAATAAAGGAAGATTGATTGAATGTTGAAAAATATAGGAATGCTATGTGGTGTTAACTATGTTGCATGGACACGGGACACGAGACACAGGACAAGACGCAACATGGATACGATAAAAATGGAAATTAGGATACGAGGCGTATGCTATATGTAACATTTTAATTCATAATCTATATATAAAATTTTAGAAAGAGGAGGAGAAACAGGTAACTCCATAAATATGAGTACCGGATCAGCTGTCCTCACCATTGATTGTCAAGCATCTTGGTTGCCAACATGCTCACCATCGTCGGTTAATATCATAGTTTTCAAAAGCGCGCATAGGCGTAGAGCTCAACACCAAGGGAGCTTGCATCTTGGTTGCCTTGCTTTTGTTGCCACCATGTGCAACCTTATATAGGAGATCTAAGAACATCACTGACCCTCCCATTTGCGGTCTAAGCACTGTTGGAGCTTCCTTATTTTGTTACAAACAAGTATGACCTAGAACATAGCAACACAAATCAGTTTTGAGTTTGGTGACCTCAATGTCTTTTCTAACTATATACGTGACTTGGCACATCGTTTTTGTGCTTTGTTCCTAGGCCCCAAAGGACCTTGGTGTCTATGTTCGCTTCTCGCCTTTGATAACTATGGTGAATAATATGGCCTCCAACATTGGTTCATCAAGAGAAAGGCTTGCCATGTCAAGCATCCCAATATCTTCAAAGAAATTAAAACTATCTTTGGCTATATCCTATATTTTGGTTTCTCGCTTCTCATATTATGGATGCACGCATAAGATTGATATGAATGAACACTAGATCTTTGGCACGTTTTGGAATCATTTTGTTTTCTTCCAAGGGAGTAGACAGAAAAATAGGTACTCCAGAAACTCACAGCATGATGAGAAAGGGCGCCCAAACACTTTTAAAGCTACCTTTGTAAGCAAAGGATTACATGTATCATAAATCACACACAGATCCTTAGGCTCGTATTAATACCTATATCTTGAAGAGTTGGATTCAATATCCGCAAACTCCTTTGAATTTGTTCAAAAGTTGGCATATACTCATTACCACTTGTTGCCTTTCCTTAGGATCGGGAAAACTCCTCTTGTTACACTTCATTCTTGCTCAAGATATCTCATGTCATCATCTCATCTGGAGCAACTCAGTTTGGGCATTTCTGAAGCCACTGCTCGCTATAGTACCTTTAAGGCAACAAATATAAAAGAACAGATAGAAACGTAAACAGTCGGACAACTAATAGGATTCAACGAGTGCGCCAAAACAATGAAGCAACAAAAGTCCAACCCACCTAAATCTAACACGTCATATATCTGATTATTAGGTGATCTTTCTAATCTTTTTCCTATATGCATCTCATGCCAATCCTTTAACAATTTAGCAACAATCCATCATTCTATTGCTCGTTTAGGAACATCTCTACATTATCCATCGTATAATCCATATTTCCATTCCGGTCAATTCCTCTTAGCTCATTATACCCAGTATTCATTAAACAATACATCTTGATGGGACAATTTAAGAATTCTAAGCAATCATAAGTAAAAGTAATTTACAAGATGTTGAAGGTCCTTCTCAGTGAAACAAGGGTTAAAATAATACGATAATTCTATAACTGTTGGGAATCCGTCTATGCAAAACAATGGTTAGAGACACAATCTATAGTTTATAAGCATCGAAGTTCATATTTGCAAAAAGCAGAGTTAGCATTTCCATCCATAGGGTCCTATAACAAAATTTTCGTTAGCATGCTAGTTATCTACATGATGACTAATGGGTCATTCCCCATTAATAATCGTAACACAAACGCCTCTCTTTTCATAGGGTCACCGTCCAGGCGTCTATAATCTCTTATAAGCCTATTCGATTACCGTGCTCCGGACATTTCACAATAATTTTTTTGTACACAAGTTGTCCATAACAAATGTGTTATGCAATTTATCTAATATGCAATAACTAGAAGAACTCAACATATGACAATCCCTCTTATAACAATAGGGTTACGCCATTCTTAGAGCCTTAGCTCATTCACAAATCCTCTTATAGCTATATGGCCGCACGGATCTTAGTGGCTTAGCTCATTCACAAATCCTCTTATAAGTTATAACCATATGACCATACCATTAGAGCGTCAACTTGTTCACAATGCTTCTCTCTATGTTCCAACAATGCTACGACCGTTCTGCCGATCTTAGAGCCTTAGCTCATTCATCACATCTCTCTATTACATGCCGAGTTATAATAGAGCCATTCATCCATAATAGTGCCTTCACAATATCATAACAGTGCTCAAGCCATCGATAGTGTCAAACATAGTGCCACAATAATCCTGTTAATACTTTCATCGAACATCTTAAGTACATAACCTTTTCATTATTAAGGTTTCTTTAACATATTCCTCCTTTCTATGCTTTTTAGTATATAATTTCTCGTATCACTGATCCAACATCACACCTGGTCGAATCTACTATTTATGAAATATTTCATAATTTGTAGATTCTACTATTTATGAAATGTTTCATAAATGGTTCGTTGAAGCCTTCTAAGTTCTTTAGAGCAATCGTAACATTTCTCTAATTTGTAATACCATTATCTCTAGACGAATCTACTATTTATGAAATGTTTCATAAACGGTTTGTTGAAGCATTCTAAGTTGTTTAGTGCAATCGTGTACCATTTCTCTAATTTTCAATACCATTCTGTCTAGACCGGTGATTCCTAATCCAAGTATAAGATAGTTCTACAATAGCCTCTATTTACAAGTATTCTAATATCCTCGTATTTCATTAACTATTAGTCTATTAGAAAAGAGATGCTATGTAAAGAAAGCATCAATATGAAAGCATACCAAAAACGTACAAACAACTATAACATCTTTTATCTTGTTTCTTTTAGATTATAGTATAGAATGAAGGAAATATGTTGTTAAGAAGTGAGAGATCGAGGGGATGGTGGTTCCATCGACTCACCGTTTAGTGAAATGCCTTAGACCTTGCATCGAAGAGATTCCCTAAACTCGGCCTTCTCGTCTACGTCTTTCCTTGCAACGATTCGCCTCTTTCCTTCGTGCAAGACTTCTCTTCAGTAGAGCGTCTCCCACGCAGTCTTCCCTTTCTCTCTCAAAAAAATGAATAGAAGTGGCGTGAAGAAAAAAAATGAGAAGAAGGGCTTTATTTATAGGCTCCCAAGGCTAGCCTATAACAATTCCAAGATGTAGGCAAGGTTGTAAAAGTTACTAAGCGGTAGTCGGGCGGGCACCGAGTGCCTAGTGCTTGATTCTGTCTAGGCGTCATCTAATTCTGCCTAGGGATCGACTGTTGCTATCTAATTCCGCCTAGGCGCCAACTAGCATCTAGGCGTCCATGGCCGTTTAGGCGCCAACTAGCATCTAGGCGCCCATGACCGTCTAGACGCCACTTGAACCGTTTTTTAGAATAGTGCCTGTAGGATCAACTCAAATTAATCTCAACCATCAATCAGAAGGTACAATGAATCCGGTTTCGATTCCATCCAAACTTACCATAAATGGTTTGATATTCCAAAACTTGCCAAATATAAAATTCCAGTTAAGGATGTTACCAAACAAAATATGGATGCTTGATAAAATACCAAAAATGATAGGAAGAATATGCCAAGGTTGTTCTAAGATATAATTTGAATTTTGAATTTGATTGAATCATTTAATGGGCATCCTACACAACAATGGACCTTACCCAATATTCAAATCAGAAATCCAAACCCATCAAGCACAAGCTGCAACCAAGTCATGGTCTAACTAGTTAAGACCAAACTAATCCAAGGAACCAAATCAATATTTAATCAAACCGAGCACAAGAGCACCTATACTCGATCCAATACGAACCCAGAATAATTCATATCCAGCTAGATTAAATACCACTAGAATAAGACAACATCAAGTTTTAACCAACAACAGTATTCAATCCAATCAAACCATCAACCATTTAGGGTCTTACCAACTAGGATCAATTCGACCAGGAGGGACAAACCATAACCGTCTAATTCAAATCCAATAGACCGCTATATCCAAATGCCAAATCACTCCAATGAACTAACCATCAATGACCGAGTCCAATCCGACTACAGTCAGCAACCAAAACCCAAAGGGTCCATCTCCATCGAGTCTAAGTCAAACGTGGTTTAATGGATCCAATTACACCGGAAAGGCAAGTCAAAATAGATGCTAACATACTATATGAATTTTTTTTTCAATTACATGATCTTACAACCTTACTATGTTTTTACACCCTTGTTTATTGATTTTTTTCATTTAATTTTCTCCGATAGGGGCCGGTATCAGATTAGGACATGCCAAACCGCATCGCTATCGGCTAATAGTGCAAACTATGATTCGAAGGTCCTATTGAATTAGGTTAGGGATCGGCATTGGGCCGGACCGGGCCGCCCAAGCCCATAAAGTATGGGATCGGGCCGGATATGGGCCGGGTTTCTTTTGCCTTAAAGAAATTTCGGACCGGGTCGGACCAGACTTAATTATTATTTATGAAGTCCAATCCTGCCCACAAGAGTACTTTTTGTAAACTATATCACATGCACATTGCACTATGCGAATCCCAACATAGAGAGAAAACTTGTATCGGGCGGGCCTTGGGCCGTTCTCGGACGGACGGATGCATAGTCCAAGCCCGACCCTGTACTAATATGGACCGGGTTGGGCTATCCTAATAACCGGGCTCTATCGGGCTTTGGTCCGTCGGGCTGGGCGGACTTTTCGGACGCCTATGGACTCCGGGCCAAATGATGATCCCTAAATTAGGTTATTCAATAATATTATCATTATAATTCGGAGCTCCTTCTGTTCCTTGTAAGTTTCGTATTGCTCATAGACATGAGCAACACCTAAGAAGATGCTTCGACTTTGTTAAGTAATAGTATTATTACGTAATATTACAATAGATGCGAGCCTATATGTAATATTCCTATTGCTATATATATATATATATATATATATATATATATATATATATGAGTCCAACCCTCTCTTGAGGGGATAAAGGTTTTATTTTATTTTTTTCTTTATGGTGTTAGAGCCAAAATCCTAACCCTAGCTGCCTTTTCCAGTTCCCCCCTCTCTCTCAAACCCTAACCCTAGCCGCCGACCCATCTTGATAGTTTTGTCGGTACAACTGCTCCACCCGTCAGCTGTCGGCCTCCCCTAGTCGACGTCGTTGTCAATCGTCGCCCCCTCCTTTTCTCCCTTCGCAACTATCCCGCAACCGTTTTTCATTAAAAAAAGACGCGAGGGGGGGATTGTTGGAGTCGAGTTCTTCGGAGAGCAAACTATGAGAGTTTTGCGTGAATCTCTGAACCTCGACAGCAACATCAGGATTTAACAGAGAGAAAACTGTGATAGTTTGCGTGAATCTCTGTTCTTGGCTCGGTATCCACATCAGATTTCAACAAAGAGCAAACTATGATAGTTTTGCTTGAATCTCTGTTCCTGACTTGTGTGTTCCATCTTTGCTCTCTGTCAAGAATGCACAAGCTAGTTTTGCTAGAGTTGTTGTGAATATCGAGTTGTTCCGAGCAACGATAGTCGAATCAAGAACCCGAAGGATACTGAGCACTTAGGTGAATAGCAGTGTTAATACCACGAATGCTGGAACACAGAGGCAGGGACACCGAGTACTGGTCGACGGTTTTCTTGATTCAACTTGTCGATCGGAAGCAGGATGATCCGAATGGCTACTCAACGTGGCATAAGAAGGTCGAGAAGACCGTTAAGGAAATGCCGTTGTCAAAACATCTCACCGACAACCCTTAAAAGGCGGATAATCCCACATACGAGCAGTGAGAGACGGATGATATCAGACTGGTCACACAGTTGATGAACTCGATGAAACCATCAGTTAAGAATATGGTTCAGAACACGGGTTGGGTAAAGGAATTGTGGGTGGTCCTAGCGGTTGCGTATGATGGAAAGCGCGATTTATCTCGTATTTATGATTTAGTTGTCAGCATGGTTGTAAAAATCGCTAGTCGGCCGCTAATCAGTTAGCGGGGACTAGAAATTAATCGTTTTATTTTTTTAATTATATATATATATATATATATATATATATATGTCATCAAAGTATTAAGTACCCGAAGTGACAGTCTTATACATAATCCAAAATTCATAAAAACATAAGAAAGATTAAAGTGCTCATCAATCATCAAAAATATTATCGTGCTCACCTACTAAGGGCACGATCAGCAAAAAAGAGGACATAAAAAAAGCAAAGACCGAAAAAACAAAAATCAGCAAAATCCAGCGGTAGTCGACTGACTAGGCGCCCGCCATACCAAATTTTCGGCCGATTTTTCCAATCCTATGCAACCTCGGCCGACTAGCAACTAGGCGCCGACTAGGCCAATTTTTGCAGCATTGGTTGTCAACGTCTACCGAACTGATTAAGAGGACAAATTACATAAGGATCACTTCCGAGTCTTTAAGATTCTGACTGATGAGGTGGATCGCATGTTACCTTTGACGACAGATCTCAATGAGGTGAGTACTCAATGCTAGCAACTCTATGCCATGGCATACCTAGTCTTATTTCGTCCAGATGCAGATTCACGTAGTCTCATATTATTGCTAGGGTTGAGATTCCAACTCTGATGGAAGCCTACTTTTGTGTCATACGGACAACAAAAGTAGTTGGGACTAATACAAGCGATACACCTGCTGTTCGATCCACTTTGGGAGCTGTTCGGGGTAGATTCCGCGGGGGTCGCGGTGGTAGACATGGTGGCCGAAATATTGGTCGTGACGGTGGACGAGGTAGTTGCGGCCGTGATGGAGGACGACTGCGCACATGCTTCAATTGTGGTCAACCAGGACATTTTCAATGGCAGTGACAAGGCTCCTACCGCTAATGTTGCATCGAATACTCATAACGAAGAGCGATCCGTGAAGATGACTCCAGATACCTATACAAAATTTGTTGAATTCCTAGCTCAGTAGAATTGTAGAGCCTCTACATTTGGACCCACAGTCGATACTCAGCAACATGAGTTGTAAAACCGAAGTAATGGGTGATAGATTCGGATGAATCTGATCACATGCATGCGATCCAAGTATTTTGTATGATTATGTATCTGTGGGTCGTGTGACAGATATTACAGTTGCAAATGCTACTTATTTGAAAGTTCGTGGAAAAGGGGGTACCCGTCTCTCTCTCAGCTTGCCACTTCAGTTTTACACACCCAGAAACCCTTTCAATTTATTATCCATTAATCGGATTACTCGTGACTTGCACTGGTCTGTAACGTTCTTTCCTGATTGTTGTATTTTTCAGGACCTGAAGACCGAAAAGACTATTGGTTGGGGACATGCGGCTGGAGTTTTGTGCCTATTTGAATTAAATTCGCCTGTTGCCTGTGCCGGCGTGTCCTTCAGTCCATTTGAGTTGCACTGTCGGCTAGGTCATTCGCCTACTCAAGCTCTCCAGAAAATGTGTCCATCACTAGATCTTTGAGTTCCGTTTAATTGTGAGTCATGTAGTTTAGCTAAACATTATCGTGCATCTTATCCGATAAGTTTGAATAAAGTTGTTTCAGCTCCTTTTAAGTTAGTACATTCTGATGTATGAGGCCCATTACCTTGTTGAGTCTGTGTTGGGGTTCAAATATTTTGTTTTCGTTGTTGATGACTACTCACGAGTCACTTTTGTCTACTTAATGAAAAATCGTCCCTATTATTTGATATCTCATGTACTTCTTATACTGAAATAAAAATCAAATTTGGAGTTTCTATTAAGTTTCTTCGAAGTGACAATGGTCGTATGTGTCTCGCCAGTTCACTTTCCATCTTGCCACACATGGGATTATCACCAAACTTTGTCCCTGCACACTACAACACAATGGTGTAGCAGAGCGTAAGAGCCGTCACCTCTTAGAGACAATTTGAGCACTTATGTTTCATGCTCGCACCCCAAGGAAATTTTGGTCGGATGGTCTTCTCACGGTTTGTTATGTCATCAATCGTATGCCATCTGCTGTCTTCAATGACATTACCCCTTTTTCTAGGTGATATTCCAATCTCACTCCATTTTCTCTACTCAAATTTTTTTGGGTGCTTGTGCTACGTTCGTGATTCTCATACTACTCTTTCTAAATTGGATCTGAAGGCCCTCAAGTATATTTTCCTTTGTGCCTTCAGATCCAATTTAGAAAGAGTAGTACGGGAAAGGGTGTTTTCGGCTGAACCAAATGACCCAAACACATGACCAAAGCACGACGGTGAACCAAACAACCGAAGAGGATTGACTCCTTAATTCTCAAGAACGAGAAGTAAAATAGATAGAACTCCAATGGAGCAACTCATTAAGCAAATCAAATACATCATAATTTAACATCTTCTCTCTACAACACTCTATTTACAATAAGTTACCTAACTTAAGTCCTAAAAAAAAAAATCTAAACAAACTAGAAAGCAATTAAAAGTTAGTGAAGATCCTCAAAATCTTTCCAAAAAAGGACCAACTAGTTTTGAGTCCAGAAGTGTCTGCATCAGAGTACCCCTTTGCTTTTTGGACCCCATAATTTTTGCAACTAAACAACCAGTTTAAACTCTTAAATTCAAACTCTTATTGTCAAGTCTCAACTATTCTTTTCACACTGCACGATGATATTGCTTATTGGTAGTGTCATTTTTCTCAACATTTCCTGCAGTAAATCTGTTTTTAATTCAGTTATTAAAAAATGGCGCTGCGAGGTGTTTGGCAACTTCAGAAGTTGGTTGTGAGCTATTGTGACTGGGGTGGCAGTAGCAGGGGAATCAGGTATGCCTCTTTCCATATTGGTTAGCAGATGCACATATCTACAGATATATCACACTAGTACATCTGCCGTTTGTAAAGGTTAGCAATGATTTTATTGGAAAAGCTTCCAGTTCAAGGGTTAATTGGCTTTCTTATTCCTATGCATGTGCTTTCATTGATTGTAAATCACATTTAATTTGTACTCTGTTCTATTAACTGTAAATTTTGATTCTAAAGTATAAAAGCAGTAGATATACAATTACGTCTTCAATCCATCAAATTGTTTTAATTGTTTTTTAGACTCGTGGTCTTTATCTCATAGTGCATGAAGTTCTTTGAAGGCAATTAACTTCATTTTATTTAGTTGTCTTCTGGTTTAAGTGTTTTCTTATGCTGTAGCTTCTAATTATCCAACTTCTGATTGTCTGCTTGCTCTAGCATAAAAATTCCTAGTCCAACTTGCACTAGAACAAGAAAGGTAGTTACATACATTATTCTATTAGTTAGAAATGCCTTACTGAACCAAAGTTAAGGTTTTACATATATACTATTATTAGACAGACCTCTTCAGCATTAAACTCTATGTATATTGAGGGGGCTGATCCATAGATAAAACTTAAAATAATTTCTGCATTACATCTAAGCAATTTGGTCTCCCCAAAGCATCAACTATATGATATGCTCATTAGAAACCCCTCTCTGGTTATAGCCCAGTTTCATGCCATTGCAGGTCATCTTTCCAATATCCCAACCCTAGCACCTGAAGAGTAACAACGAAGAATTTCCGACTGTTACAAACCGAAGCCTTATTTATTTTTACCGCCTTCCTTTCCTAATTTTATTGTTACGTGAATCCAATATTCATATATTACTCAACATACAAATATTCGTATATTACTCAATGGCAGAATTTTGTATTGCGATCCTCCTTCTGACAATCCAGTTTGACCTCAGAGCACAGGCATTGATTTAATTAGGTTTCAGGGATGTTTTTTCTAATTGGAGGAATTAAAGAGGTAGACTGAACTTCATTAACTTGGTACAGGTCAGACAAACCTCGATTCTTTTCAAAAGAAAGAGAGTCAATGACATTTTATACCATTTTAATCTAAGTCTCTATTTCATAATACTAGGACATCTTATATTATTACATTAACTTGCCGCGTAAGTTTTGCTCGCAACAACAGGGTGTTGCACTAGTTGGATATTTGAGTTTGCTGGTAACATACTATTACATGTCAATGAAGTAGTATGTAGCAAATTGAATAACATTATAAAGTAGTAAGAATCCCTTATGACTAAGAAATTCCTAAAGAACCAATCGACATAAATATTTCAGTTCTCACTCCTCACCTGGAGTGTTCTAAAAGTAGCTCTGCTTGACAGCCTACATTTCATGAATTCTCCTCCAAAAGACCGTCCCTATCACGTCTGTATCGTTATTGACAAGTATCTGACATGGTTCTTCCTCGACACTATTGTCAGATAAGGGCCACTAATGTATAGGGTCCACTGGAACCCAAAACATGGTCGTGATCGTGCCAATCATGATTGAGACATGAGAAAGTAACTTTTCCTTGCAACGTATCATTTGCGGTAACTTTTTGGAACCTACTTACTAGTATGTGGTGGTCGGATGCTTTGCTTGGTCTATTTTTCTTGCTAAACTTATTTCCTTCTAAGATTACAGTTTGATATATATGGGTTCTTGCATGAAGTCAGTAAGTATTTAAATTTGTCACTAGTGTGTATGTCTTTTATCTATTTGATATTTCAAATATTTGATTTGATTTCTAGAAAAGAAGCCAACACTAAAGTTTCCACAGGCAAAAGGGATCAGATCTGATTATAATATATCAAGCTGACAATTGACTGTCTAATATCATTATATCAGATGTGATCATCGTATTTATATTAATTTTTGAACACTATTTTAATATTTTCTTTCTAAGAAAATGTTTAAAATGAATTGAAGGAAATGCTATTGCATGCCAAATCTCTAAAATTACTGTGCTGTTGTTTGTATCATCCTTTACATTGATTACCAGCTTCTGTGAGACATTGCTTGTTTGGTAGCCTTCAAATTAATTTGTTATAATAAATGGCAGGGCATTTATGGAGTCTTATTTGCCAGCATTTAAGGAAAATAATCCTCAGCTTGAGGTAGTTGAAGAACTTATCCGTGGTCAACATCCTCATTTGAAGGGTCTTTATAGTAAGCTTCTTTGTTATTTTACCTTTCTAGTGTATGTGAACTGGGAATTCTGAGAAACTGAATAGTTAATGTCCCAAAGATAAGCTTCATTGCATCAAGTAAATCATTCTCTCTGAGTTGTTGAATATATGATTTGAAAACAGCAAAAACTCCTTATTTAGCTCCCTTCAGGCTCATTCGACCCTCTGGTATGCCTATTAATGGCAGATTCACCTGTCATTTGTTTTTAGGTTTTGATGTAGTTTTTTTTTTCTTTATATCTATGTGTGTGTGTGTAAAAAATAATGTGTGTGTGTGTGTGTGTGTGTAAAAAATAATATGTGTGTGTTTCGATGATGCAGTTCTCATTAAACGTGGCTTTGTATCATATTCATGTCTGTCTTCAACTGATTGAAACAATAACTCACCGCAAGTATCCCCAGATAACCACTCCGTATCTCCTCAGCACCAGTACCATTATATATCTTATGCTAAAATTTGAGCAATTCTGTGCTTAAAACCCATTTCTCTTTTGTCGGACTGCCAACATGGGCACAAAAGTTTTCACTTGTCTTCAAACTGTAGATCAAGGTTCACAGTATCGGTATCGGACTATTCCTACGAGTATTGGTATCGGCGATATCGGTAGTATCGGCGGTTTCGGATCGGAGTATCGGATTTTTTGGTATCGGAAAAAAATAATTATTAATAAATTATTTACATTTAAAAACATATATTTTATACATTTAGGCATAATTTAAGTATTTTCAGTGTTATTTCATAGTATTTTGAAATTAAATAACATTGTAATCACCATTGTAATCACCCTTAGCGATTGGTTTACATATAATAGATTGATTTTTTTTCTTTTACATGTTTTTACAATCTTATTATGCTTTAAACCCTTGATGATTTGTCTTTTTCGTTTAATTTTTTCTTTGCCGAATTGACCGGAAAAGAGACCCTCAATGTTGGTATCGGTAAGTATCAGGTATTGGTCGGTAGCCAAACCTTATCGGTATCGGCCGTATCGGATCGGTATCGGCCGATACTTTAAACCATGCTGTAGATCTGTCCAACTATTTTTTTCATTTGGTGATTACTTGTTCTTCCAAATTTGTTTTTTAATAATCAAATTGCCGCACAGCCCCCAATGTTTAGGTTTTCATTGTCAACTTGGCTGTTTCAAGAAAAATGTTTCTAACCCTGACCTGAATTTTATTAATCAGTTTGTTCACTATCATGCGAGATTATAGTGCTGGAAGGCACTTCTAATTTCATTACTTCTTTTGGTCTTATTAAATGAAAATATGACAACCAATTAATAGGGCCTGAACACTAGGTATGAATACACCAGATGCTAAGCAACTGTGACATATCCCATAATTTTTTACCGTGATCAATTGCTGATCTTTGTTCTTTTGTTTAGTATTCAGCAGTGCACAATTTTATTCTTTTAAGGAACTACAGAATCTTAGCTGTCTATTTATCAATCCTGGTGTTGTATTTTGTGCAGAGAACCATAATGATCGAGTGATTTGCGTGAAGAACTTAACACCCGAGGATACACTGCTTCATGCAACAAGGCTAAGAAATGCGTTAGGAAGGAAGGTCATAAAGCTGAGAACGAGACATGTCACCAAACATCCTAGTGTTCAAGGCACATGGACAACTGCACTCAAATTCTAAATAGAGATTTAACTTCCACTTTGGTATTTCATCAATCTTGTTTCATCCGATTAAGCGTAATATCTAGAACATGATTTGCCCTTTCTCCAATGATAATGTTTATTTTGTTCGTGGATTCTGCAGAGAGCAAGGATACCTCTTCATGGCATTCTCAGGTGTTGAGGCGAGGTCAATGGCTAAATGGAGAGTAATTTTGAGTGTTTAAAGAATGAACTGCCATAGAATATATTAGCTGAGAGAGAGAAAAAGAATCAGGTTAATGCATTAAACTCCACAAGACAACGGAATGCACATATATGATTATATCCACTATTTATACTTTTCTCCCCTCGTTTATTTCATTTTGGAAAGTGAAGTTATTTGCTACTTTGACATAGCATCACTGGGTTCAATTTAAGCTCTCTCTCTTTTTCTTTTGCTTTTGTCTCGAGTTTATATTAAAGTACAGGGGGACCAATTTTGTATTGCTTAAAAGGTTGGCCTGTGATTTGTTTATCTTCAAAAGCAACAACGTTGTTGCAAAATTTTCAGCTACGCTTTCTTGAAGCAGAAGAAAAAAAAATAAAAGTAAATTTGTAGCAAGAATCAAGCTATCATATATTAATTACTCGTTCTGTGAACAGCAAGGCTGCTCGCTTTTCTGTTGTGTGGATCATGCTTTGTGATATGGAGTGACTCATCATCGCTGCTAATTTTGATTTGTACACAGGAACGGTCATCCCAAATTGACAAGCCGCATTCTACTGAAGTTATCTTCAACTTAAACTGCAAGAAAGTACAGGGTTTCCTGATATCTTCAACTTAAACGGCAAAAAGGGAAAAAGGGTTTCCTGACCTTTCTTGTTCGTATTGGTTACTTAGCACCTCTTAATTTTTCTTCATCCATCTAATCCTCCAGAGACGTGTCACGCTATAAATGCATCTGTGCTCATTGGCGAATCAATCTTTATAGATGTAACCCCTCTCCGTGACCATCCCCACATGAAGGTTGCTCAAGCTCCAGGAGTACAAATTCAAGAGAACTCGAAGAGATGAATGGAGGAAATCAAAGCCCCTTCAAAGTTTGGTCGCTTGACAATGGAAGCGGACACTTTAGGGGTAAGCATTCCTTTAATTTGGTTCAAATCGAACAAAAAATCGAATTAGACCGAATACCGAATAAGCAAAACCGAACCGAACAGAATTGACCCATGATTGAATTAAATCGGTTCGATTTTCGGTTGTCTCTATTTTTTTTTGGTTTATTTGCAATATATATATATATATATATATATATATATATATATATATATATATAACTTTTCTTATTCGATTTTGAACCGAAATCAAAATCCAAAATCGAAACCGAATAAAAAATTTAGTATTTTCAAATTCGAAACCGAACCGATTTTTTTAAAAAACATAATCGAATATCTTATTTCGATTTTCGGTCCAAAAATAAATAATGCTACCCCTAGGACACTTGCCCCATTAAAGTGTGTATGTACGTGACAGTGAGACGGGATTCCTTCTTTTCCTTTCGCCGGTCGATGATTCAGTAATGCACAGAGGACAATTTTGACTTGAGTGGGCATTAGGTTGGCGCTTGACAATGGAATATTTGGAAGTCGGTTTCTATGTCAAGCCAATAAAAGCAAACAGGAACGAGATGGACACTATTCTATAGTAGGCAGCTTCCCAAACAAAGTACTGCCACTTACCAATTCAATGCCAAAGGCCCAAAGCAACCCTCCAAAATAATCAATCAATATTCAATACGACCCATCGCCGAAAGCTCCATGTACTTTGAGTCTGTTCTTTAACGGGACCACTTCCTCCTTACCATTTCCTATTCAATCTCTGGATCCGTCTTCACTGGTGCACGTGAGCCTCATCTACAGAAAATCGAAGATTCCCCTTTTTGTTTCGAGAGTTCGTCATGAGCATTCTGCAACAATTTCGTATAGAGGAGTGAACTCTACAACGTTACGTTTTCATAGAGGAACGAACTCTGCAACAATATGATATCTCCATTTCGCGAAAACCAAAACTGACGTTTTCGTATCAAAGAAAGAAGAGGGTCTCTCACTTGGTTCGGTTCGTCAGAAAAAATAGTGTCAGTGTGTTCTCTTTCTTCCTTCCACCATCAAATATGGCTATCAGCATAAAACAGTGCAAAAAGTACTAATTGATACATAATACTCTGCTCGGAACATAATTTAATTTCATTTATGGTAACAGCAACGTCGACAAATTAACCAACTAGGAACGAACATAAGCAAATAATTTACATTTACATGTAAACCCTATAATATTGAAACTAGCAAAAAGAACTAGTACGTACAGTAGGAGTAGGGACAAGTGATCATATAAGCGATGATCAAGATCGATGAGCCGACCGAATCGATCTCTCTCTCACTCGTCGTCGTCCGAGCTGTCGGGGACCGGGTGCTGGTTGAGGTCCGGCCTCTGCTGCTGCTGCTGCTTCTGCTTGGTCGATGGCATCATGACCACCCGGCCCATCTGTAGCGCGTCGATCCTGGCCCCGACCTCGGTGGCCTTCTTCCTGATCGACGCGGCGGACAGGCACTCGAGTTGGGCCTCCTCCGCCGAGATCTCGTCCGGGAAGTTGAGCCTCGCGGAGCGGCCGCGCAGGAGAAAGACGGCGGTGTCGTAGGCCCTGGCTGCGGCAAGGGGGGTCGAGTAGGAGCCGAGCCAGATCCTGTTCCTCTTCTTAGGCTCACGTATCTCGGCCACCCACTTCCCCCACTTCCTCATCCTCACCCCTCTGTACACCCTCGCTTTCCCCGGAGCCGACGAGGAGGAAGTCGACTTCCTTCTCATTTCCTCGCTGCTGGTGCTGCTGCAGGTGGTGGGCCAGCAAGCTCCCTCCATCTCCATCCACCTCCTCCTCCTCCTCTCTCTCTCTCTCTCTCTACTCCATATCCATATATATATATATATATATATATATATATATATATATATATGTGTGTATATATATATATATATATATTTTTTTTTTTTTATATGTGTATATATATATATATATATATATATATATATATATATATATTTGTAATATAATTAACACAAGCAACAACAATTGTTGCATGACTTAGGAAAGGAATAATATATTCATTTAGTGACTAATGATTGAGATTAAAAAAGAATTAGAGGGGCGGTGGTGGTCTTCAGCTGCCAACCGACATACACTACAAAGGCGAGAGAGGCAGAGCTGCATCCACGTGTCGGATTGGCGACACGTGACGACCGGAGACACAGACGTGTCCGAAGCCAGCCAAGCGAGCAAGAGAGAAAGAGCGCCTCCTTCGGCTGCCTACTTGGCTTCTCTTTGCTGGTGGACAAGTGAGTAAGATGGACCCATTTGGTAATTGGTTGCTAGTGTTATGTTACCAGTTTATTCCTATCTAAGGATTGTTTGGTTGTTCTTGTTACCAGGAAGAAATTAGGGATATTTAGACTTCAAAAATACTATTTGGCTTCTAAAACATTTGGATAATACCATCTTTTATTATGTGGCATATAAATGATTGCTGATATGACAAAATTTAATATTAAAGCCTCGTTTGGTTCACGGAAAGAAAATGAATTTTATTCTATTTTTCATAGGAATGGAAAAGTAGGATTCCTGTCACATTTCCTTTCCGTTGTTTGGTAAAACAAGGAAACTACCTAGGAAAGGAAAGTAAAATATAACAATGTTCCAATAAAATTCTTACCTTTTAAAATAAAAATAATATTATTAAAAATAACATTAATGGTAAAATAAGCAATGACACATGGTTACTTTTGTCATAACTTTTGTAATAAATGTTGGGAAAGGAGGAGGGAAAATCAATCCCATGGGTCTTGAGTGGAACCATGTTCCCACCAATTTTCTCCCTTGTCAGGAAATTGATTCTCAAGTTTGTGGCTACCAAACAAAGGAAAGGAACAACTTTCCTTTCTTGGTTCCTTAAATCCGTGAACCAAACAAGGCCTAAATTTAATATTAAAATTAACATTAATATTAGTATTAAATTAACATGATAATTAACATTAAGATTAATTTTAACATTAAAATTAACCTTAACATTAAAATTAACGTTAATATTAATATTAAAATTAATATTGACATTAACAATAACATTAATATTAAAAAAAATTGGATAATTAATTTTTTGAGTTAAAATTTGCCATGTCACTTGTTATGTTAGCTGCCATGTCAGATACCACATAATGGAAGATGGCATCGCCCAAATATTTTGGGAGCCAAATAGCATAATTGTTTAGACTTTGGGTCTCAAATAAGTTTTAAAATTTGTGTTTGGGTCTCCATATTATACATAATTAGTGTTTGAGTCTCAAAAGTGTCACTCATACCTCAAAAGTGTCACTAATTATTTTTGGTGACACATTTGAGACCCAAACACTAATTATGTATAATATGGAAATCCAAACACAAATTTCATAACTTATTTGAGACCCAAAGTCTAAATATCCCAAGAAATTATATGTAACATATATGTTATAATTTTTATTATAAGTGGTGGTGTAAATTTATTGTCGGATTGAAAATTATAAATTGAGTGATGCTATATGTACTTCCAAAAATCTCATGTTTCCATGTTCCTCCGTGCACTCTCTTATTGACCGAAACAAATAGGGGAGAGATAGGGGAAAGACCTGAGCAAATAGGAGAGGACCATGTGGCAGAGGGAGATGGAGGGATGAAATTTTGGAGGTACATCAAGTATTTTCCTTATAAATTCAATGGTTTGGAATAATAGAGTTAAAATGTATGGATCAACTCTTTTTGCGATAATACAAGTTTATTGTTTCTTTTGTGATTCTATTATATTTCGATGAAAGAGAGAATTATTAAAAAATGATGTATTTGGTGTTGTAAGTAGATCTTTCAATGGATAATCGAAAATTCGAATCCGATTCGATTCCGTATCCGAACTTTCGGATATTATCCGAAATTTCGGATATCGGATTCGGATATCTGAATATTTTTCGAATATTATCCTTTTTCGGATAAGAATTCGGATATTTAGGTATTCGAATCCGTTAATATCTGATCCGACTTTAAATTGCAAATTTCGGATATAGCGATTCAGATATCAAAATTTTTATATATATTATATTGTAATGCATATGTAATATATATTAATTACTAGAGAAGATTAAAAGATTTTATTCTCAATCGAATTTTATATATATATATATATATATATATATATATATATATATATATATATATATATATATATGTTGAGCATTCTTGAAAATTTCAAGAGAAGATGAAAGGACTCAAATAAAACAATAAGTAAAGCAAGTCTGTTTAGCATTCTTGGAATTTTTAGAAGACGAAAGGGCTCAAATAAAGCAATTAAATTTGGTTTTCGGATATTCGGATAATAACTAAATTTTTAATATTTCGGATTTTGGATATTCGAATAATAACATTCAATTTTTTTTAGCTAATCGGATCGGATATTATCCAATATCCGCTAAAGTAGTTGGATACGAATTCGAAGTGTCAAAAGAGATATCCGTTCGGATGTCGGATCGATTCGGATATTACAAAAAAAAAAAAAATCAAATACGGCTACGGATATTGTCCTATCTGTACCGATAAGCATCCGTTGACACCCCTAGTTGTAAGTAGTGATGTTATAATTTTGATCTTAATATTTGTTGTAAAACCCAGCCCTTACTCTCCAAGTCCAAATTCTTAAAAAAAAAAAGAAGAACAAACCCATCCAACTCACCAGCTCTCCCATCTCCCACACCCCCACGTTCTCTCCCTAAAATTCCTCTCAGCCACAGCATTTCCCCCCAAGTCTATAAAAAACCATCATTATTTTGCTCTTCTTTCACAAAGAGGAAGAGTACACAACATCAACCCCTACCATCTCAACTCCTCTCCACAACACACTCGCCCCCTCTCGTCACCGCGGCTGACCGCTGGCGCACGCCCCCGCGCGGCCAGCACCCTCCAACCGCGGCCACCCCGCGGACTACCCCTCCGACCTCTGGCGACCACGCCTCCGCCTCGCCTCCAGCCCGCTCGGCCACCGCCCGGCGGACCCGCGCCAGAGCCCGCCCGGCCAGATCCGCTTCCCGGTGACCCCGCGCCCGCCTCCGACCCGAGTCCAGCCCGGCGCCTCCGCTCGGCCGCCGTGCCCTAGCCGCCCCGACCGGAGCCTCGCCTCCGCCCGCTGTTCCAGACCGCCTCGAGCCCGACGCAAGCGCCTCCGCCCACTTCCCCCTGTCCGGAGCCGAGCCCTAGCTCCGGCCGTCCGATCCGCCTCAGCTTCGTCTCCCGACAACCCCATGCGCGCTGTCCAGCCGCAGTCGCCTCCCAGCGGCCTCTGTCCCCGCGCGCTCGAGAGCTGTCCCGTGGCCGCTGCCCCTGTGGCCGGGCTGTCCCGAGTCAATCCCTGTCCGCACTTTCCGCGGCCTCGTCGATCCCCTGACCCGTGGCCCGCCGCTGTTTCGGCTTTCCTGTGCCGCTGTCCGCGCTTCCGTGCGCTGTCGAGGATTTCTTTTATACATCTGAGAGCTCTAGCCGAGCAACTGAGGTATAATCCCGTGTCCCTGTGTCCCTCCCGCAGCTTAGTCGATGATGACATGGTCCCGACCCCGTTACGGGGATCGGCATTTGATATTGTTGCGTTAGGGGATACGCGGTTTCGTTGGTTACGCCGCGGCGTAGTTTCTCTCTGGTACTGTGTGCTGTGGATTATTTCTTTTGGGTCTGGGTATTATTTTGTGTTATGGTTTAATCCCTTGGGTTGGTTTTGCTTGGGATTTATGTGCTGTGTGTTTGTATCTTAGGCTATGACTTACCTTGGTGGCTTTGGAGATTGGTATTTGGGTGGTGTGGTTTTGAGTGCTGTTTAATATTTCGGGTTGTGATTGTTGTGGGTTTTGTACCGCCTATGTGGCTAGGTCGTCCTAGTTACAGAGGAGGTGCTGCCCAAATTTTCGGAAAAGTATTTAAAAATGATATTTTATAAGTTTCATAATTTTTGTATATCAAAACCTATTTCTAAAACCTTGGTCCTTGCAAATGGTTTATAAAAAATTATTTCATTGGTTTTGTTGGTTTTTAAATGCAGATTTTTGAGTTTTGTATCCCCTGTTAGGCGACGACCGTATCGGTCGGATGAGCCTCGGCGAAACGCAAACGCTACAGGATTTCCTGTACGTTGAGGCGTAAGCCAGCAACGTGAGATTGCATGACCAAGTCTGAGATGCCCATTTTCTGTAAAATTATATTTAATTTATATTATGTTTTATTTTGAGAACTAGTTACTGGCCTCTAGTATTTTGGGTGCAGGGCCTCGGCCTTCTGTTTGGACCGCTTCACGGCACTCAGAGCTCACCTCGGCTATTTAATTTAAATAAATTATTGTAAGGGCATAAGTCCAGCTTTTCTTTTATTTTCTGTGGTCCTGTAATTGTGTAGCTTAGGTTTTCTATTTTATTTTCTGGTTGTTGTTTGCGTAGCTAGGCGCATAATAAAAATTGGTTATTAATTATTTTGTATAAACTTAATAAGGATTTCTCACATTTAATTAAAATGGATAAATAACTAGTAAGTTAACAAGTCTATGATTTTATTATTTAAAGAAAGTTAGTTTTATATATATTATTAAAAATATAAGTTTTGCCAATTAAATTGTAATTGCTATTTTCTCTAATAGATCGGTAATCGGTTTATCCTGTTAATTGATAACAAATATAGTTTACGACATTAGACGGATTTCGGTAGATTAATTAAATAACTTAAAACCTGGCTATGGTCTGTTCTAGGAATTGCAACTAGCACATCTAGATATGGTTTTCTCTATGGTTCTAAGCTAGGGTTCTCAACTGTAGGGTTTTGAGGACGTATTTGACTTCCTTCCCGGTACCGACATCCCGTTCCAGTCATTAACAAAGGCAAGTTTCGGTTATGCTATCTTATATTTTAATTAGTAATTGTCAAGTTGCATGTTTAAACCACATTGCTACACGGAACCCTCTCCTAGGGTTTAAATATTGATTGATATTGATTGTGGGGATATTGGGGGAATAGTGTAGCGTTTATGACCAATACTCCTCATATTGCATATTGTTATTGTGCGAGCTTACCCCTCTTACACACAGGAATAAGCCGTATCGCGTCGCTAGGATGCTATTGTACAACCCAAGCCGGTCATAGACGTTACATATTCAAATCATATTGTTTCAAGTATTGAATTGTTAAATTGCTGGAAAATATTGTTTCAACTGTTTAGCTTGCACTTTTTCGTTATTATTTTAAATGTGAGGTACATACCCGTACTTGCTCCTTTCCTGACTAGATCCCCCCCAATAGATGATATTGATGACGCTGAGCTATTGTACAATAGCCATTATGATCCTGTGCTATACCCTGCGGTGTTACCAGAGTCTCCCTTGGAGGACGCGGATCCTGAGGCCGAAGAGCCGGCCGTTAAGCTAGTTGCTATTTTCTTATTTTCTAGTTTTATTATGTTGGAAATTGTAGACTTTTGGTTTCAGTGTTTATTTCATTATTTTCCTTTCCAGTTGTATTTCTCCTTGCTGAATAAAAGTTTTAAATATTCGTAAATTCGTGTTGTGACAAATGTATAGATGTTGTTGAGATTACCTGCAAATAGAAACAGCTTACTGTCGCAGTCTCACAACGGTGCAGGCTGGGCATGATCCGATTCGACCCAATAATTTGGGATCGGGTCGTGACATATTTTTATTGGTGGCCCATGCAGGTCCGATCAACAACTTAAGTGAACATACCTAGAAACAAATAGAACACTAGAATATTGAGTTGTCACAACATAGGACCGAATTATCTATATATAAGTAACTATTTTTGCTTGCTTATAGAACGGTAGGTTACCTTGTTTACGCTTGCCCCTAAACTTGCCAGACTATGAAGACAACCTGACCTATGCCTATCAGTCGGTACTAGCAAGATCTTGTTTTCTATGCATGATGCAAGAAAACATGACAAGAGAATCGTAGTAGTAGATTGAGCAGCGGGAGGCTGCTCGAACCAGACCAGGACCAGAAGAGCTAATGATACCTAGAATTATTGATTAGCACTAGATGATACCCTACCGAAGCATAACATATTACCCTTGATTACACTTTTTCTGGCCAATATCTTTCCCAAAGTCATGTCTCCCCTACGATACAATTTCTGAAATTCGTAATCATAATGAGAATGTATGTAAGACGGTATTTATCAAGGATATATTGGTGATTAAGAATTGGAAGAATAGAATTTTGGAATACCTATATATATATATATATAATATACATGGTGAACGGAGAGTCTACTATATTCACCATTTTACAATATAGGGCCAAAATTATTTATTTTAAAATATTTATTTTGGCTTGCTTATAGTTTTATAGGTTACCTTGCTTACGTTTGTACCTAAACCTTATCTAGATTAGGCCGATTGTATGATGGTATATTTTACTACCTATTTTATTTTCTAGATTTTTGGTATAATTTAGTGTCCCATGGCTTTCGAGATTATTTTCTTCCATATCTTTATCAGATTCTAGCATACTTTAGGATCCATACTCTTTCGCCGTTTTTGGATTAAGATTATATTTTTTTCAATCTCCTTCTTTAGCAAACCTATTTCCAACTTCTCCATTTGTTGATCAAATCTTACTCCTCTATCTTTATTTGGAATCTAGATCCATTCGTTATTTTAGAGTTTCAAATTCTTCTATAGCAAACCTAATAAATTCTTATTTACCCAAAGTATTTCTACGACTATTGTATCTAACCATTTCTCTTGACCTTATTTCCAATTGACTTTCTCAGAACCAATTTCGAACCGAATTCTTTTGGAACCTTAAAGCCCCAAGGTTAATTGTTACCAAAGAATTGGTTCAACTTAGCTGGTTCACATATCTCCCAAGGGAACTATTTTTCAAAAAAAAATTCCAATATGGATTGATATTTCCTAAGTTATTCCAAGTACCAAAAATATTTTTATTTGTTGATTTCCTCCACTCAACTCGTGTAACGCCCCAGTCCCAAAATAGTAGGACTAGAAACATATCATGCCAGCTGTATACATACGAGTAAATATACGGCTCGTATGTATACATAAGCTGTAAATGTAGAAAGCCAAGACACTAAATCTCATCCACGAAAATAAATAATAATATAAAAGCAACTTTGAGTTTGTCATGTACACAATAGTTGGGCGGAGACAAATCCACTACCAACTAAATTAAATATAAAAAAATATACAAGGAAAGAATTGAGCAAGCTAGAGCAATGGCGAGTCCAAGAGCAACCATCACGAAGGAAGGAAGACATGGCCTTAGCTAGAGCACCTGCAAGAATCACAAAAATACACACATGGAGAGATCACCAGGTCCTCAGAGGGACGTAACATGACACATAATATCATGCCATAAACTGAATAGTAAGAGCTCAATAGAAAATATACATGCGTAAAGGTTCCTAACCATTCTATGTGATATACACTTTGAGAAGACAACGTTATACGCAGGAGCTTAGGTGTTCAACATAGATGGAGAGAGAGTGGTAGTAGGTAGCGCTCATAAAAGACACTATCGACCATGGGCAGAAAGTAGCTCTCATACGAGAACTATCAGCACCGGGGCAGTAAGTAGCGCTCATACGAGACACTATCGGCCCAAATCTATGTGTGTACTGAACATGTAGTCCCTACGCTAATAACTGTCTCCCCCTCCCCATGATACTATACATGTGTCGACTCCACGACACTGTTTAATCCTTAATAATTGCCAAGTCTTCTACATAATCTATTGGCAGTTATATCCTAACGTACGACCTGTACGCACCGATGTACGGTCGGTACGCAAGTCCGAAACTATATGTGACTCACAACTCACACACAACCCGTGGCACATCGTGACAGTTTATGAGATGCTCTAAACATATGGTAGTCCCTTAACTCTAAACCAATAGCATAAAGTAAAATAATTTGCATCTATATATAGTTTTGAAAGAACAACATTTTATTTGCTAAAAAAAAGAAAAAAAAAGCATGCATGATATTGTGCAAGAAATTTAAATAGTAAAGGCAAGGTGTCTTGCCTGGTGTTACGCCTGGTGTGGTGCAATGATCCAACAAGTCCTGTTATATCCAATGACCGGGGTCGATATGTGAGGGTCCGGTATTGCGTGAAAATAAGAACGTGGGATCAGTCGTGGTCAAGGAAAAGAATTGAAAAAAATAAAATAAAATAGTTATGACGTTTTGAAACTATATTTTTGTTATCCCAAAATATTTGTAAGTAGCTATATATAAAAATTATTTTAGGTTAACAAATTTTCTAGTAAAAATATCTTATATAAATACTTGAAAATGTATGTAATAATTTGGAAACCGCTTTTTATTTGATCAAAATATTTTTAAGTTTAAATAGGAAGACAACATAACCTTGTTTATATATATATTTTTAGGCAAAAGTCATATTCAAATACAGTAAAATAATACTAGTATAGTAATAATAATAATAATAATAATGACTATAATATCAGTAATAATAATTACTAATAATACTAATTAATAACAGTAATACAATAATAATAGTACTAAATATTTTAATAAGTTTAATTAAAAAAATCCCAAAAAATATAGCTCTCTTTAATAATAATAGTAGTAATAATAATAATAATAATAGTAACATTACTAACCCCTAAAGAACTATCCAGCCCCTATCTTTACGATTTAATATGAGAGGGAGAGAGAGAAAATTTTTTGGGAGGGGTTTTACCGGGGCTCCGGCGTGGTCGCCGGCGGCGAAGCGCGGATGGAGGGTGGTCACGCGCGGTGAGATGCGGCTCTGGAGGCTGCGCCTTGCCGGAGAGGACGCGGCTCGGCGGAGCAGATCCGTGGCGGGGAGCGGCCGATCGGTGCTCAGGCGGAGGGAGGTAGCCGGTGATGAGGATCGACGGTGGAGTGGCACCGGTGGCGTCGGAGTCTGCGGCGGAGGCGAGGTTCGGGAAGGCGGCCATGGAGGATCGGGGTACTAGATCTGGGGGTCGACAGTCGTTGTGGAGGCAGGGCAAGCTCGCAGAGGCGGCCGGCGGTGATTCGAGGCGGGCGGCCACCAGTGGCGGCGGAGATCGACGACGGACGACGGAGTTTGGTGGAGGCGGCGGGTCCGTGGGGCCTTGGCGGAGGTGGCGAGGCCCAACGGCGGCGGCGGTGTCTCGTCGACAGCGGACGGCTGGGACCCCAGGTGAGGTTCGATTTCTCCTTCTTCTTCCTTTGGTGGTCGGTATGGTTTTGGGGCGGTGGTGACGCTGGCCTTGGCGGTGGTTGACGACGGTAGTGGTGATGATGATAATGGTGGTTCGGGGTTGGCGATGTCGGAGGAAGTTTCGGTTGGTGGTTGTGTTGGCAGAGAGTTCGGGATCGGCAGATGGAGAGAGGGGTGGCGCGCAGAGAAGTTACGGTGGTGGTGATGACGGGGATGCTGCCAGGGTAGCCAGACAGGGGTCTGTGGCCGGGATGGCAGTTGATGCAAAGGAGATTGGATGGGAATGTGCTGGTGATGGAGACGGGTGGCGGTGATGGTTCGAATTAGGGTTAGGGTCGGGTCGTGGTTATTGCGTGTCCTGCGTGACGCGGATAATAAAGGGAGATGGTGTCCGATGTGTCGGACACGGGGACAATGTATTTGTAATGGAAATTGTAGTGGATGTAGAGGCACAAACACGATGCACAATATTGTGGATGTGGGAAAAATTATGGAAGAGTACCTGCCTATTTATAGGATGTAGGAATTCTCAGTTGGATAGGGATTGGGATTTGATTAAATCCCCAATAGATAATATAAATTTTAATTCAAATAAATCAAATCTAAATTTAAATTCAATTCCAATTTAATTCTAGATCATCTAAACTCAAATATAAATATAAATTCTACCTTTAATTTAAATCGATTTAAAATCCAATTCAATATAGATAAAAACATATCTGCAATTTAAAAGCCATTTTAAAATAAGGTCAATAAAATTCTTTCCAATTTAAATCATAATAATTAATTAAATATTAAATCAAACAATATTTCAAATACCATTTTCATGATTAAATAAATATAGTAATAATTAATTTCGAAAATTTCACGATAAATACTTAAATATTAAATCATAAAATAGCTTTTATGAATAACAAAACATATTAATAAACAAATTTCAAATTTCGTAAATATCTAGGATATATTTTATATAAACCAAAATTTTCCAATTCACTACTTATTTTTAAACGACGAACAAAATAATTCTTTATAAAAAAATATTAAAAAATTGTAGTAGAAATTTAGGGGATTTACATCCTACCCAACTTACAAGAATTTCGTCCTCGAAATTTAGGAATAGGTAGGGTTGAGAAGATACGAGGGTAAGGCAACACAAATCATTGGGCGAGGTAACGAAACGACAAATATGCTTTTAGAAAATTATGATTTCGATAATGACGAAATAATTCACGATTTTGGAATTGAACGAGGGTTGCTAGTCAAGGTAAAAAAAATCATGATAGTACGATGGAAGTAGCTTAAGTGGATATTTTGGGGACTTGGGAGATAGGGCTCTTCGAAGAAGATTGTATGGTAAGTGTTTAGGTTGAGGGCACGAATGAAAGGATGATAGGAATCATTCAAGTGATTAGGGGTCACGATAGAAGATATAGGGTCGTCTATAGGGTCGTCTAGGTTTAGAGTTGAATCATCTTCAAATTTCATAAAAGGTCATGAAAGTTGAATCTAGGGTCGAGGAAAAAGGCAAGTAGCTCAAGACGGGGATAGTCATATTGGTTGGTCATTGGTTAAATATCCCCAAGTATATAAAAATATCATGGTCATAGGAGAATGGTTTGGTCAATCTATCGATCACAAGCCTTGTCAAGAATAGTTAAAAGACGAAAGCCAACAAGAGTCCAAAGGAGATGTTTTCGTATGCCAATATGTGATTCAAAGGCGGTTGTATAATTCCAAGAGAATTGCCAAGGTAATCGCGGAGGAGACTCTAGAGACAAGTTTACTATGTCTCCATCTACGTAGAATGATATACGAAAGGCGAACCAAAGTGCAATAGGTTGATCAGACCATCCATGCACCAGTTCTGGTTAGACAGTATGTTAGTGGGAGCGACCCATTAAGATACGTCATGATCAAGCTTGATAAGAAAATAAGCTTGCAAAATTTATGCTAAGTTAGTATTAAAAATAGTCAAAGTATAAGTAAGGAACCATGATAAAGGAGAATTAAATAGTCCAAGATTTTTTAAAAATCAAGTCTTGCCCAAAGTTTGGGCCTATACAGCCGGCTTGGTTGACTAGATAAGTTAGGGTCTACTGAATTCTATGGTCTAAGTAAACCTATCAATGTGGTCCACAAAAATGTTGGTTTAGGTCGTGAGACATTCTACCCAACTTACAAGAGTTAAACTAGTAGTGTGATGGGATAATGAGTTAAGCAATCAAGGTAAGGCACAGAATTAAGCATTAAAGGAAATCAAGTAGAACATCATCACATATCGGGTTGAAAGAATTTAGTCGAGATTGAGTCCCTATCTGTGGTCGAAAAGTATATCGGTACCGTGGTAGGGTTATGATTTAGTCTTTATAAATCGAAAGTCGTGTCAAGAAAATAGAGTACAAGGGGTGTGTTTTTAGTGGGGCATGATATACCGACATGAAGGTGGGCTCGTCTAGATCTTGCGTATAAAATTTGTTGGCTGAAAAAGTCTAGTGTTGTGCTCCAAATATCGAAGTCACGGTAAAGGGCACAAAAGAATTTAAAATAGAAAGTGGGAGTTCATGAGATAATGATTAACGCACAAAATAAATGACCAAGTTAAAGCAGGAAATAAAGACAATTCAGTTTCCAGTAGATCAAGGTAAAATAAGTTAGAGACACAGTTTCTAGAGAGGAGACAGTCTCTTAGATGGAACATGGTCAAGGGAAAGATGCTAATCATTTCTAAACAATTAGATGGTCACGATAAAAGGTCTAGATTTGAGGGAAGGTCGAGTGAGTCAAGATTGAAATATAACCACATGATTCGGCAGATGACCAACGACACTCGAGTACATACAACTATCATGGCAATTAATGAGGAATACTTGTATCCCATTAGGGTGACTTGCTTGCTTCTTGGTCCTCTACCAATATATGATCTAATTTCAAATTTCAAGTTCCTCAACAGTTTCGAAATAAAATCTCAAGATACTCCATCAAGTATTTAAGCATAACTTAAAGTTTAATTTCCTTTAAATAAATTCCAAATACCTTCATCATATCTAATGCGGCACAATTAAATTTTTATAATAAGCCATCACTTTTAAAATTTCCCAATTCTCAAAGGTACCTCGATATAAACTTTTAGCCTATTTCATTAATCGCAAATCATGTGACACAAATTAAATCCTTTTTTTTACCAAAATTTAAATATCCATAATCAAGGCTTTAAACTTGAAATTTAAATAACTCTATAAATCATAGATCATAGGACAAAATTTAAAATTTGAATTTTTCCTTCAAAGTCGATATCTTCCAAAAAATTTAAACAAAATTTTTTTTTCCATCATCTCTTCAAAATTTAATAAACTTATAAATCGTACGCGCAATTTAAAACCTCATGTTCTCTCCCTTCTAAACTTTCATCTCTCTAGTCGTCTACAAAATCATAATTTAAACTCTTTAAATAATCTCGAGATAAACTTTATCATATTACAATCCAAACTTAAAGTTAACCGTAAATCAAGTGTCACAATATAAAAACTCAAGATATTTCTCAAATTGATTTCATATCCCTAATAAATCATAATTATTTCACAATTTCAAAATTCATAAAAATTTTATTTTCTCGATCTAGCTATCCTCTTGTGTATACCACCTTGTAAATTTAAAATAAAATTTCAACTATCCTTTGATGGCGGTAATATACTAATACCCAACTTGGAATAAACTAATCCTTAAAATCATATCTCTAGGAAAAATAAATGCCTTTATACTCAAATATAACCTCAATGGATATTATTTGTCAATATAATCTTTCTAGCCATATGGTTGACCAATAAGTGTATAGTAGTGTAGTCATCTTCCTATCAAGTATGAAAATAAAAATTACGGTAGGAAGAGCTCAAGCAAGATGCAAATCAAGGAGGTCGAACAAGAGTTCAAAATTTGAAGTCAAGAAAGGGTGTCAAGTAGGTGGATGAGATTCTAGACTCTAATCCTATATTGCAGGCCCGTTCGGTATAGTCATGTAACCGGAACGGCAAACTTGACCTGCATGGGCCACCACAAAAACATGTAACGCCCCAGTCCCAAAATAGTAGGACTAGAAACGTATCATGCCAGCTGTATACATACCAGTAAATATACGGCTCGTATGTATACATAAGCTGTAAATGTAGAAAGCCAAGACACTAAATCTCATCCACGAAAATAAATAATGATATAAAAGCAACTTTGAGTTTGTCATGTACACAATAGTTGGGCGGAGACAAATCCACTACCAACTAAATTAAATATGAAAAAAATATACAAGGAAAGAATTGAGCAAGCGAGAGCAATGACGAGTCCAAGAGCAACCATCACGAAGGAAGGAAGATATGGCCTTAGCTAGAGCACCTGCAAGAATCACGAAAACACACACCTGGAGAGATCACCAGGTCCTCAGAGGGACGTAACAAGACACATAATATCATGCCATAAACTCAATAGTAAGAGCTCAATAGAAAATATACATGCGTAAAGGTTCCTAACCATTCTATGTGAGATACACTTTGAGAAGACAACGTTCTACGCAGGAGCTTAGGTGTTCAGCATAGATGGAGAGAGAGTGGTAGTAGGTAGCGCTCATAAGAGACACTATCGACCATGGGAAGAAAGTAGCTCTCATACGAGAACTATCGGCCCCGGGGCAGTAAGTAGCACTCATACGAGACACTATCGGCCCAAATCTATGTGTGTACTGAACATGTAGCCCCTACGCTAATAACTGTCTCCCCCCTCCCCATGATACTATACATGTGTCGACTCCACGACACTGTTTAATCTTTAATAAATGCCAAGTCTTCTACATAATCTATTGGCAGTTATATCCTAACGCACGGCCTGTACGCACCGATGTACGGTCGGTACGCAAGTCCGAAACTATATGCGACTCACAACTCACACACAACCCGTGGCACATCGTGACAGTTTATGAGATACTCTAAACATATGGTAGTCCCTTAACTCTAAACCAATAGTATAAAGTAAAATAATTTGCATCTATATATAGTTTTGAAAGAACAACATTTTATTTGCTAAAAATAAGAAAAAAAGCATGCATGATATTGAGCAAGAAATTTAAATAGTAAAAGCAAGGTGTCTTGCCTGGTGTTACGCCTGGTGTGGTGCAATGATCCAATAAGTCCTGTTATGTCCAATGGCCGGGGTCGATATGTGAGGGTCCGGTATTGCGTGAAAATAAGAACGAGGGATCAGTCGTGGTCAAGGAAAAGAATTGAAAAAATAAAATAAAATAGTTATGACGTTTTGAAACTATATTTTTGTTATCCCAAAATATTTGTAAGTAGCTATATATAAAAATCGTTTTAGGTTAACAAATTTTCTAGTAAAAATATCTTCTATAAATACTTGAAAATGTATGTAATAATTTGGAAACCATTTTTTATTTGATCAAAATATTTTTAAGTTTAAATAGGAAGACAACATAACCTTGTTTATATATATTTTTAGGCAAAAGTCATATTCAAATACAGTAAAATAATACTAGTATAGTAATAATAATAATAAAAATAATGATAATAATAATGATGACTATAATATCAGTAATAATAATTACTAATAATACTAATTAATAACAATAATACAATAATAATAGTACTAAATATTTTAATAAGTTTAATTAAAAAATCCCAAAAACTACAGCTCTCTTTAATAATAATAATAATAATAATAATAATAATAATAATAATAATAATAATAATAATAATAATAATAATATTAATAACATTACTAACCCCTAAAGAACTATCCAGCCCCTATCTTTACGATTTAATGTGAGAGGGAGAGAGAGAGAGAGAGAAAAATTTTTGGGAGGGGGTTTTACCGGGGCTCCGGAGTGGTCGCCGGCGGCGAAGCGCGGATGGAGGGTGGTCGCACGCGGTGAGATGCGGCTCTGGAGGCTGCGCCTTGCCGGAGAGGGCGCGGCTCGGCGGAGCAGATCCGTGGCGGGGAACGGCCGATCGGTGCTCAGGCGGAGGGAGGTAGCCGGTGATGAGGATCGACGGTGGAGTGGCACCGGTGGCGTCGGAGTCTACGGCGGAGGCGAGGTTCGGGAAGGCGGCCATGGAGGATCGGGGTACTAGATCTGGGGGTCGACAGTCGTTGTGGAGGCAGGGCAAGCTCGTAGAGGCGGCCGACGGTGATTCGAGGCGGGCGGCCACCAGTGGCGGCGGAGATCGGCGACGGACGACGGAGTTTGGTGGAGGCGGCGGGTCCGTGGGGCCTTGGCGTAGGTGACGAGGCCCAACGGCGGCGGCGGTGTCTCGTCGGCAGCGGACGGCTGGGACCCTAGGTGAGGTTCGATTTCTCCTTCTTCTTCCTTTGGTGGTCGGTATGGTTTTGGGGCGGTGGTGACGCTAGCCTTGGCGGTGGTTGACGACGGTAGTGGTGGTGATGATGATGATGATAATGGTGGTTCGGGGTTGGCGATGTCGGAGGAAGTTTCGGTTGGTGATTGTGTTGGCGGGGAGTTCGGGATCGGCAGATGGAGAGAGGGGTGGCGCGCAGAGAAGTTACGGTGGTGGTGATGACGGAGATGCTACCGGGGTAGCCGGACAGGGGTCTGTGGTCGGGATGGCAGTTGATGCAAAGGAGATTGGATGGGAATGTGCTGGTGATGTAGACGGGTGGCGGTGATGGTTCGGATTAGGGTTAGGGTCGGGTCGTGGTTATTGCGTGTCCTGCGTGACGCGAATAATGAAGGGAGATGGTGTCCGGTGTGTCGGACACGGAGACAATGTATTTGTAATATAAATTGTAGTGGATGTAGAGGCACAGACACGATGCACAATATTGTAGATATGGGGAAAATTATGGAAGAGTACCTACCTATTTATAGGATGTGGGAATTACCAGTTGGATAGGGATTGGGATTTGATTAAATCCCCAATAGATAATATAAATTTTAATTCAAATAAATCAAATCTAAATTTAAATTCAATTCCAATTTAATTCTAGATCATCTAAACTCAAATATAAATATAAATTCTACCTTTAATTTAAATCGATTTAAAATCCAATTCAATATAGATAAAAACTTATCTTTAATTTAAAAGCCATTTTAAAATAAGGTCAATAAAATCCTTTCCAATTTAAATCATAATAATTAATTAAATATTAAATCAAACAATATTTCAAATGCCATTTTCATGATTAAATAAATATAGTAATAATTAATTTCAAAAATTCACGATAAATACTTAAATATTAAATCATAAAATAGCTTTTATGAATAACAAAACATATTAATAAACAAATTTCAAATTTCGCAAATATCTAGGATATATTTTATATAAACCAAAATTTTCCAATTCACTACTTATTTTTAAACGACGAACAAAATAATTCTTTGTAAAAAAATATTAAAAAATCGTAGTAGAAATTTAGGGGGTTTACAACTCGAAACCTTACTTTTCCTAGGCAACTTCTTGATCAATTCAAGGCCTAGAAAGCTTTTAAACTCAATGCTTGAGTATCATGAAGCACGAACGGTCAGAGAATTAATTCCATCCTATTATTGAATTTTCTTTAGTCATTGAAAAACTTTTTGAATTGTTAAATTATCCCTTTGAAATTTCCATGGACAAAGTTAAGAAAATATTCAGTGACCTAATATGGCTTCGCACGTATGCGTCGCAACCATCTATTTGAATTATAGAAACTGCGAGTATACTGCAGCCAGTTACGCACTGGCGGGGCATAGACTCTAAGTTGAAGTGATTCAGGTGTTGATAGGTTTTTGGATATTATTGAGACTGCGTCCTAAATGCATCAAATTTGTCTCCTATGTTGTTCAGCCAGAAAATGGATAAAGTTGATAGACTACTCGAAAACCTATTACTATTCAAGCTATGGAGCCAAAATTTTACTGCAGTCAAGTACTGTCACGACCCGCACCCATTTTTTTTTTTTTCAAAACGGATACGAGACGTGTCCAAGCCAGCCTACGCCGCAGTGTCGGCGGTAGAACGCTGTCACGGCCATGAAGATCAAATCACAAATAGTACTCATTCACAACAATTAATTTAATTTATAAAGATCACAAGTTTTGCTTTTGCAGAAAATATAAACTTTTACAACTATAGAATGACTACAACTCAACTATCTAGCTAGTCTCTAGGCTTCTGGCTGTAAGTATCCCCGTATCTCCCATGCTAAGTAAATCCACGGCTAACCTGAAAATGTTGGTTTCCAGTCAGGAATGGAACGAGCACAATTCACTGAATGCATTTTCAAATAAAAAAAATGACTATAAAACAAAGGTTAGACATCAATCATGAGTTTTGAAAATAAACAATAAATACGGAAAACCAATATCAATAAATAGACACAAAACTACTTTCCCCAACTGTTAGAAGTACCTTTGACATATGATCGGTCTGGGGTGCTACACCGCACGGTCTACGAGGTCTACTTATAGAAATTAAACAATGTCTACGAGGTCTACTTGCAAAAAATAAGCACTGTCTACGAGATCTACTGCAGAAAATAAACACTGTCTACGAGATCTACTCAGAAAATAAACACTGTCTACGAGATCTACTGCAAAAAATAAACACTGTCTACGAGATCTACTGCATGAAAATAAACACTGTCTACGAGATCTATTGCATGAAAATAAACACTGTCTACGAGATCTACTGCAGAAAATAAGCACTGTCTATGGTCGGATCACACATCCTTGGTACTTCTCATTCCCGACTCAACAATTTATAATAGAGTATAAAAATCACATAACCAATGGCTAATCAATGAAATATAGTAAAAATCAATATCGAAATGCAGACAATAAACTGTACTCGCCTGTGGTCCTTTGCTGGTGAAACCGACAAATCTGAACTACTCAATGAGCCACAATAGTCAAAACCCGTACAACAGTCTCCGGAAGCTGAAATAAACATTACCAATATTTTTAGAATAGTCAAATTAGCTAGGATTGCCTGTCCTTAAGTCCAATTCTGGACACAGGGGCAAAACGGTAATTTCGGGTCAAAACGATGTCCGCCGTTGGACCCGTTTTGCACCGAAAAGCGTGCCAGCGTCAACGGTCTCTAAAGTCGTCAAAATATATGTCTACGGATCCAGTTTTTCGATACGAACCCAACCGTATGTCCAGAGTTGGATTCCGGCGGGCCGTGCACAAAATCGCCCGTTGAGTGGAACCGCGGGGCCCGCAAAACGACGTCCGATTCAACTGTCTCATAATTGGACCAAATTGTCATGCAGGACCAGAAAAACAATACGGTCCTGTTGGCGCAAGTTTCGTCTCAATCTGACGAGCGTGCACAAAGTAATTGGGAAATTTGCAACGTGTACGATACGGTGAATTTCGACGGATACGCATCAAATTCGTCGCGCACACGCGACCAATTTGAATTCCGTCAAAGCCCACACGACCACAAAGCCGTTACGCAGCTTTCGATACTTTCGGTTCACGATCACGTCGCCCGGAATGGCGGGACGGACGTGGTATCGAGCGATTTTCAAGTTTATTAAACATGATTTTGTTGAACTTTAGAATCAAATATCTTGTCATCTACTTACTGAAATACGAATCTACAAGAAGGGTTATGATGCCCTACATGTTGTCAATAATTGTGTTCAGGTGGAATTTCTAAAAAGTTACTGGATCGATCGAAATCGATCCGCCAATGTAGGTTCCTGGACTGTTTCATGTTCTGTTTTAGGACATGAGTTTTCTCGAACTTTGGTTCGATTTCTCTTGAACTCTAAACCGCCTAAATCGAAACTACTTGAAGGGGTTTAAAGTGGTATAGTTTGTCATTGTACCTGAGAAAATGGTTCGAGAAATCGTCGAGCAGGCGCGAAGAATTCTAGCGACGAACGTCGCACTCCGCTGCGACTGCTGCTGTGTTTCCATCCACGCGCGCGCTCGTGCGCGCGCGGCCGCACGGCCCTGGCCGGCGCTCTGGCGTTCGCCTGGGTTCGCTATCGATGCGTGGAGGCGCGTCCAGTCGGTGGTCGGCGCTGCTCCTTTAGGGTTTTGGTAAAACTCTCCCTCTCGCTCTGTATATATATATATATATATATGCTGCGGTTTTGTGTTAAAACCGAGCGGGGGGGGGGGGGGGGGTCTCTGCTGTTCGCAGCAGTCTGGGCTCGGGCTGTAGGGAGCTCGGGCCTGTGCTGCCACTTCTTTTGTATTTTTTTTATTCTTTTATTATAACTAATGTGTATATATTTATGTATACAATATATCAATACATGTATATATATATACTTATATACATACACCTATATACTTGTATTTATATATACACACAAAAATTATTTATATTTATATATATACACATACATAATATTTATATTTTTACATATGCACGCACGCACCTATATTTATATTTATATATAACAATTCACCAAAAATCTAATTAAGTACTTTTAATAAAAATACCAATCTCAATTTTATCTATGTACATATATACATATATACTTATACCCCTATTACCATATATATTTATATACCTCTATTCATACACATATATCTATAATATTTTTATCTATACATACCTGTATATATATCTATATGTACACTCATCCATTTATATACATTTATACCCCATATATTTATATATCCATAAATACTCATTTAACCAATGACAATGATAATCCCGATATTAACTAAAATACTCCAATATTAGTTTTGGGTGGACCTATCCTACACCATCTTTACTGGCTTCAAAAGATCATACAATTTTGGTGAAACACTATTTAACAATAATAATAGTACTTATAATCTACCCATAACAAATATTCAGCAAATAATTGTCAATTCCTAAAATTATATACCAAGACATTTGCATTTACCAAGTATGTCGACAAGGCCGGATTTGATCTCACTACACGCCTACCTGGGCTTGGATTTAACTTGGGCCCAATCCGGACAGGTTCGGTACAACCGGGTTCCCTAAGACTCAATAATATAATTTAATGATAAATAAAAACTTCGGTAAGGGTTAAGTCGCAACTTGGCCTGATTTTCCTAGTTAGAAGAGTCATATGACTCGACCTTCCCCTACCATGGCTAAACACTAGTCAAAGCACGCTACTACGCTATCCGTGCCATGATTCCTAGTCGTCTTGTACTCCAATTCTCAACTATGGCTAAAAATCATCCACCGTAATAATTAACTATTTAATTATTTATAAAAATCTAATATCACTATTTAAGTAAAATAAATGAAATAAAAAATATTTTTATTATTTCCGGGAAGGGAGGCTACAAATCTACCCACCTTATAGTAATTTCGTCCTCGAAATTCTAATTCGTAACTATTCTTAAACTTCAAAAAAGGAGGTCTACAAGAACCTCAATTTCCTTAAATTAATTCCTCAAAATTTAGTTTATATCCTTCTCATTGGCAATTTTGGCAACTACCAAGTCTCTAGGACCTCTACCCACCTTTGGTCACAGTACTCCCTCAATCTTATGTCACTAAACTTTATAATCTTCCAACTAACTACTAAAATTTCTACCAATAGATATCTAATGTACATGGCATCTACAATCCTCTCTTATCTATCAAGCAACCCAAAATTTAACAAACAACAATTTACACAAGTAGCTAAGACAAATTCTAGTAAGCATGGCCGTTCGTCGCTCTAAAATAGGAAGGACGGGGAGGTAAGGAAGAATAATCGAGGGCAATTATGAAGTCTCAAGAGCGGTAGAGGATATACAATAATACAGATAGAAAGGGTATATATTAGTTTTATTCGCTAGATTGGGCTACTCTAGTCCAGTCACTTGCTACATCGAAGGACCCTTCGTTTCATATAGGAGCCTGCAATCCATGCAATACAGAAGTCATGTTCTCGAAATTCTAAACAAGGTTTCGTACTGAAACGAAATTCGAGAAATCAAGATTTATGCTCCTTTCGTGGTTATTTAAACACACAAGCAAGGGTAATCACTCGTTGGTTGGATTAACCTTGAATTTCAATCTATATGGACTGGTCAAGATCCCAGCGATAAAACTGTTTCTACTAGTTAGAGTAACCTAGAATAGGTTTTCACCCAAGTGATTGAGCTAGTTGTCAGTCAAGTTGGTTAGCTAAATCCTAAAGTTCAAAATGCTCCTTCGGTGACTTTTGTGTTTAAGTAGCACAAGAAGACACAATTGAGCGGCACATTAGTGACATGTGCGTAGTGGACTTCGAGTGAATCACAACCATATATTGGGTTGAATGAATTGGGTCAAGGTTGAGTCTCTAATTGTAGTCGAAAAGTTTACCGGTACTATGGTAAGGGTTATAGCTGGTCCTTTTTATCTGAAAGTCGTACCATGAAAATAGAGTACAAGGGGACGTATTTGAGTGTGACATGATATATCTAGATGAAGGTGGACTCGTCTAGATCTTACATATAAAATTTGTTGGAAGGTAACAACTGGCCTCGTGCTCTGAATATTAATGGCACGGCCGGGGACACATATGATCTAAATAGAAAGTGGGAGTCCATGGGGCTCTAATTATCATCCTAGTGAAAAATTATTCTAATTAATCGGTAATCCTCGTATATCCTAAAATTTTAGGGCTTACGGTCTACCCACCTTTGAAGCCGGGACAGGGTTCTAGGAATAATGAGGCTAGAAGAATTCCAAAAGTCCGGGTATTGTACCTCGACTCTTGTTAATAAAAAAATAAGGCACGACATTCGGAATATGGTAGATATAAGTCAATTCAAGGATCGTTCCTCCATAATTGAAAAACGAGGTTGTACAATAACACGTGGTTGATAAAATAGAATGATCTACTCGTCTATAGTATACAAGGGTTATCGACGGGGTAACCAACTCTAAGGCACCTCGCATGAAGAGAATTCTATCAACTGAGTTTGTGAATCTCTATTGGTGTCAACCTGCCATACTATTGTCACAAGAATTGTAGTGATCATGTATTGTTGTTGACAACTGGTAGGTCATAAGATGACAGGGTATTTAAGCTATAGTATTGGCTAAGCTAGTGACTGTGGTGTTCCAACACTAGTTAGGTCTTAAAAATTTACATAACTAGAGTAATATTTATTGGAAACCAATCTCGGGATGAGTGTCATGGTGAATGATTACCCTACTCATCTCATGTCTAACTGTGGGCTTCGGTCGAGGAAGGGTGGGTTCAAGGCTCAAGGGTTGCTAGTTAAAGCAAGCTTCAAACAGATAGTCAGAGACTCACAATAAGTTGGTTTCTTGAAAATAGATAGTCTCCTAGGTTGGCATTTTGACTAAGGAGAAAACCCTAATCATTCTCAATTTCAGATGGCTAGGGGTTCCAATAGTAGCTTGAAAGTCGAGAGGAGAACGAGTAACTCAATCACATGGCTGGCTGACGATAGTTACCCTCGTGTATACAACTACCATAGCTATGGGGATACTCGGTATCTCTCTACCAATTACGAGCTTCTGTCTTTCCAAATCAGTGAGAGACAAAACAATAAAGAGTTCAAGAAAGATGTTACTGAATACAATCACGTGATCCAAAGACGAACGTACAATTCAAGAGAAATTGTCAAAGCAGTCGCGGATGAGATCCTAGATACATCTATATCTCAATCCACGTAGGGTAATTAAATAAAGTACGAACCAAATGCATCATGGTTGATCAGACCATAATACACTGATTCTGATTAGACAATAAGTTAGTGGGCGTCCCCAATAAACATATGTCTTGAATCAAGCTCGATAAAGAGTAAGCTTGCAAAACTAGGCCGTGATAGCAACATTGGTCAAAATAGTCAAATTACAAGTACGCAAGAATTTGAAAGGAGTTACAAGTAGTTTGAGTTTTATGAGAATCAAACCTTACCCGGCGTTCTTGCTTACACGGTTATCCTACTATCTTCTTATCCATAATGCCTTGGCGACTAATGGGTTATGAACCTCTAAACTCTATATTCTAGGTAAACCTATTGGCGTTAAACAATATCCTCGTCGATAGGCCACAAGGACCACGGAATGCTAGATCGGGAGACACGCTACCCAATCTCACAGAGCTTCCACTACTATTGGCTTCGGATCTTATAGAACATACAGGGCACTGTCCTATCCTCCATGGTATCCCAAACTTGTATTCATGTTTGAAGTCGTTTCACCGTGGATTACGCCTCGTCCGTATACTCTGGCTGTGGTAAACCCTTGGTTTCGTAACTCAACATGATACAAAATCGAACACCTCTTAACTCTACCCAATATTTGCTCAAGGGTATCAACGATCAAGAGATGACCACTAGCCATAGTTTTGGCAATAATCCATCACCTATATTTTCTTAAACTAATTTTACCTCTAGGGGTTGTGTCTCGCCAGTGTGCTGCTGGCTGCAGTGAATCCCTAGTCTCCAAAATTTAAATAAATGGCGACAGTGCGCTGCTGTCCTGCTAGTATGAGTTAACTAACATTCTCGTAACTATATCTGTAAATAAATCCCTGAGCTTCTAGAGATTTAAATAAGTTGACTATGAAATAAGACATAAATATTTGTCCTATCAGTCACAATCTTTAAAATAACAGATTGCACAGGGAGGAATAAACTGAAGACAAAGAACTACAAACATTCTGGTATCTCTTTCATGTGTATTCGAACCATGGAAGAAAATTTTTGGATCAATTTTCCTCGAGATTTGTATTTGAATAACCGAATCAGGAATTTTAAACTATTCCCTTACGGCAAAATAGGATTTTAAATGGGCAATCTAGACTAAGATATGGTGACGATATCCAAGGAGGCAAGAGAATGAATTGAATAATCTATCAAGGCTAGATCATTAATTCTATGAAGCCATGTCCCACCAAGTGAATAATCCATTCACATTGGTTCGTATTGTCATGTCAAGAAGAAATAGTGTACCTATGGGGATCTGACAAACTATCAAAACTAATAACTCCTCTTCTAAATTGCATGGCTTAGACTACCCATCGGTAAATTTGTATAAGGGACTCCTAGTCCTAGTCATTCTCTTAAATTAAATTAACTCTAACTTGTGAATGAGCATTTCCTATTCGCAGGCTCGCAATAGTACGACTAACTTTAGTACTATCACGAGTTCGCATGATTTGCAAAGACTGACCTGCATGGGCCACCACAAAAACTTGTCACGACCCGCACCCGTTTTTTTTCTTTTCAAAACGGATACAAGACGTGTCCAAGCCAGCCTACGCCGCAGTGTCGGCGGTAGAACGCTGTCACGGCCATGAAGATCAAATCACAAATAGTACTCATTCACAACAATTAATTTAATTTATAAAGATCACAAGTTTTGCTTTTGCAGAAAATATAAACTTGTACAATTATAGAATGACTACAACTCAACTATCTAGCTAGTCTCTAGGCTTCTGGCTGTAAGTATCCCTGTATCTCCCATGCTAAGTAAATTCACGGCTAACCTGAAAATGTTGGTTTCCAGTCAGGAATGGAATGAGCACAATTCACTGAATGCATTTTCAAATAAAGAAAATGACTATAAAACAAAGGTTAGACATCAATCATGAGTTTTGAAAATAAACAGTAAATACGGAAAACCAATATCAATAAATAGACACAAAACTACTTTCCCCAAGTACCTTTGACATGTGATCGGTCTGGGGTGCTACACCGCATGGTCTACGAGGTCTACTTGCAGAAATTAAACAATGTCTACGAGGTCTACTTGCAGAAAATAAGCACTGTCTACGAGATCTACTGCAGAAAATAAACACTGTCTACGAGATCTACTGCAGAAAATAAACACTGTCTACGAGATCTACTGCATAAAAATAAATACTGTCTACGAGATCTACTGCATGAAAATAAACACTGTCTACGAGATCTACTGCAGAAAATAAGCACTGTCTATGGTCGGATCACACATCCTTGGTACTTCTCATTCCCGACTCAACAATTTATAATAGAGTATAAAAATCACATAACCAATGGCTAATCAATGAAATATAGTAAAAATCAATATCGAAATGCAGACAATAAACTGTACTCGCTTGTGGTCCTTTGCTGGTGAAACCGACAAATCTGAACTACTCAATGAGCCACAATAGTCAAAACCCGTACAACAGTCCCCGGAAGCTGAAATAAACATTACCAATGTTTTTAGAATAGTCAAATTAGTTGGGATTGCCTGTCCTTAAGTCCAATTCTGGACACAGGGACAAAACGGTAATTTCGGGTCAAAACGATGTCCGCCGTTGGACCCGTTTTGCACCGAAAAGTGTGCCAGCGTCAACGGTCTCTAAAGTCGTCAAACTACATGTCTACGGATCCAGTTTTTCAATACGAACCCAACCGTATGTCCAGAGTTAGATTCCGGCGGGCCGTGCACAAAATCGCCCGTTGAGTGGAATCGCGGGGCCCGCAAAACGACGTCCGATTCAACTGTCTCAGAATTGGACCAAACTTGTCATGCAGGACCAGAAAAATGATACGGTCCTGTTGGCGCAAGTTTCGTCTCAATCTGATGAGCGTGCATAAAGTAATTGGGAAATTTACAACGTGCACGATATGGTGAATTTTGACGGATACGCATCAAATTCGTCGCGCACACGCGACCAATTTGAATTCCGTCAAAGCCCACACGACCACAAAGCCGTTACGCAGCTTTTGATACTTTCGGTTCACGATCACGTCGCCCGGAATGGCGGGACGGACGTGGTATCGAGCGATTTTCAAGTTTATTAAACATGATTTTGTTGAACTTTAGAATCAAATATCTTGTCATCTACTTACTGAAATACGAATCTACAAGAAGGGTTATGATGCCCTACATGTTGTCAATAATTGTGTTCAGGTGGAATTTCTAAAAAGTTACTGGATCGATCGAAATCGATCCGCCAATGTAGGTTCCTGGACTGTTTCATGTTCAGTTTTAGGACATGAGTTTTCTCGAACTTTGGTTCGATTTCTCTTGAACTCTAAACCGCCTAAATCGAAACTACTTGAAGGGGTTTAAAGTGGTATAGTTTGTCATTGTACCTGAGAAAACGGTTCGAGAAATCGTCGAGCAGGCGCGAAGAATTCTAGCGACGAACGTCGCACTCCGTTGCGACTGCTGCTGTGTTTCCATCCACGCGCGCGCTCGTGCGCGCGCGGCCGCGCGGCCCTGGCCGGCGCTCCGACGTTCGCCTGGGTTTGCTATCGACGCGTGGAGGCGCGTCCAGTCGGGGGTCGGCGCTGCTCCTTTAGGGTTTTGGTAAAACTCTCCCTCTCGCTCTCTCTCTATATATATATATATATATATATATATATATATATATATATATATATATATATGCTGCAGTTTTGGTAAAACTCTCCCTCTCGCTCTGTATATATATATATATATATATATATATATATATATATATATATATATATATATATATATATATATATATATATATGCTGCAGTTTTCTGTTAAAACCGAGCGGGGGGGTCTCTGCTGTTCGCAGCAGTCTGGGCTCGGGCTGTGGGGAGCTCGGGCCTGGGCTCCCACTTCTTTTGTATTTTTTTTATTCTTTTATTATAACTAATGTGTATTTATTTATGTATACAATATATCAATACATGTATATATATATATATACTTATATACATACATCTATATACTTGTATTTATATATACACACAAAAATTATTTATATTTATATATATACACATACATAATATTTATATTTTTACATATGCACGCACGCACCTATATTTATATTTATATATAACAATTCACCAAAAATCTAATTAAGTACTTTTAATAAAAATACCAATCTCAATTTTATCTATGTACATATATACATATATACTTATACCCCTATTACCATATATATTTATATACCTCTATTCATACACATATATCTATAATATTTTTATCTATACATACCTGTATATATATCTATATGTACACTCATCCATTTATATACATTTATACCCCATATATTTATATATCCATAAATACTCATTTAACCAATGACAATGATAATCCCGATAATAACTAAAATACTCCAATATTAGTTTTGGGTGGACCTATCCTACACCATCTTTACTGGCTTCAAAAGATCATACAATTTTGGTGAAACACTATTTAACAATAATAATAGTACCTATAATCTACCCATAACAAATATTCAGCAAATAATTGTCAATTCCTAAAATTATATACCAAGACATTTGTATTTACCAAGTATGTCGACAAGGCCGGATTTGATCTCACTACACGCCTACCTGGGCTTGGATTTGACTTGGGCCCAATCCGGACAGGTTCGGTACAACCGGGTTTCCTAAGACTCAATAATATAATTTAATGATAAATAAAAACTTCGGTAAGGGTTAAGTCGCAACTTGGCCTGATTTTCCTAGTTAGAAGAGTCATATGACTCGGCCTTCCCCTACCATGGCTAAACACTAGTCAAAGCACGCTACTACGCTATCCGTGCCATGATTCCTAGTCGTCTTGTACTCCAATTCTCAACTATGGCTAAAAATCATCCACCATAATAATTAACTATTTAATTATTTATAAAAATCTAATATCACTATTTAAGTAAAATAAATGAAATAAAAAATATTTTTATTATTTTCGGGAAGGGAGGCTACAGGTACACTCTGGCGAGGCATGAATTTGAGGCAAAGTGACTTCGGATATATTTGGATTTTCGAATATTATTAAGACTATATCCATAATATGGTTGTCTTTTCTGCACCATCAAATTATTCTGACTGTTGTCCGAATTAGAAGATTTTTATTTCTAGCGGCTTTCCATTTCCAGAAATCTCTTATCACTGCCAGAAAGGATAGATTTTCTATAAAATTGTACTTGATTTTTCCTAGAACTTATTAGGACCATATCAATCTCTATTAGCTCAATCTCTTTCCTGTTTCAACCTTAGTACGTTGTATATATATTTTTATATTTATTTATTTATTTATTCATTTATTATTATTATTATTATTATTATTATTTTGTTACATATTTTGGAAGCGGTAGATAGTTGTGGTTAGCTTTATATATTAAATAGCTGATATACATCTTGTGGATGACCATATGTATATAATTGATAGCTATATGCGGGAAAGCATAGATTGTTACTTATCTCATTCCTTGTAAGGGATCCTTGGGATTAATATTAGATAGCTAAAGGGTAGAAAAGGTAGAAGAATACCTTGAGTAAGCTAGCCTTGAGGGAGTGGTATACCTAGCTTGTGACTTATTTGGAATTGAATCGTTAGTAGTGCTCGCTATCGTCTAAACCTCATTCAAAAATGATGGTATTTGATGATTTTGAATTTTATGCTTAAAGGAAGAGTTATTGAAGATAAAGGAAGACATAGGTAGAGTTAGTGAGGAAAGTATAGGATTTAGTAATGTTCTCCCATGGAGGAAGTGAATTTGGATAATATATATAAATATGTGAATATAATAATCAAGTAAAGAAACACTTGACAAAGATCAACTTTTATGGTTAGATGACTACTATACCTAGAAAGGACGGATATAACCATGGAAGGAATAACACGAGCAATGGAATGATAGGTTCTAGAGAAGGAATAAGCAGAGAGAATTTGAGATAAGACCATTGGCATACAACGATGGATGAAAAATTGATTTAGGTGATTTATGATTCTATATATATATATATATTTAGTTTTAATACCTTGACAGATATCTTAGTTTTATGTAGATACCGAAAGTTCAGCTAGTTAGAGATTGATTTTGCATGGTATTAATAAAATAGTTATCTTGTAAGTCTTTTTCCTGCATATCTTATCTTCTGATCGTTGAAATAGTGAAACAATATTCTTTCTTTTCCCTATGATCATCACTCGGCCCTCAGTGGAAATATCTTACTCGATTACATTCCGATCATAGTTATATTATTCTAATCATCTTTGCTATCCTACCATCATATAACTTTTTATCTTTCCTGAGTCACAAATCCTTGTACCCCATTCCAATTTGATTTGACATTTTAGTCCCTCATCTCAAAAGATTCTATTACTTTCTGCCTTCTCAATAAACTGTTGACATTCGCTTCTTTCTTGCCTTTTTTGTTTCACGAGACCTCATTTAATTTTTTCCTATTTTATGATCATAATTGTACCTAGATTTTCTCGTGCCTAAAATAATTTTTGATCACAACAACAATCCAACCCTATCTTAGATCATATCATGATAATTCTGATCGTGCCAATATTTTATCATTATACCTAGTGATCATGCCTAGAATCCGATCGTGCCTGATGATTTAAATTCCATATTTGATCAAGGTTAAGTGATTTGGATTGTAACCCGGCCCTTATCTTTGAAATTTCGAGGACGAAATTTTCTAAGGAGGGAAGGTTGTAAAACCCAGCCCTTACTCTCCAAGTCCAAATTCCTTTTTAAAAAAGAAAGAAAAAAAGAACAAACCCACCCAACTCACCAGCTCTCCCATCTCCCACACCACCACGTTCTCTCCCTAAAATTCCACTCAGCCACTTCATTTCCCTCCAAGTCTATAAAAAACCATCATTATTTTGCTCTTCTTTCACAAAGAGGAAGAGTACACAACATCAACCCCCACCATCTCAACTCCTCCCCTTCCTCTCCACAACACACTCGCCCCCTCTCGTCACCGCGGCTGACCGCGGGCGCACGCCCCCGCGCGGCTAGCACCCTCCAACCGCGGCCACCCCGCGGACGAGCCCTCCGACCTCTGGCGACCACGCCTCCGCCTCGCCTCCAGCCCGCTCGGCCACCGCCCGGCGGACCTGCGCCAGAGCCCGCCCGCCCAGATCCGCTTCCCGACGACCCCGCGCCCGTCTCCGACCCGAGTCCAGCCCGGGGCCTCCGCTCGGCCGCCGTGCCCTAGCCGCCCCGACCGGAGCCTCGCCTCCACCCGCCGTTCCAGACCCCCTCGAGCCCGACGCCAGCGCCTCCGCCCACTTCCCCCTATCCGGAGCCGAGCCCTTGCTCCGGCCGTCCGATCCGCCTCGGCTTCGTCTTCCGACAACCCCCTGCGCGCTGTTCCGCCGCAGCCGCCTCCCAGCGGCCTCTGTCCCCGCGCGCTCGCGGGCTGCCCCGTGGCCGCTGCCCCTGTGGCCGGGCTGTCCCGAGTCGATCCCTGTCCGCGCTTTCTGCGGCCTCGTCGATCCCCTGACCCGTGGCCTGCCGCTGTTTCGGCTTTCCTGTGCTGCTGTCCGCGCTCCTATGCGCTGCCGAGGATTTCTTTTATACATCTGAGAGCTCTAGCCGAGCAACCGAGGTATAATCCCGTGTCCCTGTGTCCCTCCCGTAGCTTAGTCGATGATGACATGGTCCCGACCCCGTTACGGGGATCGGCATTTGATATTGTTGCGTTAGGGGATACGCGATTTCGTTGGTTACGTCGCGGCGTAGTTTCTCTTTGGTACTGTGTGCTGTGGATTATTTCTTTTGGGTCTGGGTATTATTTTGTGTTATGGTTTAATCCCTTGGGTTGGTTTTGCTTGGGATTTATGTGCTGTGTGTTTGTATCTTAGGCTATGACTTTCCTTGGTGGCTTTGGAGATTGGTATTTGGGTGGTGTGGTTTTGAGTGCTGTTTAGTATTTCGGGTTGTGATTGGTGTGGGTTTTGTACCGCCTATGTGGCTAGATCTTCCTAGTTACAGAGGAGGTGCTGCCCAAATTTTTGGAAAAGTATTTAAAAATGATATTTTATAAGTTCCATAATTTTTGTATATCAAAACCTATTTTTAAAACCCTGGTCCTTGCAAATGGTTTATAAAAAATTATTTCATTGGTTTTGTTGGTTTTTAAATGCGGATTTTGTGAGTTTTGTATCCCCTGTTAGGCGACGATCGTATCGGTTGGATGAGCCTCGGCGAAACGCAAACGCTACAGGATTTCCTGTACGTTGAGGCGCCCGTTTTCTGTGTACGTAAGCCAGCAACGTGAGATTGCATGGCCAAGTCTGAGACGTCCGTTTTCTGCAAAATTATATTTAATTTATATTATGTTTTATTTTAAGAACTAGTTACTGACCTCTAGTATTTTGGGTGCAGGGTCTCGGCCTTCTGTTTGGACCGCTTCACGGCACTCAGAGCTCACCTCGGCTATTTAATTTCTCACATTTAATTAAAATGGATAAATTACTAGTAAGTTAACAAGTCTATGATTTTATCATTTAAAGAAAGTTAGTTTTATATATATTATTAAAAATACAAGTTTTGCCAATTAAATTTTAATTGCTATTTTCTCCAATAGATCAGTAATCGGTTTATCCTATTAATTGTTAACAAATATAGTTTACGACATTAGACGAATTTCGGTAGATTAATTAAATAACTTAAAATCTGGCTAGGGTCTTTTCTAGGAATTGTAACTAGCACACCTAGATATGGTTTCCTCTATGCTTCTAAGTCAGGGTTCTCAACTGTAGGGTTTTGAGGACGTATTTGACTTCCTTCCCGCTACCGACATCCTGTTCCAGTCATTAACAAAGACAAGTTTCGGTTATGCTATCTTATATTTTAATTAGTAATTGTCAAGTTGCATGTTTAAACCACATTGCTACACGGAACCCTCTCATAGGGTTCAAATATTGATTGATATTGATTGTGGGGATATTGGGGGAATAGTGTAGCATTTATGACCAATACCCCTCATATTGTATTTTGTTATTGTGCAAGCTTACCCCTCTTACACACGGGGATAAACCGTATCGCGTCGCTAGGATGCTATTGTACAACCCAAGCCGGTCATAGACGTTACATATTTAAATCACATTGTTTCAAGTATTGAATTGTTAAATTGCTGAAAAATATTATTTCCACTGTTTAGCTTGCACTTTTTCATTATTATTTGAAATGTGAGGTACATACCCGTACTTGTTCCTTTCCTGACTGGATCCCCCCCAATAGGTGATATTGATGACGCTGAGCTATTGTACAATAGCCATTATGATCCTGTGCTATACCCTACAGTGTTACCAGAGTCTCCCTTGGAGGACGCGGATCCTGAGGCCGAAGAGCCGGCCGTTAAGCTAGTTGTTATTTTCTTATTTTCTAGTTTCATTATGTTGGAAATTGTAGACTTTTGGTTTCAGTGTTTACTTCAGTATTTTTCTTTCCAGTTGTATTTCTCCTTGTTGAATAAAAGTTTTAAATATTCGTAAATTTGTGTTGTGACAAATGTATAGATGTTGTTGAGATTACCTGCAAATAGAAACAGCTTACTACCGCCGTCTCACAACGGTGCAGGCTGGACATGATCCGATTCGACCCAACAATTTGGGATCGGATCGTGACATTTGTTATCATATTTTAAAAAAAAGAAATACTACAATCTTTGTTGTACTAATTCTACTATTTATATCAAACCAAATAATAGAATTGATAAAAATGATACAATAAATATTGTATATATTTTTAGTTACAGTCAATCAAATATTTTAGGATTAGAGTGTATTTGAAGATCAATTATAATCTTAGGCTTTGTTTGGTAGGAAGGATGGAAAAGTGGAAGGAAGAAAAAAGATAAGGATTCATTTTTCTTCCATGTGGAAAGGAAAGATCATTTCCTTCCTTTGTGTTTGGTAGCAAGGATGGAAAAGATAAGAGATGCATTTTTCTTTGTTTGGTATGAAAGAAAAAGTGGAAGGAAAGAAAGTAAAAAATATAGGGTTTACCAATTCTACCATCAACTAAAAACACTTATTTACCATTTGACTTCATAAATAATTTTTAAATAATACATTCATATGGGGGTATAATTGTTAATTAATACAAGGCTCACTTTTTATTCAACTTTTTCTCCCACTTTTGGGGGGATTTGATTTCTTAGGTTATGAAGGAAAAGTAATCCCTCCACTTTTTCTTCCTTCCTATTTTTCTTCAATACTAAACAAGAGAAAATGAATATTTTTCTTCACTTTTCCCTCTATTTTCCTTCCTCCCAAATAGAGAAGGAAAAAGTGAAGCAAAAGATTCATTTTCTCTTGTTTGGTATGGAAGGAAAATAGTAAGGAAGGAAAAGTGGAGGGATTACTTTTCCTTCATAACCTAAGAAATCCAATCGCCCCAAAAGTAGGAGAAAAAGTGGAAGAAAAAGTGGAGGCTTGTATTAATTAACAATTATACCCCCCATATGAATGTATTATTTAAAAATTATTTATGAAGTCAAATGGTAAATAAGTATTTTTAGTTGAGGGTAGAATTGGTAAATCCTATATTTTTTTACTTCTTTTCTTCCACTTTTTCTTTCATACCAAATAAAGAAAAATGCATCTCTTATCTTTTCTATCCTTGCTATCAAACACAAAGAAAGGAAATAATTTTTTTTTTCACATGGAAAAAAAATAAATCTTTATCTTTTTCCTTTTTTTTATTTTTCCATCGTTTCTACCGAACACAGCCTTATGTATGCACGAATCTTTAGACAATAAACCGAGTAAGTCACCACTGGTTGACTTTCAATTTTTAGTTTTCCAGAGCAAATAATTAACTGTATATTATATTCTTTTGCGAGAGGTCTCAGCTGATTGGCATTTTTTCTTTCCTTTTCTGTTCCAAGTATAGTTTGGATTGTGTTGTATTATTTGTATATACTTTTGGCGTGGTCAAAGTCGATTGGTCGCCTGACCCAGAAGGCCAGAAACAAAATAAACTTTTAACTGTTAGTTTTGAGAGTATGTATAAAATTGTACCAATAAAATAGTTCGGTGTTATAGTTTTTTTTTCAAAAGTTAATTAGTTGGCTATTTAGTGTTCAAAAATAAAAATAAAAAAATACTTGGCTATTCTAGTGAGGTTATTGTTTGTCTCCAAACATGAAACACTAATAATCATTTTGGACGTAGTCCAAACTCGAACATTATTCGAGCTTTCTGCTACGAATTGGTTATGTTTCTATTGTATGATATGTCTTTGACAAACACGATATATATCCTGAAATATTTGTGATCCATAAATATGGATTACAGATAACAAGAGTCACAAAGTTTATTACTCACCATTAACATCAATGCAGTTTTATGAGAAAAAAAGAAAAGAAGATAGAGGATACACGAGATCTTCACTTCTTCACCATTTTATATACTTACGCTTCCTTATTTTTTCTTCTTCTTCCTTCTTAAAGATAAAAATGTGTTCAGAATCTATATTTACATATAATTCCAATTTCTATGTGATTGTTTGATAGAAATACAAAGAAAAATATTCAAACAAAAATAGAATCATGACCATTTTTGATTTTAACCATATATTTGATTGAATTTTGATATATTTATTTTCCATATATTAGATTTTCATATATAGATTTCTAAAATATATTGTAAATCTACATTCTATATGAAGGGTTTAAAGGTTCTCCTGGAAAGAGTTTTGTCTTTGTCTCTATATTTGTGGTAAAGAGTTCTGAAAGCAATGAAAGAAGTGTTGAGATAGCTATTGTAATTTCTTTCATTTTTTCATAGTAGAAATTGTTGGCTGTGTATGCTTTTGAGCACACACACAAGGCAAAAGCTCAAGTGCTTATGTCACAATAGTCCCACATCGGCTAGTATGGTATCCTTCACTGTGCATATATCCACTTCTCCCATCTTGCTTAATTGAACTATTGAGTGGGGGCGAAATGGGCCACACGTGCGTGCCGCCGCCGCCGCCGCCGCCCGGTCTGGCTCGGCTCTGTTCGGGTACGTGCCCACATCTGCGGGCGCCGAATGCCGATTCGATTTCCTCTTCGGATTTGGGCTGAGACCATAAAATTCTTTTTGCTCCTCTTCTTTTTTTTATTTTGACCGTTACTATTCATTAATTTTCTGTAACGGTTAGATACTAAATTTTGTCCAGATTCAATGTAACACGTTTTTTGTATTCTGTTATTGCTTTGTAATGTTCCAATTTATTATTCATAATATTCGTCCGTTACAGAAGATAAAATCTGAAGCCTATATATATTGAACCACTTTTTCATTCTCAGTACAGAGAAAAATCATTCTTGCCAAAACTCTCCTCCAAAAATCTTCTCTTCCCGAAACATCATGTTCTCTTTTGATCTTGCTCTGGGCAGAGCTAAGTCGGGATCATTCTCTCTGCGTCGTGTGCGGCAACGAGATTCTGGTAGAGCGAGAATTTTACCACTAGGGACGTTCAGATTCAGTTTGCACATAGACCCAGACTAACTTTTATGGCAGTGTTACGTGCGCGACTGCTCCTTAGACCGGTAACAATTTATTGGTTTGTCCGAGCTCTCTAGCCTAGTGGTATTAGAGCGGACACCCGGAGGGGCCGGCAAGGTTCGAGCCTCCCATTTGTGTGTGTGAGTGGAATTTCAAAAAAAAAAAAAACAATTTATTGGTTTCTTTTATTTGCATATTTTTAATCGAAGAATATTGAAAAAATTCTAACCATCTAAAGTTAGTTATTTATACGGGAAACTTCTTAACTACAAATTAAATTGTTGCTGGTCTAAACAACGTATACTTTCAGATAGCAGATTCGTCTTCATCTAAACAGCATATTGCTTGCTGTTACAATACATATAGTTGTTGTTCTAAACATCACATATTTTTAAATAGCACTTTCTTCTACTTACTAACAACATATATTTCCAACTGTTAAAATATTTACTGTATAAAACACATTAATTTGTCCGTTAACCATATACATTTGTTTTCAACAACTGAATGCTTACTTGCTGACTTGTTAGTCATTACATTTGTATATCTTCTTTGAAGAAGCATTTTCATATATTAGTATTTAAGAAGAATTATTTTCATTGAATAAGTTATTTATTGTTTGATCTTTTAATAAAGTAGCTACGAAATTTTCAATTCTGTTAACATATTTATGCTCTACCATTATTGCTATGTTTTGCAATAAGTACATCTTTATTAGGATTAAAGTTCTGTTACCAATAATCCTCTGTTTATATAACAATAAGTACACTTTTCCTGCTAAAAGTTAATTTGTTAACATTTCTATAATGTTACAAAAACTTGCTTACCAAAATCTTGTTAACATCTTTGTACACAAAATAAATTTGTGTTAGTACATTTTGTTCACTCAATATTTAAAATTAGGCTAAATCAAACAATTACTTGTTTTAGTAAAATTCTTTTAATTTTAAAGTTCTAAAGTAGAGATTTGTTTGGGCACAAGCCGAAAGGGCCCTTCTGTCAACAAGACGAAAATTCGTCTAAGCGACCGGTACTTAAATGTTTCTGGTGAATCACCGCTTGCTGGGATCCGACTCCTATAGCTAACCCAACCTTATCAAAACTTGAAAAACAAAATTTTAAAGGTCTATTACTAAAATTATTTGAATTGTTAATTTTTAGCTTAAGCCATCTTATTGAGTAAATATAAATTTTACAGACTTTAGAAATCATGTCTGCCAAGGACGAGACTTACTCTGCAAGGTCCGCTAAGTTCAATGGCACATACTTTAAGAGGTCAGTGCCAGATGAATTTTTGGCTTACCACTTTAGGCCTGATTTCTGTCATTGATGGGTCCACACCCATCTCAAATGATTCTGATGAGACTGATTCTGACGTAGGGATATCCAAGTCCTTCACTTCCTCTAAACCCAAGCCCCTAAAGAAATATACCATCATTGCTTTCACAGAATCTTAAGTGCTATGTCTGAGTCACTCTACGACATATTTTTTGAATATAAAAGCGCTAAATAACTCTGGGATGTTTTGGAAGATGAATATGGTTGTGATGATGCTGGAATTGACAGACTCAATTCCTCCACATTCAACCGATATGTCATGGTAGATAACAAATCTATCAATGACCAAATCCATGAATTCCAAGAACACCTTAGACATGTTCAAGCCAAGGAAACATTCTTTTCTACTGAGCACAAAATAGGATGCTTGATAGACAAACTCTCTCATTATTGGTCTAATGTTGCAAAGGATCTCCTTCATCTACAATGATCTATTACATACCCTTAAGCTCTAAAGAGACTTAGAACAGAAGAAGAATATAGGTCAAAGGCCAAAGCTAGGTCTAATGCCACAGCTAGAATAAACCTTGTAGAAAGCCATGACAAACCCAAAGCTAACCACCATCTTATACCCAAGAAATCTCCTTAAAAAGAAGCATAGTTTTCAACCAAATCACCACAACTCTCATTTCACAAATCCTCATCACCAAAACTCTCAACAACAACAACCCCAAAAACCTAAAAACTTTGGTCAGACTCAGGATCAAAGAAGATTTTGTTTTATGTGTGGTAGAACCAACCATACGGCCATCAACTGCTTCCAAAGAAAGAAAGAACCTATCAAGACCCCCTTCAAAGGAAAAGGCAAGCCAGAGGCTAACATGATTCTGAATGGGTCTTCCAGCTCCTTTAGGTCTGTAAGCTATCAACCTGTAGTAAACCTTTCTTTCCATTCTGATGATTGGTGGTTGAATTCTGGAGCTAATGTTCACGTTTTATTTGATCGCTCCTGCTTTTCAACCTATTAGGAATCAGGTGGAGAAGGCGTGACTCTAGGGTTGTGTTTGGTAGGAAGGATGAAAAAGTGGAAGGAAGGAAAAAGATAAGGATACATTTTCCTTCCATAAGGAAAGAAAAGATCATTTTCTTCCTTTGTGTTTGGTAGCAAAGATAAAAAAATATAAGAGATACATTTTCCTTTGTTTGATATGAAAGAAAAAGTGGAAGAAAAGAAAGTAAAAAATATAGAATTTACCAATTATACCCTCAACTAAAAATAATTATTTACCATTTGACTTCATAAATAATTTTTAAATAATACATTCATACAGGGGTATAATTGTTAATTAATACAATCATCCACTTTTTCTTCTATTTTTTCTTCCACTTTTGGGGGGATTTAATTTCTTAGGTTATGAGAGAAAAGTAATCCCTCCACTTTTCCTTCCTTCCTATTTTTCTTCCATACCTAACAAGAGAAAATGAATCTTTTCCTTCACTTTTCCCTCCTCTATTTTCATTTCTTCCACTTTTCCCTCCTACCAAACACACCATATAAGATGGCTCAACGACACAGATAATAGGAAGAGGAAGAATAGATCTGAAGATGACATCAGAATTTTTTTTACCTCTCCATGATGTGCTTCATGTGCCATTTGTTAGAAAAAATCTTGTTAGTGGATCTCTTCTTGTAGCCTTAGGATACAAAATTGTAATGGAGGCAAATAAAGTAGTTTTTCTAAGAATGATCTTTTTGTGGGAAAATAATTTGTAAAAGATGGACTCTTTATTTTAAGTACTATGAATAAATGTTCAAATCCTTCTTTTTTTGCAAATGTTGAATCCTCCAATGTTTGGCATGGCAGATTAGGTCATGTGAACTTAGGATCTATTAAAAGGATGATGAACTTAGATCTTATTCCTAAGACTCCTATAGATGATGAACACAAATGTGAGATCTGTGTTCAAGCCAAACACACTAGATTACCTTTCAAATCTGTCCAAAGAGATTCTGAACTCATATAACTTATCCATAGTGATGTTTGTGATTCCAATGGAGTTTTGATCCGAGACGGTAGGAAATACTTTGTTACTTTTGTTTGTCATCAAAAATGCGACAAGGTTTTGTTGATTGGTAAAACTTTGGTATTTTGATTACAAATAGAACAGTATACAATGTAGGACTTAGACGTAGTCCTAGGAGTACACTTTTGTTTTTATCTAGGAACTGTATCGGTGGAGCGAGTGGTAATGCGTTGACTCCGTTGACGATCTGACGACGATCTTGAATTCTCTGAAGGTCTGGGCTGCTCTGGATGCCGGAGCATTTGGAGAAGTAGATGTTACGTGTCTCTTCTCGTCTCTGTAGGTAGATATGCTAATCTATTTGTCTGTGTGTGTGTGGATGAAGGAATGATCTTCTATTTATAGGCAACAGACTGGTCTACTCATAAGCGCATATGTAGGATGCGCCTGTACGTGGAAACGCCACGTGGCTGATACTGTAAGGCGCATGGACGATGCGCCCTGAGTTGAAGCTAAATCTTGTTTGAACTACACTGTTGGGCTACGGTGGAGCTGACACGTGGCCGTTGCGAAAATTCAGCCGTTGCTGAGATCTTGGGTGGTTAGCACCCATTCGTAGGCAGAACTGAGTCAAATAACACGTGGCGCATGTTCATGGCTCAAAGATCTCAGATTTGGTGGAGGGTGATATGTCAGGATGTGCCTAGGATCTGGCACATGGGGCGACTTGGTCTATGACTTTCAGAGGTCACAGACAAGTCTGGGCGCATGGCTTCTGAGGTGCATGCAGAGCTTCGAGTGCATGGCTGTGGAAGCGCATGCAGAGCCTTGGCTTCTGTCTTTTAGGATTAGGAGTAAGTCGGAAGCGCATGGCTTTTGAGGTGAATGGCTGTGAAGGCGCATGCGAGTGTTGGTCCAGCCACGTGGCAAGGACATCTGTAGCTGACAAAAGCAAGTAATGATGATGCTGACGTCTGCGGCTCTTCATTTTCTACCAAAAGCTGCCAACCGTTCAGTCTTCAGGGAACGTGCTGCCGACTCTATCATATAACATTAAATGCTTGATGGGTGGCGAATTGAAGTAGGCGCATCCGTTTTTGCCCCACTAGGCACATGGGTCTATGTCCTATTGGACGCATCAGTACGGAGCGCATGGTGCTGACGGCGCATCCTTATTGGCCCAAATGTTGAGTTCTTCGAGGCGTTAATGGCTGTTTTGACTTGGCTGAATATGAAGAGACAGATTCATTAGCATTAATACAAATTCATTGCACAGAATATGAGGAGACTGCCACTTGGCGCATGGGCGAGGGTTGTCCCGACCTATAAATAGCTTTGTGAAGAGTTTTGTTCTTCATTTCACTTAGCTTTCCTTCATGGAGACGAACTCGATCGGTCCCCTGCCTCGGCGAGTTGACGATGTACTCCTTTCAAAGACGAAGATGTGTCGAGTTGGTTTATTCACCATCGGCCCTGTTTTCGTACAAGTCTGTGAAAGTGCCTGTTGCATCCAAATATCGGGATCATCGTGCTCCGACACAGGCTGAAGATGCCTATTGCATCCAAAGATCGGGGTGGCCGTGCCCCGATTTTTGTTATGCTGGAAGAGTTGCAGGTCGGGGCTATCGTGTCCTAATTTTGTTAGGCTAGAAGATCCACTCCTCCTGCTAGAGTGCTCGCACGTTGACGAGAAAGTAATTCGCTCTGAGTATGCACGGGGATGCGCCTACGCTGATATGTTGGAATGATGTGCATGGCTGTAGCACTTGAGTGATGCACCTAGCTGTATGTTGAAGTGATGCGTCTGACAAGTGATGCGTCTAGTTGTATCTTTTAGGATTTTCTTTCTCTTTGTAAAAGAATTCTCCTTTGTAAAAGAGTTTTAGACATATAATAGACTTTCATATGGAATAAAAGCCCAATTTTTATGTCTCTTTGCTATTTTTTGCTGTGCCAAGTGTTCTACTGACTGTCATGGCGCATGTCAATTTGGGCGCATGAGAGTTAGGGCGCATAGGTTTTGGCCTAAAATGCGCCTGAAATTATATGCTTCTACAAGACCCCCTTCAATATTTTCAAAACTTTCTGCCAAGTTTTGGAATACTTTAAACAAGAAGCATGGGTAGTTGTTGTTCTGGGCGCATGTTCTCGTCTGGGCGCATGACCACTTCGTGCATTGCTGTCGGGGCACATGTTCTTCTCGATTTTATGTAAGAAGATAACGTCTTAAATTTTGGAAGATTAATGGTAATCTTTTGGAAGATATACAGCCGTCACTTTCACGAGACTCGAAGAGTTTTGTTGACGTCAGCCTTTTATCGGTTCACGCACGTGACTCATTCCTATAAATAGGCGTCTGTGAGGGAGAGAGAGAGAGAGAGAGAGAGAGAGAGAGAGAGAGTCTTCTACTTTTGTTTTCTCTTTCTCCTTCATTCTCTAGAGTCTTTCGAAAACCCTAGCTTCTTTAGAGAGATGGCTCCTAAGACTTCCCGCGGTGGTGCTGGCCGAGGAAGGGGAAATGATAAGACGTCCGTGGAGGTCGACGTGGAGGACATCCCTGTCGTCGTAGCGACGCCCGTCGATGTTCGGTCGGCAATGATCGGTGGGCGATCCTCTGCCTATTGATCCGTCGCCCGAGCCCGTTGGCGTTTCGTCCTCATTGGTGTTTTCGTTTCGTTGCAACACAGTTGGGGCGCGTGGGTGTGACCGAAATGAGTCGCATCCCCATTGACACGCCTAGGCTTCCTATTACTGACGCGCATGGACTTTGTCCTGATGATGCGTCGAAGCTCCTTCTGCTGACGTGCATGAACTTAGGTCCTGATGATGCCCGAAGTTCCATTTGCTGATGCGTATGGACTTAGGTCCTGATGATGAGCCGAAGCTCCTTTTGCTGACGCGCATGGACTTAGGTCCTGGTGATGCACTGAAGCTCCTTTTGCTGACGCGGATGGACTTAGGTCCTGATGATGCGCCGAAGCTTCTCTTCAAATGCGCCTGGGCTTCGGTCCTCTGTGTGTGCCTTTGGTGAGATTCTAACTGTGCGCATGGGTTTCGACCCAGTTGATGCACCAGATTGCTGATGCACCTCAGATGCTTGTTCGAGCTTCCTAAGTCTTTTGCTAACTTTTTTTGATTCTGTTGCAGTATCCATACCGAAGGCGGAGGCTGTCGTGAAGGAGGAGATACTGTCTCCTCTCGTCAAATAAGAGCCGGTGACAGTTAAGGAGGAGGTGTTACCAAAGTTGAAGTCAAGGAAGAGCCGGTGACTGTCAGGAAGGATGTTACTCCTAAGGTTGAATTTGCTGTCAAGGAGGATCCACCGTCATAGTGTAGCAGCATCGGAAGTTCTGACCCTCATGTCCCTGCTGAGGACCTTAATCAGATAGAGTCTTCAGATGCAAAATGACTGAGGGAATGGTACATGCGTCAACGCAAATATGATCCCTGGCTATGAGGATTCATTGGTTGCCTTACAATTGCTGTTTTTGGGAATATGAATGTAACACCCAGTTTCTGAAATGAGAGTATTTTTGAAATTGTGTAATTATAATTATTATTTATTGATATTTATTTCACATTATAATTTTTGGTGATTTTTAATCATTTTTAAACTATTTAAAAACTGTTTTAAGTCATGACTTGTGATTTTGATGTGTTGCTAGTGTAACCCTAGAGACTGCATGACCTAGAGCCTAACCATGTCATTAGGATGATTTAATTATCATTTTAGCTTGAGGGTATTTTTGTCATTTAGTAAAATTTGAATTTATTTTTAATTTTTTGAATTGGTGATTCCTAGTTTGGACTTTGACTTATTGAGACTTTGTAGACTAGCCTAGAAGTTAACCCTAGCTATGGTAACCCTAGTCTAACTTAAGTTAACCCATTCTAGTCACTTAGAATTTAGTTTTGAAATAGGAAAATCAAGTTTAAGTGAAATGACTTATGGTTTAATGCAATGACTTGTGATTTTCATTAAATGACTTATGACCTAAGCCCATGGCCCATAGCATGAAGCCCTAACCCTAACCAAATCCTAAGTGACCAGCCACGTAAGGATCCCCATCCTATATAAACACTCATTTCCTTGTTCTTGCCTCTTTTATTAGTTTTCCAAATTTTGAAGAAAGAGGTAAAGAGCCATCTTTCCCAATCCATAACTTTCTCATTTCAAGTCCTTTTTGGCTCAAATCTTTTACATTAGGTTCTAATCAATCTCTACTTGATGTTCATGGAGAGAAATATCAGGTTTAAATAATTTGGAGCATTGGGCTAGCAAGGAGATTCCCCCTATTTGGAGCTTTTTTTTTACTTTTTGTACCTATAGGTAAAACTTCATAAATTGATCTAATATCCTATTTTCTTTGTATTTAGGGTTAGATCTAGGAGTTCCCTAGCTGTTCCTGAAGTTTGGGTTAAATTCGTGTCAGTTTCGTGTCCGTATCGGACACATATCCATTTGATAGGCTAGGTGTTTGATGTAATGCCTCAACCAACATTTTGTTCTGATTTTTGAAATATTTTTGAATAGAATCCTACCTCTAGGGATTGCATAATGAATTGTGTCATTATTTCCTGATTTTGGTGTCGTGTCGTGTCCACACGGGGACACGAACATGCGGGGACTGAACCGTACACTGTGTCCTGCATCACGGGCTCGATATCTTTCTGTATCGGACACGAGGACATGCCAAATTTTGAGAGGATGTCAGGGCATTGACTGACATGGCTCTCCCAAAATTTGAGCCCAAATGGTGCAGTGTGCGAGGAGTTCTCCTCCTCGCACTGGTCGTACTGGTCGTGCGTGCGTGCTGTACACGCGAGCAAATTTGTCACTGACACACACGTTTAACTTGGACACTGCGACACTGGGACACGGTGCAGGGCCATAGACATATAGCCCTAAATGGGGCGAACACGTAGACATGACCACGACATGTGTCGTGCAATGTGTTATGCCCTAGAGCGACACACACGCGTGCACGATGCTGTGTGCCTGTGCGTGTGTCTGTGTGTGTTCGAATGGGATTGGACACGCTGTGTCCTATCGTGGGGACACCAAGAGACTCGTGTGGCTCTATGACACCTACACTACTAATTACCAACTATTTAATTTGTCTATTAATGATTTTTGATATTCGAAATTGGTTTTCCCTAATCGACTGATACACAAGTTCCTAATTTCTTTAATTTCTGATTTGATTCCCTGTTTAAACTGAATTTTGATGTTCAATTGTCATGTTAGATTCAATTACATGTGTGTTAGTTACTGTTGAGGATGGTTACATGAATTGGTTGAGGATAGCAAGTTTGCATTTTCGAAATGATAGACTGATACATACATTCCTATTTTTCTTAAATCCTGAACTCTTCATTCCTTTTTAAAAGAACTGAATTGATGTTAATTTGCCATGTTTAAATTCCATACATGTGTAGTTGCATTACTTAAATGTTGGTTTAGGATTGCATTGAGAATAGGGATTTCGATTTGGTTTTGGTATCGGGTTGTCGACTGATACACTATACACTGTTTTCTAAATCCTGAAATTGATTTCCATTTTTAAAACTGATTTTAATGTTTAGTCACCATGTTTAATCCATTTCATTGTATTTGCTTACTGTAAAGGTTTGGTTCATGTCTTGGGTTGATATTAACACAAGAGGGGTTTTCGAATTGGGTTGGATTTGGGTTGTGAACTGTCATTGCCTTTTCCCTATGAACACTTGAATTCCTGAGTTCCCATTCACTTGACTGTCAATTACTAATATTTTTTTAATGAGATTGCTACACATACTGACCCTTTATGCCTACACACACATTCAACTGCTCCTATGCATTCTAAACCAAACTGCCATGTATCTACACTACACACACCCTATTATTTAAATGTCATGTGACACGTTACACTACACCCTCACATATACTGTCACGCCCCGCTCCCGTAGGAGCGATCGTCCTCGCTAAGGCGTGATGCCGCACGAGCCTAGATTGCGCTCGTGCAAGGCGGGTTCCATAACGGCCGATTTCAGCAGCTGCGACGGGGTCGTCGCACAGAAGTCCCGAGCAGAGACATTGAATAATAGCAGCGGAATTTGAAGCAAACACATGAACACAAGTCATTCAAAGGAAACTCTTTTATTGATACTGAATACAAGGTTACATTTGTGGGCGCAAGGCCAAATTACAATCACTCAAGCTCACTCTCCTCACATTTACAAGTTCACTCTGCTCTCTCTCATCTCTTGATACAAATGCTCGATCCAGCGGAAGCTTCGGAAGGCGATGTCCATACATTATGTCCCGTATAAGTCTTTACTCCATGCGGCCGCACGCTTCGAATCGCCAAGGAACTCCGTGCCTCGACGCATCCAAGCGAACTCCGCGCCACGAGCTTCTACCTGTGCCTGCACATGAAATACTGTGTGGGTGTCAGTACCACTGTACTGGTGGAGTGAGCTTCTCGCCCACCCATACAAAACCTACACGTTCATTTACTTTGTGCAGCTTAAATCCCTCTTCGATTGTCTTTCTACTCTTGCCTTAGGTTCAGTTTTAGGACCGGCGCCTTGGCGCAACTTGTGTGTCAAAACCATCCCGTGCTTGCAATGTCAACGTTACTCATACTTTGCCTCTAGACCACTTCTCGTGCCACAACATTAACCTATCAGGTCGTGCTTGCCTTTCGGCCAGAATCAGAGACGCAACTACGCGGTAGTACCCAATTTCCTTACGACCGTGCTATAACTCCCTTGTGCCGTGCCTCGCAACTCAGTACGACTCAACCATATCGCCGCCTCGCGGCCCCTTTGTTACTTTGATCGCCAACTGACCCAATCAAGACTTGTGGGTTTAGTGTCACACGACTGACTTTGCCTTGCGGCGGTTTCCCGACTTACACTTAACAACTAAACCAACTTATGCAACTATATGCCGACAACTTAAGACCCAATGCCACATCTTGTGCCGAAGCACGTCGCCTATGTTGTAGCCATTCTTTAAGTCCAATACTTGTATTCTAGCTTGTATACACCTTCGACAACTCAACTCAATCCAAAGGCATACCCGCGGATCTGCCGCTATGCCGACTCATCTATATGATTTGGTCACTGACTCCCAGAGCCATGGTGGACTCCTTTTTGCTGAGTATAGGATGGACCTTCTTTGGGTAGCTAGCCCTATTCCGCGTCCACCGAATACTTTGCCCCAGGCTCAGCTATTTGGCTCCCAGAGCCTTTATGTTTCCTTAGGCCGCAATCGGTCCCGTGGCGCCACAGGTTGCCGATTCGGGGAAACTCTACCTTGTCGACAAGTTGTCCATGACCATGCAAGACCGACTCAAACTGACGTCTCACATAGTCATTCACTTCTGGTGTTACCATCTCTTTTAGTGCCATTCCTCTCTTTTAGTGCCATTTCTCACATCTGAGATCTTGCCTCGACGACCCGTAGTCGCGAGCATTGTTCTTTCTTGCCTCAACGACCCAGTCGTGAGCATTTCTTTCTTTCTTCCTTTCTTTTAACTCAAGACAACAACTTATTTAGACACTTTCCAAAACTCAACTAATCAATCGTGGCCCGTGCCTTTAAAAACTCTAGGATCGTGCAATCTTGCCTCAACTCGACTTCTGATCTACCCGACGCTATCGCACAAGTCATACTTCATATGACGGGCCTTGGGATCGCGGGACTATTTAACTTGACAACCGCAGAAAGAGCGGGACAGCGCTAGAAATGACTTAGGTCGATCGGCGTAACTTTGCCTAATTTAATCGAGCCTATAACTTGACTCAAGGGACGAGCAAAGGCTATGCCAAGCCTTGCGTTATGGAAACGTATATACTTTGTCGAGCATTTACGTGGGCAACGCCTATGTCTTAGGCCAACTCAAGCGTCGGGACAATTTGACGGGACCGTGCATGCTTTAACAAGCATTCACGCAGGCGACGCCTATGACTTAGGCTATTTCATAACTTTGTGTCGAAGACCAACTTCCCTTCTCCCAAGCCACGGGACGAAGGACCGAGTGTCATTTTCAAAGCACGCCGTGCACCAACTCTAAGCCGACCGTGGGACGTTTTCCATATTCTAACTCATTTTGACCCATCGGGATTATTCCCTTAGCTATGTGGATTCATCTCTTTTATTATTAAGCCTACTTGTGTAAGTTGAAAACACGATTTATTAAGTGAAGGCAAAGATGAGGCAAGTTCACCGAAACTACCCCACCTGAGCGAGCGGTCGCCTTGACCGAGATGTCTTCGAGTCGCCGTTGTAAGGCTAAGTCCGAACGCCATCGGCGTTTCGATTCCTCCGATTAACTGAACGGGACGGGGCACTACAACATACACCACTCAGAACAAGTCTCGTCCTCGAGACTTACTGAGTACTTACTTATTGACTTATCACCTTACTCAACATTCAGGAACTCTCGCATACACTACGCCTATGCGTTTCCTCAATCCGAGCCACGCTCGCGCTACCCTCAATCTTTTCTTCGAATCTCTATTTCAAAATCCTCAACACTTTTCCATTCCTCAAGTCTCACTTGATTCAACGTATCACTTGGTTGGATCGTGCACATATTCCAGGCGTCCCCAAAATACATGCATTTCAGCCAAGCCTTGTGATAGCGAATCCGACATCATCACTCGAGTCGGATCGTGCACGTATTCAAGCGTCCCTGATATACATGCATCTCAACCGAGCTCGCGAGTGGTGCCACCATAACTTCTATCGCTTTGTGCCGGGACGTCCGCCTATTCGCTAGGCTATGTCTTTTGGCTAAAGTCATTCGTCAGTATTGGAATCATAGTTCCCAAACAACAATATCAACACTGACCCCATCCTAAGATCAAACCAAGTTGATAGTACGGGTTTTTTCTACCCAAGCTCGCATCACTCCGATTTCTAAACATCGAGCATCGATTTCCTACGCACATCCCAACATTCGTCGTACGGGGTCCGAGTCATTCGGTAAAGCCATCCTACAACAACTCGCGTCCGACCAAATTCTCCGACGTATCAGTATCGCTCGTTCAACAAACCATTTTGCATAGTCTATCTCTTCGAACACGTTCGACATAATCTGCCTTTACAAATCCTTCCAAGTCAAGCACGTTACTACATAATTCGCCGCTAAACTATAATCCATATTTTACATTTCCGAAGTCGTCTATTCCAATTCACGAAACCGATCACAAGGTCGTCTAGCTTAACAACGTGTTGCGCCCCGATCTCACGCGAGTCAGATTAACCGCGGTGGGCATGAATCACCATGCACGCTCCCGCGAGATAGTCATTCTCATCGGGACGTAACTCTTGTTTTGTGTCTAGACTAATTCATTTTCGATGCGCGGATTGGACCTACTCAATCCTCAAGTTCATTTCATTCATCGATCACAAGTCAAAACATCCTCGAATCTTCATTCGCATCAAACCGACAAGTCGAGACAATCAAAGTTGCCGCGTCCTGATTTTTCGAGTTCGATCATTCCCGCGACATGAATCACCATGTCAGCGCTCACGCGGAACGATCGTCCCAAATCCGACGCAACGCATGTGCGAGGCTAGAGTTGCGCTCGCGCAAGACAAGATCGTCGACGTTGTGGCCATCCGCATAACCATCAAGACACGATCACTTTCATCCAACATTCATCTCAATCAAAAATCCAAAACATAGCATCCAATCGAACAATAACACTTGCACGATCGTCTTTCGCTGAGTTAGAGTACCCCCGAGTTATCGCATAGCGATCTTTGATACGCCTCAATACCATCGACGATATGCATAACCTGACGATCTTCCTTTGCAACCAAATTCTGAGTCGTGCGAATGGTGCTATCGTCTGACTGGATAATTTCCTCGACATTCATAACACCAATTCCGATCATTTTCCCTCGAATCATTTACAATATCAATTTCCTCCAACCAATTTCACGTATTCTTCATCCGTCCATCTTAAGTCATCGACCAACTTATTTTCCTCAATTCGCATCGCTCGACATCCCTGAGCCTATCGCATACACCACTCAGGAATGAAGTCATTCAACCAATCCTCAACTTATTATTTGATTCAAAATCGACTTCTTCAATCCCGTTCGAACCATTCCTCAAAACCCAAGCACGCTCATCTATATCGCACCGACGACATCGTTGCTCGATAGTACCCCTATCGATACTCGTCTTACTTTACTCAATCGAGTTCAACTCATTCTAGCTCGACGCTATTCAATTCCCGCACTCGACTTTTCTAAGGTCGACGCAACTTTGGTGTATATGCCCAGCCCGACTTAGCCAACCGTGCTTACGCGAACCATCTTTTGTTTCTTATCCAAAAACTGTTCTCCTATGTTTTGCAAAATAGTTAGACTTATTGTATGGACATCCCGTGGAACAATTGAGAGAGAGCGCACCAACGATATCAACTTGCGGAAGCAACAGAGTTTGCGGAAACAACGAGTTAAAGAATTCAATCGGTTATCCAAGGACGTAAAGCCGTGCTCTGATACCATTATGTCACGCCCCGCTCCCGTAGGAGCGATCGTCCTCGCTAAGGCGTGATGCCGCACGAGCCTAGATTGCGCTCGTGCAAGGCGGGTTCCATAACGGCCGATTTCAGCGGCTGCGACGGGGTCGTCGCACAGAAGTCCCGGGCAGAGACATTGAATAATAGCAGCAGAATTTGAAGCAAACACATGAACACAAGTCATTCAAAGGAAACTCTTTTATTGATACTGAATACAAGGTTACATTTGTGGGCGCAAGGCCAAATTACAATCACTCAAGCTCACTCTCCTCACATTTACAAGTTCACTATGCTCTCTCTCATCTCTTGATACAAATGCTCGATCCAGCGGAAGCTTCGGAAGGCGATGTCCATACATTATGTCCCGTATAAGTCTTTACTCCATGCGGCCGCACGCTTCGAATCGCCAAGGAACTCCGTGCCTCGACGCATCCAAGCGAACTCCGCGCCACGAGCTTCTACCTGTGCCTGCACATGAAATACTGTGTGGGTGTCAGTACCACTGTACTGGTGGAGTGAGCTTCTCGCCCACCCATACAAAACCTACACGTTCATTTACTTTGTGCAGCTTAAATCCCTCTTCGATTGTCTTTCTACTCTTGCCTTAGGTTCAGTTTTAGGACCGGCGCCTTGGCGCAACTTGTGTGTCAAAACCATTCCGTGCTTGCAATGTCAACGTTACTCATACTTTGCCTCTAGACCACTTCTCGTGCCACAACATTAACCTATCAGGTCGTGCTTGCCTTTCGGCCAGAATCAGAGACGCAACTACGCGGTAGTACCCAATTTCCTTACGACCGTGCTATAACTCCCTTGTGCCGTGCCTCGCAACTCAGTGCGACTCAACCATATCGCCGCCTCGCGGCCCCTTTGTTACTTTGATCGCCAACTGACCCAATCAAGACTCGTGGGTTTAGTGTCACACGACTGACTTTGCCTTGCGGCGGTTTCCCGACTTACACTTAACAACTCAACCAACTTATGCAACTATATGCCGACAACTTAAGACCCAATGCCACATCTTGTGCCGAAGCACGTCGCCTATGTTGTAGCCATTCTTTAAGTCCAATACTTGTATTCTAGCTTGTATACACCTTCGAGAACTCAACTCAATCCAAAGGCATACCCGCGGATCTGCCGCTATGCCGACTCATCTATATGATTTGGTCACTGACTCCCAGAGCCATGGTGGACTCCTTTTTGCTGAGTATAGGATGGACCTTCTTTGGGTAGCTAGCCCTATTCCGCGTCCACCGAATACTTTGCCCCAGGCTCAGCTATTTGGCTCCCAGAGCCTTTATGTTTCCTTAGGCCGCAATCGGTCCCGTGGCGCCACAGGTTGTCGATTCGGGGAAACTCTACCTTGTCGACAAGTTGTCCATGACCATGCAAGACCGACTCAAACTGACGTCTCACATAGTCATTCACTTCTGGTGTTACCATCTCTTTTAGTGCCATTCCTCTTTTTTAGTGCCATTTCTCACATCTGAGATCTTGCCTCGACGACCCGTAGTCGCGAGCATTGTTCTTTCTTGCCTCAACGACCCACTCGTGAGCATTTCTTTCTTTCTTCCTTTCTTTTAACTCAAGACAACAACTTATTTAGACACTTTCCAAAACTCAACTAATCAATCGTGGCCCGTGCCTTTAAAAACTCTAGGATCGTGCAATCTTGCCTCAACTCGACTTCTGATCTACCCGACGCTATCGCACAAGTCATACTTCATATGACGGGCCTTGGGATCGCGGGACTATTTAACTTGACAACCGCAGAAAGAGCGGGACAGCGCTAGAAATGACTTAGGTCGATCGGCGTAACTTTGCCTAATTTAATCGAGCCTATAACTTGACTCAAGGGACGAGCAAAGGCTATGCCAAGCCTTGCGTTATGGAAACGTATATACTTTGTCGAGCATTTACGTGGGCAACGCCTATGTCTTAGGCCAACTCAAGCGTCGGGACAATTTGACGGGACCGTGCATGCTTTAACAAGCATTCACGCAGGCGACGCCTATGACTTAGGCTATTTCATAACTTTGTGTCGAAGACCAACTTCCCTTCTCCCAAGCCACGGGACGAAGGACCGAGTGTCATTTTCAAAGCACGCCGTGCACCAACTCTAAGCCGACCGTGGGACGTTTTCCATGTTCTAACTCATTTTGACCCATCGGGATTATTCCCTTAGCTATGTGGATTCATCTCTTTTATTATTAAGCCTACTTGTGCAAGTTGAAAACACGATTTATTAAGTGAAGGCAAAGATGAGGCAAGTTCACCGAAACTACCCCACCTGAGCGAGCGGTCGCCTTGACCGAGATGTCTTCGAGTCGCCGTTGTAAGGCTAAGTCCGAACGCCATCGGCGTTTCGATTCCTCCGATTAACTGAACGGGACGGGGCACTACATATACACATCACTGTTCACTAATTCCTATAAGTGTGTCACACACACACACACATGTACACATAAACACAAACACATGTATCCACTCTCTCTAGATCACTATATATATATATTATATATATATATATATATATATATATATATATATATATATATATATATATATATATATATATATATATAGTCTATGTGCATAAGTGTAGCCTATATGTAAATGTATATTATTTATACTCTTGAACATAGGACGTAGTATGCATGTATATGTGTATGTTATTCATGTAACTTAGATGTATATATTTAATGTATAAAATATATGAGAATAGGCAATATGTGTGAAATGTGTGAAATAGACCTTTGGCCTATAGCCTATATACATGGCACATTGCCTAAGGGGTGTATCTCTATGTGATACAGCCTATGTATATGGCATGAATGCCAGTCAATGTGTATTGTTGGCTTGTATGGCCTAGTTTTGATGTATGCTTGCTAGAATAGGCTGGCTAGGCTTAGTGAGACTTGTTTGGGTTAGGCTTGACCTAGTTTGACTAGTGTAGTTGACTAGAGTTGACCAAGGGTTGACTTTAGCCTAGATTGACCCCAAACATCATGTAGATGCATTATAGCAGTTTGTTTTACTATTTTAGACTTATAGTGACTTGTACTATTCTATAGGAGACAGACACCACTCCTCGTACAGTAGATTCTTTTCAGATATTCAGGGTACCAGGCGAGTACATTCTCTGATAGTTCTTCCATATACTTGTCGATTACTGTATTTCAGTTGTGGCTAGTTCTATTTGATTCTCTATTACAAACACGATTTGATATTACTGGATCCATTTTATGCGACACTCACTTATTCATGTCTGGCCTCTATTTCTGGAATCACCTACTGGAATCACTTACCGGCATCATTCGTGTTCTGGCTGGACTTGTACTTATTCGTGTCGGTTTATGGATTCACTTGTACTTGTTGGACGGGAAAATATTGGAGTAGACATGTGAATATACCTAAATACTGGAACCACTCCCTTGGAATTATACTGGAATGATAGCCATCCCACACTTGGCCGAGTATGCGGTGTGCCGTATTACCTACAACCGTTCACATGTCGATCCCGATATTTTAAAACACACTGTTAGAGTATAGTCTGGACTCACCCTGGAATCTTTGATCACTGACTGGACTTACCTTATACCGGACTCATCTTGTGCTGGAATCACCTAGTATTAGATTACATTGTCTGGACTCACACATGACTCTTATTATACTGTCTGGACTTATATAATGCTATTCTAGTTCAGCTAGAATATATTTTTACAGTCTTCATTGTCATGTTTCTCTTCTTGTTTAGTTACTTTACTTTCCTTGTACCTTAACTATTCTCTACATCACTACCTGTATAAAACTGCCATGTTCATCAATATAACTGTCTATAACTGTTTATAGTTCTTTGTCATTTACTTAGAATTTTTTGATGAGTTGTACTCGTTCCTGTCCTGACTGGACCTGTTAAAATTTTTACAGATGATTGCCCTGAGGACACTTGCCCTACTTATTATAGACCAGGAGACAGCTTATCTACCTTTGGCCCCGACACTCAGGAGTGATCGGGAGATTAGCTAGTGACTTGGTTTAGATTTCATGTTTTAGAACTTGAGTTGTAAATTAGTTGAGATATGTTGTTTTGAGATTATTGGAGATTATATTATTTTAGTAGTTAGTTTTATTGTTGTATTATAAATTTCTGTGATATCATATCGTGCTTAGACTGTGATTGAGACTATATTATATCTATACTTGTCCTCCGTTCGGAGTTGAGATTTGACAAGTACATTATATAATTGCGTGAGTTGTTGGTTAGAAAGTAACCTAGGACAGCGTTCTACCGCCGACACTGCGGTGTAGGCTGGACGCTGTTACGTACTCGTACCCTCACAGTGGGTGTGGGTCGTGACAATGAATAAAGTCAATGTCCCTATTTTGTTTTAGTATTTTTGTCTGTCTTTTGAGATCCGAAGATGTAATTTATGTTTTGCTTCTTTTTGATGTCGATGTAATCCTTTACTTCCTGCTTAAATGAAGAAATGAAGAACCTTTTGCTTTTTTCATTCTTGTGATGAATCTTGTGATTTCTGGTGGACCTATTATCTTTTGCGTAGTTTGATTTCTAGGTACAGATAATAAGTTTGAGAAGGAGAAAACCGATATATTTACTCAGAGGTGATATGGACGTGGTAAATATGGGTTAATGGTAGAGCTTTCCTACTCAGAGGTGCTATGGACGTGGTAGGAGTGAACTTGGTAGAGATATATAGAACAACTCAGAGGTGATATGGACGTGGATGTTCTATGATTGACGTACAACAACGCGAGAAATGTTGTATGGGATGTTTACTCAGAGGTAATGTGGACATGGTAAACATAGTAATGAGCATGATCATATGTAGTATAGAATTCTGCTTTCTGGGGTATAGAGAAGCAACTCAGAGATGATGTGGACATGGTTGTTCTTCTACTGGGGATGCAACGAAACAACTGGGTTCTAGAAGTACTGGGTTGTCAAAGAAGGGGAGTGAACTTGGTTATCAAGTTCACAAATTCTCTTACTGGGAGAGGGAAGTACATTTTGAAGGATGTCAGGAGTAGTACTTCTTTAGGAACTTGTCGTTGATGGACATCATGAACAAGTCTCCATTAGATTGAGCGAGACGGTAATCACCGTTTGAGTATACCGTCTCTATGATGGAAGGTCCTTCCCATTTGGGTTTAAACTTTTTCAGTGTCTTGTGAGTCATCACCATCGGTCTCCTGACTGCCAGAATCAGGTCGCCTACTTGGAAAGTCCTCTATTTGACTCTTCTGTTGAAAGCCTGTGAAATATGGACTTGATAAAGTTCGATGCACTGTTGAGCCAAGAGGCATTTTTCATCCAACGCTTCCAACACTTGTAGACGGCGACATTGATTGTCTTCTTCCGTCAGCTGGTTCGTGATCGCCACTCGGAGTGAGGGTATCTGGATATCTAGAGGCAGTACTGCTTCGCTTCCATAGACTAAAGAGATTGGTGTGTTACCCGTTGTGGTCCATACCGTCGTGCAATAGGCCCAAAGGCATTCACCGAGCTTCTCGTCCCAGTCGCGCTTGTTGGATGACACGACCTTTTTGAGTAGCTTGACAATAGTTTTATTAAAGGCTTCAACCAATTCATTTGCTGTCGGATTGTAGGAGGTTGATGCCATATTCTGAATACGATTCTTGTCGCAGAATCAACTGAACGCATGGCTGATGAATTATGGATCGTTGTCGTGGATGATCCTCTGGGACATCCCGAAATGGTAGATGACATGATGCTTGATGAAGATAATCACCTTTGAGCTTTTTACCTCTGTCAATGGTACTGCTTATGCCCATTTAGAGAAGTAGTCAGTGATTGCTAGGATAAAGCAGTGTCCCCTGAATGAGGAAGGGGTGATAGGTCCCACTATGTCCATGCTCCAGGCTTCAAATGGCCAAGAGGCGACCGTAGGATATAGAGGCTCTGACAGTCTGTGGATGAAGTCGGCGTGTTGTCACGACCCGCACCCGCTTTTCGGACGCGAGCTCGTGAGCAAGCCAGCTACGTATCGAACGGACTCCAGCCCGACTCGAGTACGTATAAGCTGTCAAGGTCATGGTATCATGTCTAATCTAAACTATATCTCAATCCACAGGAATCATAGAAACAAGAATGAACAAGTATGGGTCATGGTCTGCAGCCCATTAGCATATTGTTCGATTAGACTCCAAAAATGATATGAGTCTATAAATAAGCAGAATATAACATGGTATTGAATATAAAGCATGAGAAGATAATGAAAAAATATCACAAGCAAATACCTGTATCATACATCGCAATCCTCTACCATCCTGCTCTACTAACTAACTCCACGCAGTCGCTAAACCTGAAGAGATCATCAGGTCCTCAGAGGACTAGCAAGATACATAAAACATGCCTATCTAACAATTTAATCACGCAATAATATATACAGGATATAAACAGGAACTAGACATGAGACTGACATATGGCTACTGACAGGTAACTATAAACATGGATACGGGATCAAATATGCATAAATGAACTGCTGGTAGATCAATGGATACCAACCCTCGCCCCGAATGTGGATTCGCAGGTCAGTTTTAAGACAAGTCACCCTCATCCCGTATGTGGACTCGCAGGTGCGAAGGACAACCCTAGCATGATCCATGACGTAAACAAGCCTGGTATAACTACACTATCAAGTCATGAAACACTGATATACAAACAAGACAATAAACTAGTAAACATGGTATCACATAAATCTATAGCAACTAAGGTAACTCAAGATGACATACTAGGACAGGTGTACTATAAGCATGAAATAAACTATAGAGGGAGGCAAGGTATACTTGCCAGGTGGTTGCACGCAGATCCAACAAATATATGGTCGACTGGTAAGCCATACAGTCCAAGTCATCACAACTGTCTCCTAAAGCTGAAACAAACATTACCAACATTCTCAGAATAGTCAAATTAGCTAGGATTGCTTGTCCTTAAGTCTAATTCTGGAAACAGGGGCAAAATGGTAATTTCGGACAAAAACGATGTCCGTCGTTGGACCCGATTTGTACCGAAAAATGTGCCAGAGTCAATGGTCTCTAAAGTCGTCAAACTATATGTCTACGGATCCGGTTTTTCGATACGAACCCAACCGTATGTCCAAAGTTGGATTCCGGCAGGCCGTGCACAAAATCACCCGTTGAATCGGATCGTGGGGCCCGCGAAACGGCGATCCGATCAACTGTCTCAGAATTGGACCAAACTTGGCATACAGGACCATAAAAATGATACGGTGCTGTTGGCGCAAGTTTCGTCTCGATCTGATAAGAGTGCACAAAGTAATTGGGAAATTTGCACAAAGGCCGATACGGTAAATTTCGACGGATACGCATCAAATTCGTCGCACACACGCGACCAATTTGAATTCTGTCAAATCTCACACGTCCACGAAGCCGTTACGCACCTTTCGATTGGCGGGACGTACGACGTATCGGAGGTTTTTCTAGTTTTTAAAACAAGTTTTTGGGAAAATTTGGGATTCGATTTCTCGGCGCGTAGTCGATGATTTTCGAATCCACAAAAAGGATTATGAAGCCCTATATGTTGTCTAAAAGTTTCTTCAAATATTTTTTCTAATATGGTATTAGATCGATCAGAATCGATCTTCAAACATGGAGGGTTGGACTGCACTAGTATTCTGTTTTCTACAGGTTTTCGACCAACTTCGGGTCGATCTCATGGACTGGTCGTGCATCCTATAAGAAATGTAATTACTGGGGTTTCGAGGCGGTCATGTTGGCTTTCCAAACTAATTTACGGTTCGCGAAAAGATAGAGTATCGAGATCGGGATCTTACCGGGAAGTCGGTGGTTGCAACTGCTACTGCTGCTGTCGTCCGCGCCTATGCGCGCTGTCCTCGGCGGACCTGGCCGGCGGCGGTCCCACGCGGCAGCGCCCAGAGCTGGAGGGTGCGCCCAGGTGAACTCCTGCCAGGGGTTGTCGGCGTTCTCGGGGTTAGGGTTCTGCTGTTATATCGCGTTCTCCTTATCCCTCGGTTTCGTCCGAAAATATATTAAACTGACAGTTGGGGAAAAGCTCGGGCTGGGTTGTTCCTTGCTGTGGGCTGTTTGGTTGGGCCCGCTTGGCTGAGCTGGGCCGAGATTCCTATTGTTGCTGCTTTGTTTTTGTTTTCCCTTCTGTTATTATATATATTCATATATAACTTGGTATATATAAACACCTACATCTATACATATAGGTACGTAATATATATACACACCTACATAAATATATATATATATATATATATATATATATATATATATATATATATATATATATATATATATATATATATATATATATATATTTATAGAACAATAATACAACAATATCCATTAGGATATTCTAAAAATAGTAAACAAAGGTCATATCATATACTTACAATTTATATAACTAATTCTATTTATATCTACATTTATATATACCAACCTTCACAAATAATAGTAACCTTATATCTACATTTATTTAATAGGCATAACTACAAATATATTTAGCCCCCAAAATTCCTAAAAATGCACCAAGTTAATTTCAGGAAAATATTTATCACATTTCCAAAATAAATATGAATTTAATAGCCATAACATATTTATTATATATACGCAATCATATATGAAATCGCCTACCAAATCATTAAAATAAAAATGTCAATACAACATACTTCTACATGGAAGTCCCTAAATGCACTATCCGACTACATGGGCTGGGGCTTATTTTGGTCCAACCAGGACTTGTTTGGTACAATCGGTTTCCCTAAAACTCAATAATACAATTAATAAATAGATAAATCTTCGGTAAGGGTTAAATCGTAACTTGGCCTGGTTTTCCTAGTTAGGACAATTCTATGGCTTGGCTATCCCTTACCATGGCTAAACACTAATCAAAGCACTCCACTGCACTATCCGTGCCATGATTCCTAGTCACCCTGTACTCCAATACTCCACCATGGCTAAAGACATCTACCGTAATAATTAACTAAAATAATTATTTATAACAATCTAAAAATCACTATTCAAATCAATTAAATAATAAATAAATAAATATATTTCAAAATTTCGGGAAGGGGAGCTGTTGGCCCAATGATTACATCGTGTTTTTGAATATGGCTAATCAGTTAAGTTTAACATAATGATGTCACTAATATTCATATACTCACTATCATGTTGCTACTTAAACTTAGCATTGTCCTAATTGTCCTATATTATATTGCTATGCTTGTATCATACTGCAACATATTTTGCTGGCCTAACATGTATTTGTAGACATGCAGTAAGCATGATCAAACATGATCTAAATAGGACATAGGCAATGAAGAATTAATGATGGAGCACAGACGGCGTCATACAAAGAGATTTCTCCGAACCGCCTAACGACCTATCCGGGGCCTCGTATCGGGGGTTCCGCTGCCCGGTGAGTGGACAGGGGTCGAGGGGGTAGCGCCCCCCGTCGGGGGTTCGGGGGCGAAGCCCCCGAAAGGAATTCAGATTTCCAGATCTGTTTATCTTCGGACGACTGTTGTCAAGGAAAAAGACGTCTTTAGGACTGCTCAAATATCAGAAGAAAGGCTTCATAAAAAGGGCTCTTGGTTTTCCTACTTGTTCCAAGTCTGTAATTTTTATTTTATTGAGTCTAGGAGAATGTGTACGTTGAGTCGCACTGAGTCATCTCAACCCCTAGACATATCTCTCCAAGCTCTACCATTCAAACAGACCAATTTCTGAACCAAGCCCAAGCTCCACAAAGCTCCATAAAGCCCATTGGACCAATTCTGTCTTCTGGAGACAGAGTTCGGGCCGAACTCTGCCTCCACACAGAGTTCGGGCCGAACTCTGTCCCCTGATTTCCAGTACCCTGATTTTTAGGGCCTGCTTGCTACAAGCTGTCCAACGTTCGAAAATTTGAATTCTTGGGGCAGAATTCTGGCCGAATTCTGCCTCCCCAGAGTAGTATAAATAGAGCTTGAATTCTTTCATTTCAAATCATCTCTTACCTTCAAATATTCAAGCTTTCTAAGCTCTACTACTCCAAGCCTCATTCTTCCATATCTCCTAAGCCACAACTCTCCTTAGTCCAAGGTGCTCAGTACGATATCAGCTAGAAGTTGTGTGCAAGAGGGAAAGAAAAGTCACTTGGATAATTCCAAGTTTCGCCACTGCGAATCTGTAAGAAGTTGACGTGCTCTTCTGAAGAAAAGGCACGGGGTGTAACTACTATTTCACAAATAGTAGATTTAATCCTGAGCTAGAGTTCTCAGGCCTGGACTAGTCCTCCACGAGGGAAACCAGGTTAAAACTGCTGTGTCTGCGAATGCTCTTCTGATCTTTATTTACTTCCGCATTTATTTCTGATTTATTTACTATCTTGATAGTTGTTTTTGTGGAGGTGATATAGAGTTAATTTTTATTTGGTGATTATTGACACAAACTCTATTCACCCCCCTCTAGAGTTGTCACGCCCCAGAACCAGAATACTGGAGAGCGGGGGGATGACTCAGCCAGCTATGAATTACGGGTAGATGAATACCGTATAATACGATCAATGCTGTCTAACAAGACGAGGGGGTGCATACTACATGAAAGTCTTCCTATGGTCACTTCACATCTATTGTCTCAATCATTCGAACAAGAAACAGAAAATAGAGAACATGTAAGATAAAGCAGTAAAACGTCCCAAACGCTCAGTCAAAATGTTCTTGATATCTGGCTTTACAAAACACAGTCAGATGATGTAGTCAGTATACACAATTGTTATCAGCTGCAGCCTGACTTAGTTACAATTATACAAAAATAGGTACAAGACAATCCGACTAACATGTCGGTGCCAAACGGCAAAGTATAAAGTATTTAACAAAACGAGCGGGGAAGTAAGAAAACCCACTCGAGCCCTCCTGCGATCATCCCTCTAGTGTTGACCATCGTGGAGGTAGAAGTAAGCTGGATCCTCGGGGACCGGCTCTAAATCTGGCCATGCAAAACCAGAGAGGTTAGACCTCTAACAGCAAGTACCGCAAGGAAGCACGATATGAGGGATTAAAACCAGTAATAAGAAAATATGATAAATAGATCTCTACTTTCTACTGGGATTCACATAGTATCATGACACTTCGAACCAACCTCCCAACCAAACAAGGACAGAAGTTGGCACGTCATGTCCTGACATTCTGATCATCTCGGCTAGGTAACAGAGGACATACAGTACACAAACAAATTAATTTAAACGGCCATTCAACTACTACGGCTTGCTACTGTGAGTTCCAAGTTATCCTAGAATTATGCAATAGGGATTCCTCAGTTCTTACTATGTGCAAGCAAGGCTAGTTTACCCAGTCAATCAATTGTGCTAATCATGAATTAGACGAGTCCCAGCAGGACGCCCGTCATCAATATACAATATACAATAGATAATATAACCAGATACCGCTCCCTGCCCGTGTGGCAGATTTGCAGTATCTGTGGGGACCAGCCGGCCTGTCGGGCACTACTAGTCCCAAGAGGGCTGCCATGTAAGAATTTGGGAATCCATTCTCTCCATGCAATCATTATTTTATTTAACTTAATAGTCTCTACGTTGAGTGAAATCCCATGCCGTGGATTATGGTCATTCAAATGAGTACTTCCGTACAAGTACGATATGCCCAACTCTACAACGATACCCGTATGGTTAGGTTGTAGGTCTTACATAGCGTAATGCAACAATCAAAACTAACCACGGAATAATCATACCTTGACCATAAAGTACACATGCTGCTTTTGTAAAATAAATAAATAAATAAATAAATAAATTGAAGCCTGCATGTGCCTGTATGTCAATATTCGGGATCAGCCAGTCGATTACAATAGTTCATAATTAATATGAACGTGTCTCATTCATTCAATTCAATAAGACGACTAGCCAGTCTCTTAGTTCCAACTAGGAACGCATGATCAATTATTAGTCAAAGTAACAGTCGTGGTCAATTCGTGACAAGGCATGAAAGTCAAATTAGTATTAAGCATGGTCGAGTCTATAACTAGCATAAAATAGTTGGTAACACATTCTTGAAGCCAAGAAAAAGATCTACAACTTTTATGTTGGGAGTTGAAAGAAATTCTAGCCATAATTCAGTCAAAATAGGACATATAACAGTCAGAAACAACCAAAATAAGCATATGCGGCCTATTCTGCGACATGCATGCGGACCTACTGCGACATGCGGCTCATGCGGCCCTACTGCGACACCATATGCGGCTCAACTGCGACATACAGCTCATGCGGCCCAACTGCGACACCATGCGGCTCAACTGCGACATGTGCCCCATGCGGCTCATTCGCGGCATCATATGCGGCTACTACGATATGCAGCCTCATGCGGCCCAACCGCGACATCTATGCGGCTCTACTGCGACATACGGCCTCATGCGGCCCAACCGCGACATCTATACGGCTCTACTGCGACATGCGGCCTCATGCGGCCCAACCGCGACATCTATGCGGCTCTACTGCGACATACGGCCTTATACGGCCCAACCGCGACATCTATACGGCTCTACTGCGACATGCGGCCTCATGCGGCCCAACCGCGACATCTATGCGGCTCAACTGCGACATGCGGCCTCATGCGGCCCAACCGCGACATCTATGCGGCTCTACTGCGATGTGGTCCATGCTGCAGATGAACATAGAAGTTTGACCAAAATTGTTTTGGCCATAACTTTCTCAAAATAAATCGGAATCTAACTTTTCAAAAGCCAAACTTTAGTAGATTTAAATTCTCTACAACATGGAACCACTTATTTTCGAAAACAGCAAAGTTTGATAGATCAAAACCATAAAATCTATATGAAAACCAAAACTTAAAACTTAGATCTACACCCAACCATCCATGGAAATCAAGAACTTCAAGACCTAAACTTGTAGAGGAAGAGAAGATGAACAACATAGACTAAAAATAAATAGGAATGCATGAAATCCCTCATGGTTGCAAGATGTACTTGCCTCTCACAAGTGGGTTAGGGTTTGGTGGAGAAGTAAATGTGAATGAATGAAGAGAGAGAATGAAAGAAGAACTTTTATATCAAGGTCAAGTGGATCTCCACCATTCATTCTCTCCACCAAATCCAAGCCATCCATTCCTTTCCATGTTGAACCAAACCACACCAAGTTGGTTTACCATGAACCGAAATGAACCAAGAGCCAAGAAAAAGCAGAAAATAAAATACAGAAAAATTAATAAGCACAAAATTGAAGAATTTAAATACAGAACAAATGCATGATAAATATTAAATAAATACGTATTCTGGGAACGGGAAGTGACATCTCTACCCTCCTTAGAAAAAAATTCCGTCCTCGGAATTTCAAATCCAAGCAGGATAGGAAAAACCGAGCTAATCTAGGTACAAAAAACTTGAGCAAGCAATCATTCTTCAATGTTTAACTAGCAGATAACATATCTATATTAACAATCTACGATATCAAGTAGTTCTATCTATGAGGTGACAAGCATGAGGGGTTAAGGCAATCAAGGTACACGGGAAGAAATATACCTTGTGAGTCAAACAGATGTGGATACCGTGATCGGATATCATCCTCACGTTCCCACGTTGACTCTCCTAATGAGTGATGACCCCAAGCAACCCGGACAAGGCTAATTGTTCGGTTCTTGAGTATCTTCTCTCTCCGATCCAAAATGGACACCGGCTGCTCCTTGTAAGACAAGTTGGTACCAACAACCAACTCAGAATGATCAAAGATATGGCTGGGGTCCGATACATACCTTCGCAATTGAGATACATGAAACACGTCATGCACCTCTCGTAACGAAGGTGGAAGGGATAAACGATAAGCAACATCGCCTACCCTATCAAGGATAATGAATGGTCCTACGTATCGTGGACTCAACTTCCCGCGAACGCCAAATCTAATGACCCTACGGGTAGGTGAGATCCGCAAGAACACGTGGTCCCCAACAGAAAACTCTAACGGCCTACGATGCTGGTCCGCCCAATGACGATGCCGATCCTGCGCAACTCGAAGTCGCTCTCTAATTCCTTTAACCACTTCAACCGTCTGAACAATCAATTCCGGGCCTAGCATCTTCCTCTCCCCGATATCATCCCATTCTAGTGGTGATCTACACTTCTTACCATATAGAGCTTCGAATGGCGCCATCTGGATACTGGCTTGATAACTGTTGTTGTATGAAAACTCAACTAAGTGCAGGTGGCTCTCCCAAGATCCTCCAAAATCTAGGGTGCAAGCTCGTAACATGTCTTCTAAAGTCTGAATTGTTCTTTCTGATTGCCCGTCCGTCTGTGGATGGTAAGCTGTGCTAAATCTTAACTTGGTGCCCAGACTATGATGTAAGCTCTTCCAGAAATGTGATGTAAAACGGGTATCTCTGTCGGACACAATACTGACAGGGACTCCATGCTGCCTGACTATCTGTTGCATATACAACTCTGCCAACTTTTCTGTAGATTGCCCTACTCTGAAAGGGAGAAAGTGTGCTACCTTTGTAAGCCGATCTACTATCACCCAAATAGCATCTTTACCACTTGGTGATCTCGGTAAATCGGTCACAAAGTCCATTGTGATGTGCTCCCACTTCCATTCCGGGATAGAAAGTGGCTGTAATAACCCAGCTGGCCTCTGCTGTTCTGCCTTCACTTGCTGACATACCAAGCAACGGGAAACGAATCTAGCTATCTCCCTCTTCATCCCGTTCCACCAGAAGTGCTGCTTGATATCTTGGTACATCTTGGTCCCTCCAGGGTGTATAGAATATTGAGAACTGTGAGCTTCTGTCATAACCTCCTGTCTGATATCTCCACTAGGCACACATAGGTGTAATCCAAACCTAAGGGTACCATCTTCATGAATTTTCAACTCCTTCCTGAGTCCTGACTCACATTCTGCTCTAAGCTTCTGAATCCTTGGGTCCTGTGCCTGAGCTGTCTTGATCCTGTCTACCAAGTCGGATTGAACTCGTAGACTCGCCAGAATTCCTACATCACTAGGAAGTATAACCTCGATGCCCATCTCCTGAAGGTCTTCTAAAATGTGCTTCTGTGTTGTCAACATAAATGCGCCGCCTCTCCTGCTAAGAGCGTCTGCTACCACATTAGCCTTGCCTGGATGATACTGAAGCTCCACGTTATAATCCTTGATCAACTCCAACCATCTTCTCTGTCTCATGTTCAGCTCCTTCTGAGTAAAGACGTACTTCAGACTTTTATGGTCCGTGTACATATCCAGTCGATCACCATATAAGTAATGCCTCCATAGCTTTAAAGCAAATACTACTGCCGCCAACTCCAAGTCATGAGTTGGGTAATTCTTTTCGTGGTCCCGAAGCTGCCTAGAAGCATACGCTATCACCTTTCCATGCTGCATGAGGACACATCCAAGTCCTTTACCTGACGCATCACAATATACTGTAAAACCTCCGGGTCCAACTGGCAATGTAAGAATAGGCGCTGATATCAACTTCTGCTTCAAGGTATCAAATGATGCCTGGCACTCTGCCGACCAGACGAATGGCACATCCTTCCGTGTCAAGCGGGTCATGGGTGCTGAAAGTCTTGCAAAATCCGATACGAATCTCCTGTAATATCCTGCCAATCCCAAGAAACTCCGTACATCAGCTACGGTCTTGGGTACTGGCCAGCTCTCTACTGCTTCTACCTTCTTGGGATCTACTGCTACTCCAGCTCCTGATATGATATGACCTAAAAATGAAATATGATCCGTCCAGAACTCACACTTGCTGAGCTTGGCATACAACTGGTTCTCCCTCAGAACCTGCAACACTGTCCTGAGGTGGTCTTCATGCTCCTTTTCACTAGTAGAGTATACAAGAATGTCGTCGAGAAACACCACGACAAACTGATCTAAGTACGGCATAAAGATGCGGTTCATCAAGTCCATAAATATTGCTGGAGCATTGGTCAAACCAAACGGCATTACCAAGAATTCATAATGCCTATACTTCAACCTGAATGCTGTCTTGGGAATATCCTTCTTCCGAACCCTCACCTGATGGTACCCTGAACGAAGATCTATCTTGGAGAAAACTCTAGCCCTGCTCAACTGATCAAATAAGTCGTCGATCCTTGGTAGTGGATACTTGTTCTTTACGGTTGCCGCGTTAAGCTTCCTGTAATCAATGCACAATCTGGATGATCCATCCTTCTTTCCTACAAGTACCACTGGTGCTACCCATGGCGATATACTAGCTTGGATGAACTTCTTCTCCTTCAGGTCCTCTATGTGCTGATATACCTTGGCCTGCTCTGAATCTGCCATTCTGTAAACTCGATCTGATATCGGTTTAGTTCCAGGTGCCAATTCTATACTGAACTCAATATCCCTAACCGGTGGTAGACCTGGAAGTTCTTCAGGAAATACATCCAGAAACTCTTCAACTACCTTCGAAACTTGAACTTCTTCCATTGCCGTTATTACTCCCTGCTCTTGCTGAGTTGCCTCTGATCTGACTAAGGTGAATCTCTCCATGCCTGGAATATCAAAAGATACACTCCCACTATGACAATCTATTGTCACATGACTGTCTTTCAGCCAGTCCATGCCTAAGATAACGTCAAAATTTCCAACAGGAAATTCTATCAACCGGGCGGGTAAGAAATGCCCGTAAACTACAACGCTACATGCTAGAATAACTCTACTAACTCCTACGAGCCCATTGCTAGTGAGTATATTCAACCTCCCTAGCAATGCCTCGAACTCCATTCCTAGCTGTGTCGCAAATTGTGCAGATATAAATGAGTGTGATGCTCCTGAATCAAACAATGCTACTGCGGGATATGAGGCGACGAGAATGTTACCTGCCACAACATCTTCCGATGCTAATGCCTCCTCCAAGGACAGAGTGAAGGCCTGCCCTCGACCTCCTTGTTGGTTTCCATGCTGCGGCCTGGCCTGGTGTTGCTGCTGGCCCCTTCCTTGATGATGCTGGGGTGGTCTATGCTGGTGTTACTGCATCGGCGGTCCCTGCTGCCGAAACATCAGAGCTTGCGGTATTAACGGACGCTGGGCCAATAGTCTCACTGCCACTGCTGGTCCTCGATACTGTCCTGTCCCTGGTGCCGACAGAGCAGGAAACTGCTGCACTGGTCCTCCTGACCTCGAATTCATGGGACATGTGGTAACCCGATGATCTGGATTTCCACATATCAAACACAGTCCGTTCAATGTCTGACACACATCTCTAGTGTGTCCTACCTTTCCATAATAAGTACAGCCTGCCGGGGGTTGCTGGTTCTTCCTCTGTTGCTGTTGTTGCTGCCTGGATGGTGGTGCTGGCCCTCGCATTGCCACATCGTGGATACGAATGCCAAGGGATGGTGTTGTTGTTCGGGGAGCTGCTCCCCCTCCTCCTTCAATCTGACTGTGAGATCTCTTCTGACCTCCAGTCCTTGTCGTGATCCTCTGAACGGTGATCTCATGCCTTCGGGTTGTCGTCAATATTTCATCAAAAGTCTGGTAGTTGTGCCCTTCTATCAATTGCAAGAGCTCAAGATGAAACCCTTGCTGGAACCTCATAGCCCTTTGGCTCTCTGTTGCTACCATCTCTGGGGCAAACCTGCTCAATCTGCAGAACTCCGCTGCATAGGTATCTACCGTCTTGCCGGCCTGCTTGAGGTTGATAAACTTCTATTGTAGCTCAAACTGTGCCATAACTCCATAGTACTTCGTCTTGAATCTTGCTGTGAAATCGTCCCAAGCAACAGGACATCCGATACCTACTTCTTCTGATTCCCACCAATCACGTGCGAGATCCTGAAGTAACAACTTCATCTGATCCACACGTTCTTCTGCCGGCACCTTAGCTGCTGTCAGAATAGCCTCAATATCCTTAAGCCATGCATCTGCTGAGATGGCATCTTCCGTGCCCTCGAAACGATGGGGGTTGTACTTGCAAAACCTGGCTGATGCTCCTGAATCTGACCTCGTCCCTCTTTCCAATGTCGTCTGCAACCCTTGGTTGAGTAGTACGTTCTGCTCCTGCAACTGAGCGTGCATGCACTGCTAGGCTAACATCTGATGTTGTTGGGTAGCCATCATTCCTCTCATGATCTCCAGAAGGGCTGGTGTGTCCACTTCCACAGGGGTAGGTAGAACTGTTGTTGGTGGTGGAACATCCGGATACTGCGGTCCAGCTGCTGCCTCCACTATTACTTCTTCTTGGATGGTCTCTTGAGTTAGTACCGGCCCTTGTTGCTGACCAACATGGTCAGGTTGTCCGTGTTGCCCTTGTTGTTGTTGTTGTCCAGTCCTGACAGATGCGGACGAGGTGCCCCTAAGAAAAGGGACAAGAGAACAATCAAACGACCGAACAGGAAAGATCAATGAAGTCAAAGGATACTGGAATGTCAAGCTAGAGTTGAGAACAACGAATCATGAGATCAAGGGGGAACATGTGTGATTGAGACATTCTATAAATCAAAACACCCCACAAGTCTGAAACCAGACCTGTATGGGCCACCACTAAAACCTTGTCACGCCCCAGAACTAGAATACTGGAGAGCGGGGGGATGACTCAGCCAGCTACGTATTACGGGTAGATGAATACCGTATAATACGATCAATGCTGTCTAACAAGACGAGGGGGTACAAACTACATGAAAGTCTCCCTATGGTCACTTCACATCTATTGTCTCAATCATTCGAACAAGAAACAGAAAATAGAGAACATGTAAGATAAAGCAATAAGGCGTCCCAAACGCTCAGTCAAAATGTTATTGATATCTGGCTTTACAAAATACAGCCAGATGATGTAGTCAGTATACACAATTGTTATCAGCTGCAGCCTGACTTAGTTATAATTATGCAAAAATAGGTACAAGACAATCCGACTAACATGTCGGTGCCAAACGGCAAAGTATAAAGTATTTAACAAAACGAGCGGGGAAGTAAGAAAACCCACTCGAGCCCTCCTGCGATCATCCCTCTAGTGTTGACCATCGTAGAGGTAGAAGTAAGCTGGATCCTCGGGGACCGGCTCTAAATCTGGCCATGCAAAACCAGAGAGGTTAGACCTCTAACAGTAAATACCGCAAGGAAGCACGATATGAGGGATTAAAACCAGTAATGAGAAAATATGATAAATAGATCTCTGCTTTCTACTGGGATTCACATAGTATCACGACACTTCGAACCAACCTCCCAACCAAACAAGGACAGAAGTTGGCACGTCAAGTCCTGACATTCTGATCATCTCGGCTAGGTAACAGAGGACATACAGTACACAAACAAATTAATTTAAACGGCCATTCAACTACTACGGCTTGCTACTGTGAGTTCCAAGTTATCCTGGAATTATGCAATAGGGATTCCTCAGTTCTTACTATGTGCAAGCAAGGCTAGTTTACCCAGTCAATCAATTACGCCAATCATGAATTAGACGAGTCCCAGCAGGACGCCTGTCATCAATATACAATATACAATAGATAATATAACCAGATACCGCTCCCCGCCCGTGTGGCAGATTTGCAGTATCTGTGGGGACCAGCCGGCCTGTCGGGCACTACTAGTCCCAAGAGGGCTGCCATGTAAGAATTCGGGAATCCATTCTCTCCATGCAATCATTATTTTATTTAACTTAATAGTCTCTACGTTGAGTGAAATCCCATGCCGTAGATCATGGTCATTCAAATAAGTACTTCCGTACAAGTACGATATGTCCAACTCTACAACGATACCCGTGCGGTTAGGTTGTAGGTCTTACATAGCGTAATGCAACAATCAAAACTAACCACGGAATAATCATACCTTGACCATAAAGTACACATGCTGCTTTTGTAAAATAAATAAATAAATAAATAAATAAATAAATTGAAGCCTGCATGTGCCTGTATGTCAATATTCGGGATCAGCTAGTCGATTACAATAGTTCATAATTAATATGAACGTGTCTCATTCATTCAATTCAATAAGACGACTAGCCAGTCTCTTAGTTCCTACTAGGAACGCATGATCAATTATTAGTCAAAGTAACAGTCGTGGTCAATTCGTGATAAGGCATGAAAGTCAAATTAGTATTAAGCATGGTCGAGTCTATAACTAGCATAAAATAGTTGGTAACACATTCTTGAAGCCAAGAAAAAGATCTACAACTTTCATGTTGGGAGTTGAAAGAAATTCTAGCCATAATTCAGTTAAAATAGGACATATAACAGTCAAAAACAACCAAAATAGGCATATGCGGCCTATTCTGCGACATGCATGCGGACCTACTGCGACATGCGGCTCATGCGGCCCTACTGCGACACCATATGCGGCTCAACTGCGACATACAGCTCATGCGGCCCAACTGCGACACCATGCGGCTCAACTGCGACATGTGCCCCATGCGGCTCATTCACGGCATCATATGCGGCTACTGCGACATGCAGCCTCATGCGGCCCAACCGCGACATCTATGCGGCTCTACTGCAACATGCGGCCTCATGCGGCCCAACCGCGACATCTATGCGGCTCTACTGCGACATGCGGCCTCATGCGGCCCAACCGCGACATCTATGCGGCTCTACTGCGACATACGGCCTTATACGGCCCAACCGCGACATCTATGCGGCTCTACTACGACATGCGGCCTCATGTGGCCCAACCGCGACATCTATGCGGCTCTACTGCGACATGCGGCCTCATGCGGCCCAACCGCGACATCTATGCGGCTCTACTGCGATATGTGGTCCATGCTGCAGATGAACATAGAAGTTTGACCAAAATTGTTTTGGCCATAACTTTCTCAAAATAAATCGGAATCTAACTTTTCAAAAGCCAAACTTTAGTCGAATTAAATTTTCTACAACATGGAACCACTTATTTTCGAAAACAACAAAGTTTGATAGATCAAAACCATGAAATCTATATGAAAACCAAAACTTAAAACTTAGATCTACACCCAACCATCCATCGAAATCAAGAACTTCAAGACCTAAACTTGTAGAGGAAGAGAAGATGAACAACATAGACTAAAAATAAATAGGGATACATGAAATCCCTCATGGTGTGCAAGATGTACTTGCCTCTCACAAGTGGGTTAGGGTTTGGTGGAGAAGTAAATGTGAATGAATGAAGAGAGAGAATGAAAGAAGAACTTTTATATCAAGGTCAAGTGGATCTCCACCATTCATTCTCTCCACCAAATCCAAGCCATCCATTCCTTTCCATGTTGAACCAAACCACACCAAGTTGGTTTACCATGAACCGAAATGAACCAAGAGCCAAGAAAAAGCAGAAAATAAAATACAGAAAAATTAAAAGCGCGAAATTGAAGAATTTAAATACAGAACAAATGCATGATAAATATTAAATAAATACGTATTCTGGGAACGGGAAGTGACAAGAGTTGCCTACACGTTATTTCAGGAGCTACTAATCTACCCACCTTAAAAATTTCGTCCTCGAAATTCTAATTCGTAACTATTCCTTAAAATCAAAGTCTACTATTACTTTAATCTCCTTAAATTTAATTTTTCAAAAATATTTCTATCACCTTCTCTAGTCATTGGTATTTACGAAATCTCGACGAATTCAACCCACCTTTGGTCATATTACTCCCTTGAAACACAGGTCACTAATTTCATATAATCTTCTAACTAGTGACTAAAAATTCTACCAAGACTATCTAGGACATATGGTACCTATAATCCCTCATATCTATAAACAACCAAAACTCAATAATCATGCAATATTATACTATAATTTAAGAATTTTTGGTAAATCCTAGACATCACGATCATTCGTCACCCCGAAATAAAAGGGACGAGAATCAATGGCACATGAAGCAAGAAAGTATAATCGAGAGCGAGTGTGGAGTTTTCAAGGACGTAGAGAATTTCTAGGAGAATTTTCAAGGCCGTGTGGATTGAGATTTCTAAGGTTTAGTCATTGTCGCAGGCTCGTACCAGTACAGTTATGTAACCGATACGATATGCTCTGACCCGCATGGGCCATCACAAAAACTTGTCACGACCCGCACCCGCTTTTCGGATGCGAGCTCGTGAGCAAGCCAGCTACGTATCGACCGGACTCCAGCCCGACTCGAGTACGTATAAGCTGTCAAGGTCATGGTATCATGTCTAATCTAAACTATATCTCAATCCACAGGAATCATAGAAACAAGAATGAACAAGTATGGGTCATGGTCTGCAGCCCATTAGCATATTGTTCGATTAGACTCCAAAAATGATATGAGTCTATAAATAAGCAGAATATAACATGGTACTGAATATAAAGCACGAGAAGATAATGAAAAAATATCACAAGCAAATACCTGTATCATACACCGCAATCCTCTACCATCCCGCTCTACTAACTAACTCCACGCAGTCGCTAAACCTGAAGAGATCATCAGGTCCTCAGAGGACTAGCAAGATACATAAAACATGCATATCTAACAGTTTAATCATGCAATAATATATACAGGGTATAAATAGGAACTAGACATGAGACTGACATGTGGCTACTGATAGGTAACTATAAACACGGATACGGGATCAAATATGCATAAATGAACTGCTGGTAGATCAATGGATACCAACCCTCGCCCCGAATGTGGACTCACAGGTCAGTTTCAAGACAAGTCACCCTCGCCCCGTATGTGGACTCGCAGGTGCAAAGGACAGCCCTAGCATGATCCATGACATAAACAAGCCTGGTATAACTACACTATCAAGTCATGAAACACTGATATACAAACAAGACAATAAACTAGTAAACATGGTATCACATAAATCTATAGCAACTAAGGTAACTCAAGATGACATACTAGGACAGGTGTACTATAAGCATGAAAATAAACTATAGAGGGAGGCAAGGTATACTTGCCTGGTGGTTGCACGCAGATCCAACAAATATATGGTCGACTGGTAAGCCATACAGTCCAAGTCATCACAACTGTCTCCGAAAGCTGAAACAAACATTACCAACGTTCTCAGAATAGTCACATTAGCTAGGATTGCTTGTCCATAAGTCCAATTCTGGACACAGGAGCAAAACAGTAATTTCAGACAAAAACGATGTCCGCCGTTGGACCCGATTTGCACCGAAAAGCGTGCCAGAGTCAATGGTCTCTAAAGTCATCAAACTACATGTCTACAGATCCAGTTTTCCGATACAAACCCAATCGTATGTCCAAAGTTGGATTCCGGTGGGCCGTGCACAAAATCACCCGTTGAATCGGATCGTGGGGCCCACGAAACGGCGATCCGATCAACTGTCTCAGAATTGGACCAAACTTGGCATACAGGACCAAAAAAATGATACGGTCCTGTTGGCATAAGTTTTGTCTCGATCTGATGAGCGTGCACAAAGTAATTGAGAAATTTGTACAGAGACCAATATGGTGAATTTTGACAGATACGCATCAAATTCGTCGCACACACGCGACCAATTTGAATTCCGTCAAAGCCCACACGTCCACGAAGCCGTTACGCACCTTTTGATGCTTTCAGTTCGCGATCACGTCGCCCGGATTGGCGGGACGCACGACGTATCGGAGGTTTTTTTAGTTTTTAAAACAGGTTTTTGGGAAACTTTGGGATTCGATTTTTCGGCACGTAGTCGATGATTTCCGAATCCACAAACAGGATTATGAAGCCCTATATGTTGTCTAAAAGTTTCTTTAAATATTTTTTCTAATATGGTATTAGATCTATCAGAATCGATCTTCAAACATGGAGGGTTGGACTGCACTAGTGTTCTGTTTTCTACAGGTTTTCGACCAACTTCGGGTCGATCTCATGGACTGGTCGTACATCCTATACGAAATCTAATTACTGGAGTTTCGAGGCGGTCATGTTGGCTTTCCAAACTAATTTACGGTTCGCAAAAAGATGGAGTGTCGAGATCGGGATCTTACCGAGAAGTCGGTAGTTGCAACTGCTACTGCTGCTGTCGCCCGCGCCTATGCGCGCTGTCCTCGGCGGACCTGGCCGGCGTCGGCCACGTGGGGCAGCTGTTTGCAAAAACAAAAGTTTATTTATTTCACAAACTTTGTAAAAAGATTACAATTGAATTCTGGAAAAGTACAACTATAGGAATCTGATCTGAAGACGATCACTTTATTCCTTGGACGATATGAACTGTGAAGACGATAGCCTCTGAAGAATGCAGCAGCACTTGGGCAAGAACTCCTAATCTCTTTGATGATCATGAATGATCTGATCTTGATAATGAAGGACTTGAAACTCCATTTATAGAGTTCAAGAAAATAACTAATTAGTAGTTATTTCTGGATTACGCAGGCTGGATTGTGCAGGCATTGGACTGCGCAAGCAGCAAACTACGCTGGCAGTTACTCGATCGTGGCTCGACTGTATTAGATGCGTGGCATTGTTTGATTGAAATGCGCATGGTCGTGTACAGACGGTTGCCACGTGGTGAGCAATTGATGGCATGTAGGCCACGTGTAAAATATCAGTTATCTTTATGGATTGTGCTGCTTGAACTGTGATAGCTTCAGACTGCGCTGGGATCGAACTGCGCTGAAGAGAATCTGGCGGACTGCGCTTCGGTTGATCTGGCAGATTGTGCTGGCTGTACAGCTGTCCTCAAATACGGCACGCTCGAGAAACGAACAGACTCCTCGCTTTTCGGGCTATCAATTGTCAGAAAATCTGATTTTGTGTCAGGTAATGATGACGTTGCCACTTCAGCATTGCGTGCTTGGATGTTAGCGCGGTTCGGCCTCGCGCAGTTGATTTGTTGCGCAATCTGTCTCCTGCGCAGTTCATTTGAAGGGTGCTCCATTTGATTTTCATTGCTTTTTTGATGGTTGCAACTTGATTTTTAGGACCTACAAGACCCCCTTCACAGTTTTCGAAATTTGTAAATATTCAAAGTGTCAAAATACTTTGAATTTTGAATTTAAAATCAAGTTGCGCAAGTGGCGCTCTGACTGCGCGTTTGGAGGAATCAGCTCTAACTTTTGTGGCGCAATCTGAGGTGACTGTTGTACTTCTGAAAACTATAAATAGTTTCCATTCTCATTCTGTCAACCTTTACTTGTTTTCGATTTTCTGAAGAGATAAAAGCTTCCTTCCTATTTCGACCACTTCTCCTCCTTCTCGCCGTCGACGTTAATGGCTCCTAAGCGAACTGCCACCGAGAAGGACAAGGCTCCGGCTGAGTCTTCGACTCGGGTTGCACCCCGAATCTCTCGTCATGAAGTTGGCCACCCAGCACTGCAAGGTAGATGACAAACTCGATCGAAACCCTTTTTAGGGTTCTTGACATTTTCGAACCTTCACACCTCTCTTTTTAGAGTTTGATGGTATTGCGCCGCCCTGTTTAGGGTTTTAGTTGCACACACACAATAGTTTTTCATTTTTATGAAACTATATTCTTGCGCAATCGGTTGAAAAGCGCTGACAGATGTTCAGCGCAATCCTTCGATTTGCGCAAGTCAGTTGAGTCAGCGCAAACTGATGCCTTGCGCAAGCTGGTTAGCGCAACCTATGCCTTGCGCAAGCGGATGTGTTGGCACAATTGGATACTTTGCACATATGGATTGCATTGGCGCAATCTGATGCTTTGTACATAGCACAATTTGATGAACTCTTTTCAAAAAAACTTTGTGATTTTGCATGTACTGATCTCTATCTCTTTATTTGATGCAGTTAACCTCAGGGAAGACCCAGATTATGAGGTCTTTGCAGGATCTTTGGCTAAACCTGAGTTCAAGGAGGATCTTTCCCATGTGACATATCCTCAATATGCCTTGCCGTCATCTCGACAAGCCATCCTAATGGCACAAGATAATGAAACTCTGCTGTGTCTAATGAACGGACAGCCACTCCAAACTGCAGATACAGTTACTCATAAGAAGCCGTTGTTCCTGTTCGGTGAGGCTTTCGACAAGAACTCTCAACCTAGACCTCGCATGGAGAAGAGACTTTTTGAAAGAGACGAGAAGATGATACTTCTACCGGAGATTTCCAGATGCCTTCCCCTGTCTCGCTATGCTTTTGCGAGCTATCCCAGAAGGATGGAATGGGATATAACTCCACTTCAGCAAGCTCGAACAAGGAACATCTGTGTGAAGAAGGGGCCGAACAGCAAAGACATGTTCTACAGTTCTTCAGAGCGTCACAGCTCCCTTCTCAGAGGACTGAAACCTGGGTGCATCCCACCAGAAAACTCTTCCATGCTGCTACCAGTCAGAACACCGATATTCGCAAATGAGTTTACGAAGGTTGAGGGAAGATATCAGACCAAGATATTCGATTAACAGGTCTTGTGAATCCCGATAACAAGAGGTGGAGCTGCATAGCCAATTGGATATTGGCTCAATTTGAAGACCGGCTCAAGGAGATTGAGCTGTACCAAGCGATGTACGCCACCGTTTATGGTTCTCCGCCTAATCCGCATCTATTCCTTGCATTGGCAGAGAGATACAATTACAGAATGGGGACTTTTATGACACCATACGGAGAGATCGGATTGGCTTTACACGAGATGAAGTACATCTCCAGCTTGCCAATGGGGGATATCCCCTATGAAGAATTTGTCCCAACCAATGATGAGTTGGACAAATTACGCCAAGAGAATGCCGACATGGTGGCCATCTTTGAAGAGCTGCTATGCCACTACAAAATCTGTTCCTTGTACTACAAGAGTGGTACATCCGGCACCTGTTACTCAACCAAATGGTTGCCTTATCTCTTTCTCAACCATATCATTGAGAAAAAGACAAAGGAGCACGATAACTGTAAACCCACCTTCTTTAGACCACTTAGCGACAATAAAGTGATAGGGTTGATGGAGGAGAACAAGGATCTGGATATCAAGATCGAGGATGATCTTCAATATCCCCCTCTCAAGAAAGATGACATTATTGAGAGTTATATGAGGATGGACTATAGGCCCATGTCGAAGGAGGCCCAGTTGGCGGGTTTCCTTACTTATTGGCTTCGACGATACGTCGTTCCTGGAGCCAGCACCGTCAATCGCTTTCATCGAGGCGTACTATTTGCTGCTGTCCGCTTAGTCTTCGGCTACCGGATGGATCTATTGTCAGCGATGACTTGCAGAGTGAATGCTGGCCTCCGCCTTTTTGTCGATCAAATGCTTCGAAGAAAGGGTGAGAAAGGAAGCTTTCCTCGGCTAGAGCTACCATACACATATCTGTTCGGATGGCTGCTTCTGTACTATCCTTCACTGATGAACCCCGATATGGGAGCGGTGAGCGGCAGCTTTTTGAGGAGATTCTCCAAAAGCAAGTGGATATACACCACTTTAAGAGATTGCAGACGCGCTCTGAATCTCGGAAAGGGATGGAACTTCGATTGTGTTCCCCCTCCAGCTGTCTACGAGCATATGTCCACCAACCTTGTCGATTCTGGAAGGGCACAGCCTCTGGGCCACACAATTTTCAACTGGTTGAAGACGATCCGACCATCTCACTTAGTGTACCGATTTGAAGATGAATGCTACCTGGAACCTTATCTTTCGAGCCGTTTTACACGCCAATTCGGCTATGACCAATTCCATGTAGGCAACGCCATAATGTGCCTACAGGAAAAAGGTTATCTGATCGATGGAGCTCGGGCTTGTGTTTACTATAATGCTCGGGACACGAGGACGATGTTCTCGATGCCGCTAAAGAGCGATCATGGTCCTCGTATGTTGTATACATATTCGCTCTTCTACACATCGGCGAACACTTTTGCTGAAAACTTTAGTCTAGTTGACAGTTTTGCGACTGCGGCCCGATTAAAGAAGGGAGCATCTGTTGTACTAGCTCCTGGTAATGATGAAGAGGATGAGCCAGTTGATGCACCGTTGGAAGCTTCAAGGGAAGCCAACTTCCCTGAAGAAGTCAACGAGCCGCTGCGCGTCTCTTTGAAGGTCGTCAGATCTCCAATCAAGGAGAGGAAGAAAAGGAAGGCGGAAGAACCCTCTTCTCCAGTTGCTAAGAGGAAGATTGTCTTAGAATCTTCAGAAAGGGTCACCACCCGGTCGCAATCTCGGCAGCATGCTGAGTCGACTCAGAGAGAAGAGGCGACGACTCCGACCTCTCTTCAAAGGCAAGTAGATGTTGTAGATGTAGAGAGTCCGGAGAGACCTTTACGCAGAAAGAAGATAGTTTTCAGGAGGAAAGTGGCCACTCCTCCAAGACCAATCCTGTCATCGGTCGTGACTAGTGCTATTGCCGGAGTCATGATGTCGTCTCCTACACCTGTCCTTGAACCCAGGCAGGAAGCTTTCAGTCCAGAGAGAAGGGACGAGGTTGTAGAGACCAGGGAGGATATCGCGGAGACAGCAGATGAGGCTGCGAAGCCAAATGAGGCAGAAACAGAAACCGCCCACCTTCCAGTTTCTTCTCGATCACTACGTGCCGAAGAAGATAAGTTAATGATTGAGGCACTGGACGATTGTGATTTTGGCTTCCACGATGATGTAGATCCAGTTGCCGCAACTGATAGTGAAGAAGCACGTGAAGAGAGTGCAAGTGATGAAGATACATCAGCAGAGGCTGTTGATGACACTCTGAATCCAGAAGAGGATACTGATGTACATGCATCCCCAGAGAAGAATACGGTTAAAGAAGTAGCACCGGAAGGAGCTACTGTTACCCATCAAGGAGGTATTGATGTTGACTGATATTAATACCCTTCTTTTATGGATTAATTGGCTGACATCTTAATTTTTATCCATGTAGAAATTCAACTTTCTCCGATTCCTCCAATATGCACTGATATAGTACAAATAAAGGAGATAGCCAGCAGTAGCCGTCACTTATCAGGCGGCTCTGAAGCGGGTAGTAGCCAAGCAGTAATGTCTGAAGCTACTTTCGCGAGGCTACAACCTATGTCAACAGATGACAAACTTGTCACTGGTCCTAGCAATGGTAAGATTGCCCTTATATTTGATCCTTTTCGATAGTTGCTAATGACAGCAAACTGATGGGGTTTATTTGATTTTGCAGAGGAACATCTGGGAGGAGCAACCAGCTCTACCATGGCTCCCTTGTCCAAAGAGACTACAGTTCATGCTGCCGAACTTTCGCCTGTGCAGGCACCTGCTGCTTCAACGTCCATGGGAGTAGCTGCTACACCCGGTGCCGTAGCTACTAACAGATTTATAATTGGTTCCTTCACCAACCTTTTCTTCAATTCATTAGGACCCTTAGTAGAAAGGGTAATGGAGAAAGAAGATATTGGTTTCATAACTGTTAGGGGTCCAACCTCTTATCTGATCGCTGCTATCCGAAGTCAAGGTGATGAAGCGCAAGCTGCTTACCTTGAACACATACTGGATGAGCTGGAAGAATCAGTTAAGATCTACAAATATCTCAATCGGGGAGAGGTGGAACCCTTGGTACATGCTGAGTTTGAGAGGATGTCTCAAGAGGCTGCAGTTACAAAAGCTGATTTCCAGGTTTTCTTGGATACTTTTGCTGCCAAGTCTTCAGAGTATAACTCTCAGATGGAAATAATAGCATCTGTTGCTGGGGAGAAGGAAAAGAAAGTTGCTGAGCTGAAAGCAGAGTTCGATCGACTTCAAGAAGAGTTGAGAATTATTCAACTTGTTCTGGAAGAAGAGACTACTCAACATCAAGCTGCAGTTCAGCAACTGGATATTCTGACCCACGAAAGAGATGAGTATGTCAGGACTCATCAAGCTGAAATCTTCCGCCGACTAGTAACTTTACCGACTTTTGATGATAATTCTGGAATAGAGGAAGCTAGAAGGCGGGTGGTGGATTCTCGGAAGGAGCGACTTCAAACTTTAAAGCCAGAGATGGCTAGTTTGATGACCCCACCAGCTGAATAGAAAGAATTTTTGTATCTTCTGTTTTGTGACATGTTTTTTTGTAATGTATTTTAATTTTGATCAATAAAAAGATATTTTCTTTGTGGCTCTATTTTTGTTCCATATCTCATTCAGATATAAATAATAGCGATAGAAAATATATTCAGAGGTCCGGGACATGATATATTTCTTGATTTAGAAAATAATTATATTCATTATATCTGCTCAGAGGTAATGTGGACATGGCAGAATATAATTTGTTGAATATCATTATTTCAGAAGACAACTTAATCAAAGGTAACAAATACATGACAAGTTGCTGATATGAATGAACGGATGAACCGTCAAAATGCATGAACGAAATAAATTGTTGGAATGAACGGATCAACGGGTGAACCGTCGGATGAATGGATGAACGGATGAACCGTCGGATGAATGTAATAAACGGGCGAACCATCGGATGAATGGGATGAACGGGTGAACCGTCAGATAAATGTAATGAACGAGTGAACCGTCGGATAAATGGATGAACGGGTGAACCGTTGGATGAATGTAATGAATGGGCGAACCGTCGGATGAATGGGATGAACGGGTGAACCGTCAGATGAATGTAATGAATGGGTGAACCGTCAGATGAATGGATGAACGGGTGAACCGTCGGATGAATATAGTGAACGGGTGAACCGTCATATGAATGTAGTGAACGGGTGAACCGTCAGATGAATGTAGTGAACGGGTAAACCGTCGAATGAATGTAATGAACGGGCGAACCGTCGGATGAATGTAATGAACGGGTGAACCGTCAGATGAATGTGTCGCTTCGTTGTTTCACGAATCTCTGTCTATAAATAGAACAGAAGATTAGATGAAATGATCACTTTCACTTTTTAACATAAAAATGTCGTCTGGAGCACTACACCAAAATGGACGATTTGTGACAGTTATAGTTATCCAACAACGACGGATTAAAACTGTAGTTGTAGTTTTGACGGACTAAAACTGTTATTTAACACCAAATCTATAATATATTTTTATTTGACTGATAGAAACTGTCGTTTAACCTTATAATTATGTTGAAAAAATTGGCTCTGGAAATTTTAGATCCCTAATTTTTTTCAGAACCCGCGAAACATCTCCCTCCCAAACCTGAAGGCTTTTTCTTAAAACTCTTTCCTCTCCCACTTTTCATCTATTTCCTTTCCAAACCTTCCCTCCCAAAACTTCTTCCCTCCGCTGGAACCGCCGCTGGATCAGCCGCCAGAATTGTTGCTAGGACCCCGCTAGAATAGGTAATCCTCCGAACTATTTCTCTTATGCTTGTTGTCATAGTATTATGTTTAGATTTTTCTCAAAAATCTTTTCTATCCATTTTTCATCTATTCCTTTTCTCCTCTCAAAATTTTTTCTTATCCGCTTCTAGAACCTTCGTCCCCGCGCAATGGACCGAGATCAGGGTCAGAGTTGTCAGGGGAAATCGAGGGAGCAACGGAACATAAGAAATATTTGATCTTGTTTATTTTATAGGGTTTGTTTTCTAGGGATTATTTTTTAGGATTTGCTCTTGTTTATTTTCTAGGGTCCAGACTTGAAATTATTCACCATTTTCTAGGACTTGCTCTTGTTTATTTTTAAGGTTTAATGTCTTTGTATTTTTCTTAATCATTTATTACCTCGGAAATTATTCACCATTTTCTGTATCTCTCTTTCTCTCAAGTCAGCGGAAAAGCTAGGGTTTTTTGATCTCTACATAAGAATTTCCAATCTAACAAGCAATTATTTCGAGGTACAAGTCTAATTACACAAATCTTAACTGTGGATGTTGTAATTGGTGCTCAAACTTGAATAATAACCACTAAAATTCAACCATATTTGTTTTTTATTAGTTCATCGCAATTTATTTATTAGTAGTTTTTATGAATTTGATTTCATGCAAGAGATGAAATCAAGATGTGACTTGTCTGAATTTTGCAAAATCCATTGAGACTGAGTTTTCTTCTTCAATATAGTGATTAGTTGGCCTTTCAATATCTCATATCCATTTAGAATGTGAGAATTATTCTCTTTCTATGTCTTGTTGTGCTTAGTTGTCATTATTAGTAAAAATTCTGATATATTTAAAAATACTATAGGAGAAAAAGGGTTTTTACGGTGTTAAATGCACGCCGTAAATCACTTCACCTGTCGTGCATGATCGCACCGTATTTGCCCTTGCCGTAAAAAGTTACTAGCTTTTACAACATAATATGTGTGTCGTCTATGCTCATTCGCGATGTGTAATGTGTGCCATAATTGGTCTAAGCTCTAAACCTGAATAATGGTCAGATTTACCTATAAACCACATTTTTTTATTCGAAGTTGTTTTCATATTTATTGTAGGCTAAATCTATAAGAAGATGCCCCAATTTGTGGTGGCAATGGACCATAATAACCCGATTATCCAACCAAAACCAACCTGAACTCGCGGGTTTGAGTACGGATTCCCAAACCATTAAAGATTCTGGTGAAGGTTTGGCTATATGTATTTCAACCGGAAGCTTACCGGGTAGGGTACTGATATACCTACTCTCGAACTTGAGTGCCTGATATGTGTACAACGTAGAATAGGACGAGTCTTAATAGTTAATGTAGATATTAACTTGAGGATATTAGTATTTTAAAAAATTATAGAGATAAATGTTGCAAATTAATAGATTATATCAATTGAAACCACCTCAAATGTAAATTCACATTTATATCCATGTTATTCCAAAATGAGTCATATATATATATATATACTCTTCAACTTATTGATTTATTGACACAAGGCCATGATGTTTTATTCATAAATATACCATAATTGGCCTACAAGGGCTCAAGAAATTAAAAGTAAATATTAAAATAAAGCATTGCTTTTTCAAGGAAATCTAGCAAGTAGTTGAAGTACTTGTAACTTCTAAATGTCATAATTGAAGATGTTGCAGCAATTGTTGGAGAGGCCAGAGGTCGACAAAGGTCGCTTGAAGGAAGATGCTTTTCCAAAGAGCTGGAAAATAACATATAGGTAAGTAGGAAACTGAATCAAGTTCCAGAACCAAATAAAAGTCAGTTAAACACATTAAAAAGTCGGTTCAAATACTCGAATACTCATACTATTGGTTGTATCGAACCGTATGTTGTGGAACTGATGGGATGTTCGAAAATAAAAAATAAATATTCCCATCATTAGTTAAGACATGGGATTACCTGAGCCATCTGTCTGCATCACGAGAAAATGCTACATGTATCTATGTTTGCATTCCTGCGAGATAAGTGACTAGTTACTTTGGTTGTCTGTATCATGTATCCATATCATGTCTTTATCTGCATTTGTGTCCATAGTGTAGCCCCCAATTGTTGAGGGGAATTCAATTTTAAAAATGCTATAGTAAACTTTGTTTCTATTCTAACATTTAGACTTCATTTTCATGTTCTATGGACTTCTGTCTACTAATAGTGTTTGCGTCTCACTTTTGCTGTTAGGGAAGTTCTTTGTCGCTAACTCCAATTATTTTGATCTCTAGTAACTTGCAATATTATGCAGCAGCTATGCTATACATACTCTATGTAGGAATCTGGTTTTAACATATTTGACATTTGCTTTCCTCCAGGTTTTGGATAACAACTATAATATGTATCCATTATGTTAGAACCAAATAAACTTACTGCGAAGAAAGAAATACTTGTTCCGCAATTACCTTCATCTTTTATCCAAACCTATGGGATATTTTAATCTATTAAGTTGTCCGCATGTCGAGGAGAGTGTCCCAATTTATCTTATGAAATTGAAAGTTAAGTTGCCGAGTTAACTCCAAAGCAACATACTATTGGTTGTATCGAACCGTATGACATCGAAATACACAACAAAGTATTGGACACCCAGTTGTACTTGTGTATACCAATGAGACTTGCACAGTTTCAATGCATAAATTAGAGCTCAGAGAGAGTATCTGGATGATGTGCATAAAAGACATGGTCTCTACTGCCTGACCTTTTCTTGACTTGCTACTAAAGCGTACTGCCTAATCATACAAAGCTCAAATTGAGGTTCAAAATGCTATATAAAGCATACTGCTTCCAGTCTTAGCAAGATTCAAATGCTGTATCATTATGGCACCAACTTTACTAAAGCATACTGCCTAATCATATCAAGTTCAAATTGAGGTATCATTATCTCACCATATTGGCAGTGTTGGTTGTTTCAGATTGTAGATGGTATCGGCGATTGAGTTTTGGCACTTTAGATGTTTTAAAACATTTTGATAACTGTATTATACATAAGGAAAGAAATGTTAAAGATTAATCATCATTTTAGAAATTATTTATGTAGGTTTATGTTGGTGTCGGTGAGCAGTTGCTTAATTGCATGGCACATAAGAAAATATAGCCATGATAATTGCAGTTGGCAACTTTTTGTCTGTGGGCTTGAACCTTTTTTTTCAAGTGTGAAAATGAAAGTAAAACAAAATCAAATACACTTTTGATAGTTTTTCAATTTTCTCAAACTTTTGGACACTTTCCAGAAGTCCTCAACTAGTTTCTCTCAAAATTTTGGCCTACTTTGGGAAGTCTCAGTTTGGGAGCAGTTCTGTCTCTGAAACAAAACAATGTTGCCAAGTAAAATGGAGGTATTCTGCTGATACCAACTTCATTATGCAGTTTCAACTTGCCTATGTTCAAACCTTATCCAATATGGCCTTAAGTATACTAATATACTCTGATACATTCACACTTCATTGATACTTTTTTTTTGTTTCTCTTTTTTACTTGGTTGTTCATTACTTTTTTTTTATCGCTGATATTTTTGCACATTTGTCGACTATTTTGATACTTGCCATTACTAGAGAGAGAGGTGCTATTTTGATACTGATACCACAACTTGGTAAGAGAATAGGTAAAAGGACCTCCTTTTTCCCTGTCATTTGGCTCTGATACTCCTATAGTATTTTTGATACATGAGAAATTCTTTACAATATGAATTTGCTATTGCATAAGAACACAGAACCTCTGAGTTTGGTATTTATCTAATACTCTGGGATGCTATGATGCTTCGGAATGCCACTAAGGACAAGCAAAGAACACAGAACATAGAACCTCTGAGTTTGGTCCTATAGTATTTTTCCAAGGACAAGCAAAGGAATCCCACTGAGTGATGGCTTGCTCAATAGGTCATGCAGTTCACTCTTTGAGATAGATAAGTTATCATTGTCAGCTGCATCAACAACATACCTGCAAAAAGAATAAGACTTCAATGTGTCTTAGGATTCACCCAGAACATATAAACCATACTTTTTATGTATTATGAAAGGAAAATACAATAACCAAGGTAGCATTGTGGTGGCCTGAAATAAATCATGATATGATATGTACTTTGTACAAGATAAATGTCACTGTGAAGTTTGGTTCTGTCAACCTTAATCTGAGGTATCCTATTTATCATCTGATCATCTTACCACAACGGCCTAGAGAGCAACTGCTTGTGCTGTGGCTACAAGGCCACCACAATGTAGAGGTTCATTTATATGACTAGTAAATCCCATGACAAGCAAGAAACTCAACTACTCACCGATGCCCACTGCCCAGTGTGAGTTAAGGTAGTGGGTATACACTATACAGCAGGAACGAAGTCGGGAATCATTCTTTAGGGGATTGATTTAAAAAATTCAAATGGCTGGCTAGACATGGTTGCCATGAATTTATATAATCGGCTGTTAGTGGGACCCCCTACCATCTAGGAACCTCGTTTCGGATACCACAAGCCCACAATTGGCGGGTTCCCAATCTGGATAGTCAAAACTCAAAAGTTGCAACCTGGGCGATCCAGATTGTACACACACACACACACAAAAACGAACAACATCATTCCAGTTAATCCTACTCCATGTACGAAGTAGCAGGAAAAGTAGGATATGCCATACCTCATATTGAAGCGAATCACAACCAACATAACTAGGATATAATATAACCATAGATGCAAAACATACTATAACCGTCAATAAAAGAGATCAAATACTCCTAATATGAGCTCGAATAACCATAACTTGCACAATAGCACTCTTGTTTGTTTTTAAATTGCAAAGTCACACCCACATTAGCTGCTTAGAAGAGAACACCAATCCATTTTATTATATTCAATCCAAAACAACCTCCAGTATATTTTTGCACCTTTCATACCTGGAAGGTGGTAACATAGCTAGGAATAGTGATTTAAGCTATAACAACCTCCAGTGATTTTTGCACCTTCCATTTTATAAACTTTTTTGTGTAATGACATTGCTAGAATCTAAACTAATGCTACTTTCTATAATCAAGTCTTAAAGGATAGATATCATGGCCTCTTGCACTCGGTGCTAATGTTAATGCTTCCTTCTCCCTTCTATTGGCCTCCAACACCAGAAAAGAATCCAGAATTTGCATACATAAATAGCATTTGACATGTTTGGTATTTGCTACCTCGTAGACAGAACATGCATATAAACTCATGCTTAGTCTTCTTTTAATTTGTTGCGCAATATGTGCGCAAATATTCAGAATTTTTTTTATCTCTGATATTTTTGCACATTTGTTGACTAATTGGAAATATGTAGATGTCTTCTGCACACCCAAGTAAGGAATGGATGGATGCACCTAAATTGTCAGTCGAATATCTCGAAGGTGTTGCATCATTCATTAAGTTCACAAAAGATACTCTGGGAGGGAATAATTGGTATCTTTGTTCGTGCGATAAATGTCGTAATTATAATAGAGGCAAACAAAGTCTAAAGGTTATAGCTGACCATTTGGTTTGTAATGGAGTAGATAAGTCATACAGGACTTGGGTTAATCATGGAGAGCAGCTTCCTGGAAGTATCGTCAACGTTCAGGTTCCTTGTTCATCATCAACTAATGACTGTACTGAAGATGTCTTTCCGAGAATGGCAGACATGTTCCGTGACACATTTGGACGCGTTGATCTTGATGACCTTGAAGAATGTCTAGATGAGTCTAATCAATGTGACAATTCTGATCTTCAAGATGACGTTGATGTAAATTATAAGAAGCAGCTGGAAGATGCAATGCAGCCCTTATATCCTTCTTGTGAGGGTCGACATACAAAATTATCGACAACAGTAGAATTGTTGAGCATGAAAGCTAGACATCAATGTTCTGAGGCATTTTTTACAGAAATGTTATAATTTATGAAGAAGATTTTACCAAATGGAAATACTTTACCGGAAACCATACACAAAGCTAAGAATATGATCAAGCCTTTTCGCATGAAGTGTGATATTATCCATGCTTGTCCTAATGATTGTATACTCTATAGAAAAGAAAATGCAGATAAAGAAAATTGTCCTAAGTGTGGTGAAGCAAGATGGAAACCGGCTGAAGACTCAAAACCAAGAGGTAAAAAAATACCGAGGAAGAAACTAAGGCACTTTCCAATAATTGAACGGTTGCAACGTATGTATAAAGTACAATGGATAGCTGAGAAGATGAGATGGCATGGGCATGCAGAAGATAGCAATACACACATGAGACATCCAGTGGATTCTTCTTGTTGGAAATCTATAAATATGAAGTGGCCTGAGTTTGCTGCCGATATACGGAATGTTCGTCTAGGACTAGCTACTGATGGTTTCAATCCTTTTGGGATGAGCAACTCCTACAGTTGTTGGCCTGTCATGATTGTTCCATATAATCTTCCTCCATCACTATGCATGAAGAAGGAATTTACCATGTTAACAATGTTAATTCCTGGTCCTAGTGGTCCTGGCCACAACATTGATGTCTACTTGCAACCATTAGTCGATGAGTTGAATGAGTTGTGGTCTGTTGGAAGCGTAACATATGATTCTTTGATAAAGACAAACTTTACAATAAAAGGAATTTTGATCTGGTGCATACATGATTTTCCTGCCTATGCGCATATTTCTGGATGTAGAACTGCTGGAAGATTTGGTTGTCCTGTATGTGGTAAAGGAACAGATGCAGAGTGGTTAACTAATGGGAAGAAGTTTGCTTACATGGGTCATAGAAGATTCCTAAGAGACGCTTTACATCCTTTTAGAACTCAAAAGTCAAAATTTAATGGATTTGAAGAACATAGAAAGGCTCCTAAACGTTTGTCTGGTCCCCAACTATTAAGTAAGATGCAAATTGTCCAGACGGAGTTCGGAAATGTGGCAGGTAATAAGAGGAAGCGTTCAAATGATACAAGTATTCCATGGTCAAAGAAGTCAATTCTATTTAATCTACCATATTGGAAGGTAATTACCATTATTTTATTTTATCACTTAGTTGTTGTCTCAATATGATTATTACTCTAGGTAGATCTATTATGAACATATTTTTTCTATTATGACAGGATTTGCCTATTCGTCACAACGTGGATGTGATGCACGTAGAAAATAATTTTGCTGAAAATTTTTTTGCGACAATAATGGACACGAAGGGGAAGTCTAAGGATGGAATTACAGCACGAAGAGATCTACAGTTGTTAAAGATAAAGAGAAAATTATGGTTGGTTGAAGAAAATGGCAAAGAAATTATGCCAAAGGCACCTTTTTCCTTAACTAGGTCAGAGAGGGAAATAATTTGTAAAACCCTTAGTAACTTGAAGGTTCCTATCGGGTATAGTGGAAATTGGAAACATAAAGTATGTATGCAGGAATTACAATTCAAAGGGTTGAAGTCTCACGATTATTACATTCTCATTCAAGGGTTGCTACCGATATTTCTGATGCACGGCTTCAAAAAGGATAAGCCTTTACGTGCCGCAATTCGACAACTCTCAATATTCTTCAAAGTTCTCTGCTCTAAGGTTATTGATCGCAAAGAGCTTTCTATCATGTATCAACGCCTCGTGGAGACATTGTGTGTGTTTGAAATATATTTTCCGCCGTCATTTTTTGTTTCCATGACACACGTCGTCGTACACTTGGCGGAAGAATCCCTTATTTGCGGACCGGTTAGATATAGGTGGATGTATCCTTTTGAAAGGTAAAATATATAGAACCAATTAAACTTCTTTTATTTTAACTCAAATTATATAATATGATTTAGGCTCTGTACATGGAAACTTTTATGTAGGATGATGAAAACTTACAAACGGTATGGTCGAAACAAGACTTTTATCGAGGGTTCTATTGCTGAGCAATATATCTTAGAAGAAGCAATGAGATTTTGCATGGATTATATTCCTGAAGGTAAGCAAAAAAACTATAAGCATGGAGGAATGGTATATACCGATGATGATGTTGAAGGTCCATACCCTATCAATACTGAAGGCAAAGGCTACCGTCTGTCTAGTTTACAATATGAACAAGCACGCAAATGGGTTTTGAAGCATTCTACAGAAAATACTGAATGGGAAGAGTAAGTAACACTTTAACACAATCTTAATTAAATTCCCAGTTCAATTTTCTTTATATACTTTGTAAACTGAAACATAAAGTGATTAAAGTAGCTTTATATAATTTGTTTACACAGGAAATACAAAGTATATGTTCAGAGCCTTAAGTCTAGTGGAAAATATCAAAGAGGAAGTCTTCAAACAAAGAAGCCCATGGGTTATAATCCTTGGATAAGACAAGAACTTCAACATGAGGAAATGACTCCTTTTAAGAGGCTCGCAAATGGTCCAGATTATAAAAGCGATATCGTATAATGCCTACACAGTAAATGGGTATATTTTTTATACAACCGATGCAGAGCTAAACTTGACTGCACAAAACAGTGGTGTCGCCATGAATGCTCTAACCTCTTTTAGAGCAAGTGCTAAAGATAAGAACAGATGCAGATGCAGCTTACTATGGCATTGTCAAACAAATCCTCGAATTAAATTATTATGATTTCACACAAACAGTCTTCTATTGTGATTGGGTGCGTACAGAAGACAAAGTAAATGGATGTGTAGTGGATCCAGAAACAAATTTAATTTTTGTAAACTTTGCGAGGTTTAAAAAAAACACAAGTGAAGATGATGAGCCATTTATCCATGCTTCACAAGCAACTCAAGTTTTTTAATGCAAGGATGAAACCAGAGATGATTGGCATGTTGTTTTAGAGTCTCCCAAAAAACTAAGTCACGAAGTGGATGCTTATGAAGATCCCTTTGTTTTTACTGGTGCAGCTGACGAAGCTTCATTGATATCGGCAATACTTGCTGACGCCTTAGAAGATGATGAAAATTACTGGTTATTGACATTTTTAGTTGTGTGATGACACTTGTGTAATCTGACGATACTTATTTTGTTTGGTTATCAACATTTTAGTTGTTTGTTTGGTTATCGATATTTGAGTTGTGGTTTTTTGCAATAAATGTGTTTTTTATCGTAGTAAATATTAATGTGATGATACTTTTTAGTGTGTTATTTGATGATGTTTGTGCCTCTTTTCTTAGTTTTATTATGTCAGGTGATGGAGTAAATCGAGTAAATAGTGCTGGAAATACAAGTACAAGAAATCATGTTGACGACAATCATGCTTCAGGTGGGAGTCAAGAAAACACAATTATAGAAAACCAATCGGATGTGAGTCAAGGAAACACAAGTCCACTAAATCAATCAGGTGGTTATTTTGTGTTTGTTTTCTTAGTTTTAATTATCATGTTGATGACAATTAGTCCTAATATTGTATTTGTTCATAGGTACACAAAAGATAATAATATTTAACGAGTATGGACAACCTGTGGATATTGGATCAACACAATTTTCATCGGCTGTTGGAAAGATAGCAAAAGCACATTGTCCACCTGGAATTGAGGATTGGAGACGAGTTCCAAAAAATATCAAAGAAGACATATGAAAAAGTATTAAGGTGAGCTAATTTTGTTTGTTAAAGAACTTATTTTTATAGTCCTACAGGTGAGCTAATTTTGTAATTTGGTTCTGGTGAGCTAATTTTGGTTCTGGTCTCTACTGCCTTTCCATTATCCACATATCAGTACATGACTGACACAGAGATCAGTCCATGACTGATCTCTAATAGAAGTTATTGATACTAGTGTAGCTTTTAGTAGATAAGTGAATAAAGATTATATAACTGTATGCTATTGCTGACGTTGTTATAGTTGTATTTTCTTCTACTTGGCTTTCGCATCTTTATGGATACAAGCAGATTTTTCATCGTACATTTTGAGTCAGATGGATTCTTTGCTTTGACAAATAAATTATTTGGTTTGAACATGTCTTTCTTTGGGAATGATTTATCACACTTTGTCTAGTGTTAGAGATGAATGTAGTTCTCTATAATACATCATATCATCTTAACTTGTCATCTAAAAACTGATACACCAATTTCAGTTCTTATTGAACTGAAATACCCACATCATTTCATATTAAACTAATATATCCAAATCAGTTCTTATTGAACTGATACATCCCAATCAGTTCTTTTTGAACTGATATGCCCAATCATTGACTGATTCTACATATCAGTCTGCACTGATGCATAGATCAGTCTGAAGTTGATCAACATCAGTCATAAGCCCTCTTGTGGTTGCATTAAGTCCCTATGATAACCTCACATAGTCACTCCCCCATATGTGAACTGGTACAACAACATAGAGGACTGATTAAAGTGGTATATGGCTCTTCTTCCAGTTTTACCTAGGAATTAATGCAAATACTTATCCTTAGATACTCAACCAAGATCCCCACGTTTGTAGGATGCTACGTCTGATACCCACGAACCAAGTGTCAGGTTACCAATGGTCCAGGTACGGTTGTTCTGATACTTTAGTGTTTCCCCCCTTGATCAATCTACCTTCACTGCTCTGATCTATTATTGGGGTCTGGTTCATGGTCCTTAGTACAATCCTGACATCCACAGTCCCTACTAATCACGTCTACATTGATGTGTCAACATATACCCCAATTCTATATGATATACCAAGTCTGCTACCAGCTTGATACCACGTCTGAGCCTCAGTCTATGTGTGGACTAATTTCTAAGTAAAGACTACTCAACAAGTTCAAGAGTTTTGAACTCATGCCATATGGGCTGGATACTATGTTGGTATGGTCTTGGATGCACCTGAATTGAACTTAACCAATATTCTTCCCAATCGGAAACTCACACCATGAACCCTAAGACTCTACTGCTGTGTACCCAATTGTTTGCTGGTGCAACCTTGAGGGGTATTCTCTCATGCATACGGAGGTGTGCACTCTACTGACCTGTGCTTCTACTGTGCATCCCTCACACGACCAGTTGAGACACCAAAACCTTACTCCTATTGGATTTACACCTATCTAGGCTATCAGGTTTTTAATTAATTCCTAGTAAGGGATTTGTTATGTAACCAAGACTGTTATGGATCTAATTTCTTAGGGTGCTACCTCTATCCAATACGTGTATCAGTCGTCGATGGTCACGAGTGAATCCTAACTTCAACCAAGGATACAATGGTTACCTGATATGCAATGGGTATCATTGCATGAGCTAACCAGTCAACCTAAAATTTATCTTGACACAGGGTTGCCATCCCCTGTTAACACATAGATACTCCTTCCACCCGGCTACTGGATATGAAACCATTTGTTCCTGCTCTATGTTTGGTGCATTTGATGTCAACCAATTGCACTCCTGTACAACTGGCATATCGGTTACTGCTAGCACTCTCATAACCTCACATCTTATAGTCTTAACAAATAAAGGATACTTAGTGCATACAATTGGTATATCGGTTACTGCATCCTGAATCCCGTCATAACAAATCACGGTTACTGCTAGCACTCTCATAACCTCAAGAGTATCCATGTAAATAAAGGAAGGAAGGAAGAGTATTTTGCATGTATACCATTTAAAATATTCAACTTTGTATGTACAACCACCCCTGTAAGTTCCTAACTGCATGTATTGCCTAAAAATTAACTTTTTCTGTATGGATACTCTTAAGGTATTTACATGGATACTCTTGTCACGAACATCCTGAACAACTGTACATTAACTACATGTATAGCCTGAAAATTAACTTTTTCTGTATGGATACTTTTTTAAGGTATTTACATGGATACTCTTGTCACGAGCATCCTGAACCCCTGTACATTTTCATGTAAAATATGGTGAGCATCCTGAACCCCTGTACATTTTCCTGAACCCCTACACTCTTGTCACGAGCACCAAAACTCTATAGAGGGTCGAGGGCTAGACATTTAATTATTCTATCACACACTCCGCAGGTCGAATGCCCGTTTTATGGACTGAGAGCTTGATTCATGCAGCCGTAGAATGTTATTAGAAAATCCACTTAATGTGTGCCAGAAGAATTTGAACTTTAGTTGTTCTTATACAAACGAAGTCTCTACCACTACATCAAAACTCCAGAGTTGTGGATAGGGAGCAGTAGAATGTTTTTAGAAAATCCACTTAAAATGTGTGCCAAGAGAACTTGAACTTTAGTTGTTCTTATACAATGTTAAAGTCCCTACTACTATCTGAACTCCAGAGTAGCGGATAGGATTGAGATTTCCTGTGTCTGTGAACCAATCCCATACATGTCTGATATGTATTTTGTGAGTAAATGGAGGATTTGTATAGGATTGAGATTTCCTGTGTCTCTGAACCAATCCCATACATGTCTGATATGTATTTTGCGAGTAAATGGAGGATTTGTATTTTGTGAGATTTCCTGTATCTCTGAACCAATCCCATACATGTCTGATATGTTTCTCTTGATCGTATGTATTTTTCACCTGTTGAAAGTTGTTTGGTAAACTGCAATTTGATATGTGAGAAAATAATGAGACTACCTCTTTCTCTCATTATGCTTATAACAAAAAAAAGTCTTCTCCAAAGCATTTTCATTTTGTGTTCTCCCAACAACAATTTTTTTGGTAAATTGCAGAACTGCAGACATCAAATCATAAAGCGAAATTAGAGTGACGTATATTAGATATCGTAACTTATACAGATTCATCTTCGATCTACCTGGATCAAGTCCTAAAACAATATGTCATGACTGCATCTACATCAGTATCAAATTGAGACATCAACTTTTCTATTATGATGGCAAGTTCTTGCAAATGCTTTGCTCTAACTATTTGGTATTTTGCTGAACCTTTTAAGTCAATATTAAATTCTCGCTCATTTACACTGTTCTTTCTTTATGATGTTATAGTGAACGTTGTCTCTATTAGATGCAATGTTATCAATGTTATTATTGCTGTAGTTACTGAACTTTATATTCAGACCTTAGTATATTTACATTCAGTCCTTACCTACTGTATTATTAGTCCCATAAATAGTGAGGATTCCAGAGAACAACATCTGCAGATTCCAGAGAACAAAAAACCATAGTATATTTACTGAACTTTCATTTCAGACCTTAGTATATTTACTGAACTTTATATTCAGACCTGACAAATCAGTTTGTTATTCTCTGGAATAACAAATCAGAGAATAACAAATCTGCAGATTCCAGAGAATAACAAACCAGGTTCACAAATCAGGGAATAACAAATCAGTTTCTTTGTTTGTATGATATATGCATATTCCAGAGAATAACAAATCTGATATATTCATTCTGCAATACAAAAGATAGATGTTCATATATCTACATGTTTCTTTGTTTGTTATGCTAGGAAAAGTGTATTTCATGTCAAACTGATTTGTTATTCTCTTGTATATGTACATCTATCTTTTGTATTGCAGAATGAATATCAAGTACCGGAAATTTATAAAGACAAAATTTTGAAAAAAGCTAATAGTGCTTGGAGAAATTGGAAGGGAGAACTACGAAAGATTTGCGATAGAGTTGAAACTGTTGCAGAGCGAAAAAGTATTGTGGTAGAAGCTATAAAGAAAGAAGATTAGGAAGCTTTTGTTGAATTGCACTCTACAAAGGAAGATCAAGCACGTCGTGATTCTGGAAGGAATGCGAGGAAAAAGGTGAAGATTTTACATACAACCGGTAGAAAAGGTTGTGCGAGGGTAGCGCATGAACTGGTAAAGATGTTAATATTATATTATCTATCAGTTCCTCGTATTACATTGCAATATGAAAATATATTAATAATCTATTTTCTGTCTTGATGTAGAAAAAGGCGAGTCCTACAGGTGAAGTCAATAGATCTGTGTTATACTTGGCCACACACCTAAACACTAGTAAAAATGATCCTACACGTGTTACCCAGTCTACGAGCGGGTTTGAATACTTAGTAAGCTCAACTTTTGACTTCTTTCTTCTAATTGTATTTAACGAATATGAATACTTAATTGTCATATTTGTCTCCGTTTTATCTTGTAGGAAAAAATTAAAAGACTTGTAGATGAAGATCCCTACTTAGGAGAGAAAGATTTGGATAATGATGCTGTTGCAATGGTTTGTGTGATGCTAATTAAGTTTTATGCTTGTTTATAATTTATTACAAGTTTATAATATATAATTATTTTCTCTTCTTTTGAAATTTTTTTAGGTATTGGGCCGTGATGGTAAGGGTTATGTACATGGAATGGGTCAAGGTGTTTCCAAGACGGAGATTCGTGCTTCGGCTGCAAGCCGGGATATTGTTCGTCGAGAAAAGCAAAAAAATGATGCTCTGCTAAATCGGATAGAGAATCTTGAAGAAACAGTAGCTTCCCTGCAGACTGTAGGAAGTAACACTTCTAGATCAAGTCAATCTTTATCACAGTTTCATGCTCCTAGTACTTCTGCGGTAAGTAGTTTCTAATATAATAGCTTTAGTTTTGCTATACCATATGTATTAGATTACTCTTATAACTTAAGTTAGTAGGTCATGCATATTACAGTCTGTTTGTTGTAACTGGTCATCATCGAGATTCATTTTTGTTGGGCACACCTGGAAATTAAAGACAAGCCAAAGCACACATAACCAAATTAACTTTTAGTACATGTCATTACATTGACAATCAGATAAGTTGGATAGAGCTTGATCAATGAAAGAAAACTTCATATATTCAATTTTGCTCACACACAGAGGTCATCCCCATCCGCCTGCCCTGCAAACATGCTCAAAATGACAAACTGTCATGAGATAACTTATATTTTTGCATAAAAAAATTAGAGGCTCAGTTGTCAAGATTTTTTTCCAGCTTTTAATCAAAAACGGAGGTTTCACATTTCAAAGAGTACTGATTAAGCATGTGTAGGTCTTCCGAGGTTTGGTGAAATTATTATGTATAGTAGCTTGACTGGTCCATGAATCCTTCACTTCTCTGTAGCATTCAAATATGGTAACTGATTCCAGAATTCATGAATCTTTCAATGTATCTTCCCATAGTCTATTCCTGATTACAAATTGTCGATTGGATTATTACTTGTGTTGAACGGCAAGCTTCATTGCATTGAGGTCTAAATATACTTGTTAGAATGAAGAACTATCATATACTTATGTTTTTTTTTTTTGTATATAGGGACATGATCACTCTACCTTGCCCATAAAGACTTGTCTTTTAAAGAATTTTAGAAAGAAAGCTGTTGCTATTGGACGTGTGAATACAGATGCGCCATGCAATGATGAAGCTTATAATATAATTGTCGATGACATTTTTGATGGCAACGAGATGTTGTTCGATAGAGACGGAAAGTTTGATGATATTACTGTCGGAGAAATGATCAATTGGCCAAAATATTCAGTTCAGTTTGTGAGATTTTAAAATTCTCCTTTTTTGTACTAAACTTAATATTGTAAGCTAGCAATAACATTTCCATATTTTTGTTCATCATGAGACTGAAACCGATGTGAGCTAGCAATATTTACTTTTTTGTTTTTGATGGATTTTCGCTATATAAACTCGATACATTTGTTAGTCAATATAATTTTGATTAAAAAAATTTATTGTTGATGATGGCTGATGTTTATATGAAATTTTAATTTCAGATGTATTTCAGTTTGATTTTATATAAATGCATTGAGTTTTTTTTTTAAAATTCTGTTTCAAAAAAATGACATACCTTACCTCTTGAAAAAGAAAAAATAGGTGTAGACCAATTTACAATTTATTTGACAGTTTTAGTCCATCGTTTTTATTTGACAGATGCAAACTGTCGTTTTATTCAGCTATAAAACGACAGTCCATAACTGTCGTTTAAATTTTGGGACACGCTATTAACGACGGATGTTATGACAGGCCAAAACTGTCGTTTAATGTGATTTACGACGGTTTTGGTCCGTCGAAAAATGCATGTTTTGGCGTAGTGGAGATGCATCCAAGAAGACCGACATCACCTCGAAGGTTGAAGCGGGCACTGAAAAACGTCCTGCCGAACCGACTCAGCCAAAGCAGATGGAGGCAGGTGAAAGTTCGTCTGCACCTTAGCCACCGCGGGATATCCTGGACTTCCTGGTTGAACCAGGGAAGACTGAAGAAGAGGAGGCCATGAGGATGGCTGCTTGCAAGTTCCTGGTGGGTTCGAGTAAGGATGTTCTCGGCTCTTTTGCTGACTTTATTTTTGAGAAGGACGGCAGTGGTCCTCGTCCTGTCTATAAAAAGGACGATAGTGATTCTCGTCCTTGATATTATGTAACGTCATTCATGATGAAATAAAATCAAATTTTATTTATGCACTATCTTGTTGTATTTACATGAAATCCTTGTTACATTCATACATAGTATTTCTTAAGGAATTTGCCATTGATAGGCATCATAGCAACTCGACCGTCCAGCTCTGAGAGTTGATAGGCTCCATTTGAAAAGACTTTGCTCACAATGTAAGGCCCTTCCCACTTCGCATCGAACTTGCCTTTGCTCATGTAAGTCATAGTCATGGGACGTCTGACTATTAGAACGAGCTCTCCTTTCTGAAAGGCTCTAACTTTAACTTTGCGGTTGAAAGTCTTCGAGATGCGGGCTTGGTATAACTCAATATGCTGTTGAGCCAATAGCCGCTTCTCGTCAAGCGCCTCCAATTTCTAAAGTCGAAGAATATCGTTGTTCTCCGTTGTTAGCTCATTAGCGATGGCAATCCTTGAGGACAGAATTTAAAGTTCCAGGGGTAGAACTGCTTCGCAGCCATACACTAAAGAGAAAGGTGTACAGCCTGTGGGGTTGCGGACCGTAGTACGATAGGCCCAAAGACATTCTCTAAGCTTTTCACTCCAATTTCGTTTGTTAGTAGACACAAACTTCTTAAGGAGCTTGATGATAGTTTTGTTGAAGGCTTCAGCCAAGCCATTAGCAGCAGGATTGTAGGCTGTCGAAGCGACATTGTCAATCCGGTGATCATCGCAGAATCTTGTAAACTTCTGGCTGATAAATTAAGGTCCATTGTCATGAATGATTCGTCGAGGTACACCAAATCTATAGATGGCATGATGTTTGACAAAGTTGATGACGCTGCTGGTCTTAACTTCATCCAGATGTATAGCTTCGGCCCACTTGGAGAAGTAATCCGTTATGGCAAATATAAACCGATGTCCCTTAGATGAAGGATGGGACCTATAATATCCATGCCCCAAGCTTCGAAAGGCCAGGACGCAGCAGTCGGACGAAGGAATTCTGATGGTTGATGAATGAAATCTGCGTGGATTTGACAGGCTCGACACTTCCTTGCATATTCGATGGCATCGGATACCATAGAGGGCCAGTAGTAACACATACGTCGGATACGGTCTTGTAGTTTAGGGCCGGGTTGATGTGCTCCGCAAACACCATCATGAGCTTCACGCAATACTTGCTTCGCTTCATCACCAGCAAGACAGCGTAAAAGAAGACCGTCATAAGTTCGGTGATAGAGAGTCTTGGTGGTCTGATTATAGTAAAACCGGAGAGATCGTCGACGAATACTCGTAGCCTCCTTGGGGTCTTCAGGATGTATATCATGGACTACAAAATCGATGAAGGGAGCTCTCCAATCTTCACTGATAACATTGACTTCAATAAGATTACTGAACTTAATATTACGATTGTTTTTTATGCAGAACAATTCCCGATTAGAGACAACCACCACCTGTTGTCTTTTAACAGGTATGGCTAAGACTGCTGCAAGATTGGCCAAAGCATCTGCTTCAGTATTACAAGCTCGGCGGACATATTCGATGAAGAAGGCTTTGAATGATGTAGCCACGCTGATTGCCGCTTCATGATAAGGCATTAGATATTGATGACAAACTTCATAGGTTCCTCTAACCTGGTTAACAACCAGTTTGGAGTCACCATAGACTTTAAGATATTCGACGTCTAGTTGTTTAGCTAATTGAAGGCCAATGAGTAGAGCATTGTATTCTGCCACGTTGTTGGAGCAAGGTTCATCTAGGGAATAGGCTCTTTGGATAGTTGACCCGTCTGAAGAAACAAGAACAACCCCAACTCCTGCGACAATGGTACCATTTGGTCCGATCCTGGACGCACCGTCAAAGAATAGACGCCAAGTAGGAAATTCTTCGGAGATCATATTTGATTCCAATGTCTCGTCTGGAATTTCATCGTAAAGTTTAGATGTTTCTGGAATAGGATGAGCCGCTAAAAAGTTCGCCAATGCTTGACCCTTAACAGACTTTTGTGGAACATAAACTATGTCATATTGGGCTAGCAGAATGGCCCATGTAGCCAATCGAGAGTTGAGTGTGCTGGGTTTCTTCATCAGTACCCGAAGAGGATTAACTCGAAAAATGACATGAATAGTTTGTCCAATGATGTAATACCGAGTCTTTTGAACAGAGAACATAAGAGCTAAGCATTCTTTTTCGACCGGACTATAACGGTGTTCGACACCAATCATATTACTACTAAGATAGTAGATGGCCTGTTCATGGCCTTCTTTGTTCTTTTGGGCAAGTAAAGCACCCAATGAATGATCCATAGCACGGACATACATTAAGAATGGTATGCCCGAGATTGGTGGCACCAAGACTGGTGGGTTCATGAGATACTGTTTTATGTTGTCAAATGCTCGTTGACATTCTTCAGTCCAAATGAAAGAGACATCTTTCTTCATTAACTGGATAAATGGTCTGCAGCGTCCAGACAAATTTGAAATGAATCTCCTGATATACGCAAGTCGACGTTGGAATCCTCGTAGCTCTTTTAGGTTATGTGGAGGACGCATCTCTTAAATGGCTTTGATCTTCTCGGGATCCACGTGTATACCTTTAGAGGTAATAACGAAGCCAAGAAATTTACCACTAGAGACACCTAATAATGACTTGGTGGGATTCATTTTCAGCTGATGTTGGCGCATTAGATTGAAGATAGTTCTCAAATCTTGGATGTGATCTTCCTTTAGACGACTCTTGACAGCAATATCGTCCACATAGCATTCGACAGTCTTACGCAAATGATCTCGAAAGATAGTACTCATAGCTCGTTGGTAAGTTGCACCAGCTTCTTGAGACCAAATGGCATCACGATATAGCAGTAGACTCCGCAAGGAGTGCGAAAAGAAGTGTGTTTTTCATCTTCAGGATTCATCCGAATCTGATTGTATCTGGAGAATCCATTCATGAAGGATATTCGCTCGAACCCACAAGTATTGTCGATCATGACATCTGTGATAGGGAGAGGAAACTCGTCTTTTGGGCAGGCTTCATTAAGATCCCGGAAGTCGATGCAAACTCGAACTTTACCAGTTTTCTTTAAGACTGGGACAACGTTGGCTATCCAATCTGGATGTTGTTCTTCTCGAATAAAGCCACAAGCTATAAGCTTTTTAACTTCATCATCAATAGCGTCCATCATTTCTGGCTTGAATCGCCTTTGATGTTGTTTGACTGGCTTTGCATTAGGCAAGATATTCAGTTTATGAGTGGCAATTTTGGGATCTAAACCTGGCATGTCTTCATAACTCCAAGCAAAGACATCAATGTATTCTCGAATAAGAAGAATTAATTCTTGCTTATCCGCCTCGGGGAGGTTCTTGCTGATGAATATCGGACGAGGTGACCCGTTTTCTCCTACGTTAATTTGGACCAATTGATCTTCGGTAGGAGGTTCCCTTTGTTCGAATCGGAGTTCCCATTGGGTATCCATTCGTTGAGCCCAAGGATCTGTTTCAGGACTTTCTTCGATATCTTCGTCATAGTCTTCTGGAAGTTCGACGGAGACCATATTAGAAGATACGATCAGCCGATGAACCTGACCAATGCTGGTGTCAGAGTCCCAAGATCTGGAATCAGAAGAGTTAGAGCGCTCCTCACTATCAGACTCGGAGACTGCTGGAGATAAGATCGGAGGTGAAGCATATCCGAGACCTCTTTTGTTCCTACTGTAGTACATCTCTGATTTTTCTTCCGGAACAACCATACGGATAGGAGTTCTTCTACCCTTACCGTAGTTGAGGCCATTCTTGAAGTCATAACCCATCTTTCGGATGATGTCTTTTGATTGTTGACTATAACGACGGAGTTGGAGACGTCCCATATCGTTATTTTTGCTATCATCCGTATAGCTGAATTTTTGTTCTGGCCCTTTACTAAAAAGTATTGGACTTTCGCCTCTCTTTCGAGAAGGGACAACAAAATATGAATCATCTGGGTGTTCGAATAAAACCTCTGTTTGAAGAGATTGTACAACTCCCATTGTAAATGACTGAAAGCTATCTAACATATCCAAATAGCACTTAGCATGATAAATGACATCAGTATACTGGAAAAGAGATACTTTTTTATTGATTTGTACATCCGTATTTACAACAGGACCTTTAGCCTTAGCAGGCTTGGTCAGATTGATTATAAGAGGGGGAGAAGAAGAACATGGAGGAGGATTGGACTTGTTACGTTGGAGGTCAATAACAAGTGGCTCAGAGGAGGTGAGCTCCCTTTTATCCTTGTTATGAGATAAATCAATAACAAGTGGCTCAGAAAAGGTGAGCTGCCTTTTTTCCTTGTTACGACGTAGGTCGATAACAAGTGGCTCAGAAGAGGTGAGCTCCCTTTGATCTTGACCGCCATCAGTTGGTTGCTTCTGGACTGGCAAGTGAATAGCCAGTGGTTTAGAGGATTGAGGACGAAAAACACGCCCTTTGACAGGTATGATGAGGGTGTCATTGGGTACTGCTTCTTGTTCTTCTTCAGTATCCAGAGCCAGTACTACCTTCATGAACTCATCCTTATACATGCGAGCATCGTTACAATATGCTTCGACACCTTTGAAAGGGTAGAGATCCGCAACTTCTTTTTGGACCTCTCCATTGTCATCAACATACTTGAAACATTGATGGAGGGTTGAAGGAACAATGTTGTGCTCGTGAAGGAATGGTCTCCCAAAAGAGCATTGTAAGAGCAACCATGGTTGTCTATAATGTAGAAGGTCACATTTGTGCGAAGATTGCCAATTTGGAGTTTTAGGCGAATCTTGCCCAGAGGCTCACTTCTTCCTTGGTTGAACCCAGGATGGTGGTGATTGTACTGGAAAGACTATGTACTGGGATCTTCAGTGCATCTAACATTGTCTTCGGCATGATGCTGAGTGCTGACCCTGGATCTATCAGAATACGATCGACTTTCATCGAGTCGACATATCCTGTATAGTATAGAGGACGGTCATGCCAATTGTCTTCCATCAGCATATCATCCTGTGTGAAGGTAATGTTTGGTATTAACTCCAACACACTGTAACAATGGAGGTAAGAGACAGGCTCTGTTTCTGGCTTCTTTAGGAAAGTTAGACAGGTTTTTGCCTGCATGAGAGCTCCACTCAGAGTTTTTCGAGTCTATTTGGAGAGGCACAAGAGCTCGAAGATTGACAGCCTGGCCGGTGTATTGGCTAGTTGGGCCAAAATATTAAAGTTGTATGGCTTCTCAAGTCCAGAAGGAGATGACTTCTTCAAAGGTTTGTCGAAGCAGACTTGTTGTTTGCCTTTATCGACTGCTGTAGGTTTAGGGGGAATGGGTTCTACAACCGGTAAAGACACAGCAGGGATGCCCTCAGCAGAGATAGGTTACACTGGAGCAGACTCAGAAGAAGAAGCAGGGTTTTTTTGATTTTCAGGAACTTCCCGTAGGTAGGCTTTCCCTGACCTGGTACCCAGCAGGATTTCCTCTTCAACTATGGGGTCAAAAGACACCATATTGCAGATCTTTATTTTGCCTTTGGAGCGGTCTTTTTGCTTAGAAGGAGCCTCGAAGTCTGCAACAAGGTCCGGGTGGATCCACATAATCTCACCATTATCAAGGGATAAGGGGACGAGACCTTCACTCCATGGAAGAGGGAGATTCTCGATCTCAAGAGTGGCCTTGGGGATAGGGATGACACCATGTTGTACCATCTATGGAAGAAAGTTACCGAACTGTATTGAGACCATATTCGCAGTAACAGTCTTCTCATCTTGTTGAAGAGTGAAAACACCAGCATTGACTAACTCCTGAATTTTGTCTTTGAGCACGTAACATGCTCGAGTGGGATGCCCAATGAACCTGTGATAAATACAGTATTTGGGATGATCAGTCTTACCGACCTCGTCGAGCTTCTTCGGGTCTGGGAGTTGGAGTTTATTGCTTTTGATTAAGCAATCGAAGATGCTCACGGTGTCGTTCTCGTCAAAGGAGTACTCTACTTTCGGACGAGGTTCCCTTAGTGGAGGGGCAGAAGGAGTAGAAGCAGACGTAGGTGGAGCTACGTTGACAGCCAGAGATTCTTTGTTCTTCAGATTGATGTTCAAAGTTTCTTTACCCTTGCGGTTGTTCTGGCGATTACCGCTACTAGCTGTCGGGTGTTCATCCCGGTCGGGGTTAGACATGTGTACCCCCAACTGCTTGAATTTGTCAGCACTAACTTTAGCTGCTTTAACATTGACAATAAATGATGGCCAGTCTTGAAATTGAGTTGACCCCGTCCATATGCTGATGATAGACAAAAGATTTGCCTTGCAGGTATCTATAGTGACAGCGGTCGGCGTTCCAGGAGGCATCTTTAATGCTTCTCGACGGAATCTTTCAATAAAACTCTCAGCAGTTTCATTATGTCTTTGTTTGATCTTGTTGAGGGCCGACATGGTCATATCGTTGATTCCCTCATAGAATCTCTCCAAGAAGATTTGTTTCAAACCCGAGAAAGATGTGATACAACCATCGGGCAAGCTCCTGTACCAATCGTATGCTACACCGGCTAAACAGCCGACGAACACCCTGGTAAGAAGAGCGTCATTTGGCTGAAGTTGAACAGTCATTACCTCAAATTGGTTAATGAATTGACTTGGAGAAGTGCTGCCATCAAACAGCAAAATTGTAGGGATTTTGTACTTTGGAGGAAATGGGACTTTCTTCCATTCAACTGGATAGGGTTGTTTGATCCCTAATCTCTGTAAGTTGTCCTTCTCTTTGAAGGCCTCGAATTGAGTGCGCAAGAGTTTGACAACTTTATTAGCATCCTCCGATGATGCAGAAGGAGCAGGCTGAGTGTTAGGAGGAGGAACAGCATGGTAAGTGCTACCCCCAGCTCCTGACTGATTGGGTGTGGGTTGAATTTGTACAGGGGGTATTTGAGGAGATACTACCCCCAGACCTGTATTGACAGGCACCGACGATGCTATAATCTCAGTATTTACAGTAGGTGCGGTCGGTGGTACTGTATGTTGGGCCACAATGATAGAATACATACTTACGACCATTTCAGCCATGGTCTTCAGCTTGTCCTCCAGTGCAGCTATTCGTTGTTCTTAATTTGCTGAACTGGAAGCATCTGGGTCTTCAGTGACAACGTATGCCGTCACTTCTCTAGGTACAGTAGAGGACATTGTCTGTTCAGAACTTTCGCTGTATGCATCATAATTAGAGAAAGAATCATCTCCTGAATAAGAAATAGGAAGATGACCAGAAGGATCTTAGAGAAGATTCCTTTGACCGATTGTGTCTCGGCTTCGGGATCTGGTGTGTTGAAATACTCCTTCAGAAGATTCTTGGAGTAAATCTAAGTACCGCTGGCTGGGCCTGCGAGGTTTGCCATACTTGGAGCACTTTCTACCCCCAGTGTCTTGAGAAGCCATGTTGACAGAAGCATACAACACTTCATCTTCATCTTCTGACATTGGTTCAGACGTTGCAAAATTCAGACGATCGAAAATAGATCATTTTGTTGTCTGGCAACAGCACTTGATGACAACTTTGTGATTACAATGGTGTCCAAGTGGTTGAACTGGAGGTGTCGAGATATTATCCCGTTTTTGCTTGAGGTGTTCTCGGAGATCAGGAACAATGACGGGACGAGAAGAAGTCTGAGGGATACGTTCTTTGACCACATTCGGAACATGGTTTCGGTTCTTCAGATGTTTTGTCCCGTGAGTATACAGAGAAGTACTCACCTCATTAGCATAGGTGTCAGGATTTTTTATCCTGGAAGTTTGTCTCTGATGCAGGTTGATCTTTGGCATTGGCTGCTTGCGTTTCAAAGAAGCTGGTCTATTGAGATAAGTCCTTAGATCAGCAAATTCACCCCCAGGGGTTTCTGTCTGAGACACCAGTAATTTTCCCTGTTTTGAGCGAGATATCCTGAGAGTTGGGAGATCTTGGAGTTCTGCTACCGGAGTTGGCAGAATACCTCTTTGATCAGTATATTTTCCTTTGGCAAGGAGAGAAGAACTCTTGTTTGAGAGAGTTCTTGTACTGATTGGTGCTGAGGCACGTTCAGATTGATCTTCTACGGTAAAAACGGAAAAGACTGAGAAAAGACCAAAGGACATTTTCCCTTATTTTGTGAAGAAGGGTTGGCTAAAGAGTGTTTCCCTCTGTTGTCTTCCAAGTCGTGGAACGAGAAAGTTTGAGAAAAGACCAACGGGCCTTTTTCTTTGTTCTGAGGAGGAGGAGGAGGAACAGTCAACAGACTACCTCCAGTAGATTGCGCTGGAGCAACAGGGTGCTTGGGAAGAGGAGCAGAGTCTTTCCTCTTGCTGTGAGAAGAAATGAGATTAGCCAAAGGTCTATCCCTATTAGACTGCGCTGGAACAGCTTGCGCTAGGGTTGATTGCGCCTGGAAAGCTTTGACAGATGGCCTTTTGGCCACAAAAACTGTAGTTTGCGCAGCATGAGCTCTGGCTTCAGTGGATTGTGCGGGAGAAAAAGAAGTCACCAACTGCGCTAGGGGGAGAGGAGTCTTGCACTTGGCCATAGCAGTATAGGAAGTGGCTTGTGCAGCAGCAAGAGGAGCAGTATACTGTGCAGGAGTTCTGGCTTGTACTTTGGTAGCGCGAGTGGTGTTTTGCGCAGAAGCAGAAGTGGCCAGTAGCTCCTTAGCAGCAGAGACAGCAGGTTGCGCAGATGATTGTGCAGAGGACTGCACAGAGGATTGCGTAGAGGACTTTGGAGTCCACACTGAACGAACCTTGCTCTTGGCAGAGGTTGCAGTGCGACGAGTAGCCCCGGAGTTGATCATCGCCTCGTAGGCAGTCTGGTTGACCTTCAGAACCAGCGTTTTCTGCGTCTTTTCGATAGACGTAACTTCACATTGAGTTGTCACTTCCTCGTCGGAGGAGAAAGTCGTCTCCAGCAGAGTCGCCATTTTGTTTGTAAAAACAAAAGTTCTTTTATTTCACAAACTTTGTAAGAAGATTACAATTGAATTCTGGGAAAGTACAACTATAGGAATCCGATCTGAAGTAGATCACTTTATCCCTTGGACGATGTGAACTGTGAAGACGATAGCCTCTGAAGAATGCAGCAGCACTTGGGCAAGAACTCCTGATCTCTTTGATGATCTTGAATGATCTGATCTTGATAATAAAGGACTTGAAACTCTATTTATAGAGTTCTGGAAAATAACTAATTAGTAGTTATTTCTGGATTGTGCAGGCTGGATTGCGCAGGCATTAGACTGCGCAAGCAGCAAACTGTGCTGGCAGTTACTCGATCGTGGCTCGACTGTATTAGACGCGTGGCATTGTTTGATTGAAATGCGCATGGTCATCTACAGACGGTTGCCACGTGGTGAGCAATTGATGGCATGTAGGCCACGTGTAAAATGTCAGTTATCTTGATGGATTGTGCTGCTTGAACTGCGCTAGCTTCAGATTGCGCTGGGATCAAACTACGCTGAAGAGAATCTGGCAGACTGTGCTTCGGTTGAGCTGGCAGATTGTGCTTGTTGTACAGCTGTCCTCAAATGCGGCGCGGCTCGAGAAACGAACAGACTCCTCGCTTTTCGGGCTGTCAGTTGTCAGAAAATCTAATTTTGTGTCAGGTAATGATGACGTTGCCACGTCAGCATTGCGCGCTTGGATGTTAGCACGGTTCGGCGTCGCGCAGTTGATTTGTTGCACAATCTGTCTCCTGCGCAGTTCATTTGAAGGGTGCTCCATTTGATTTTTATTGCTTTTTTGATGGGTGCAACTTAATTTTTAGGACCTACAGCAGCGCCCAGAGCTGGAGGGTGCACCCAGGCGAACTCCTGCCAGGGGTTATCGGCGTTCTCGGGGTTAGGGTTCTGCTGTTATATCGCGTTCTCCTCTATCCCTCTGGTTCGTCCGAAAATATATTAAACCGACAGTTGGGGAAAAGCTCGGGCCGGGTTGTTCCTTGCTGTGGGCTGCTTGGTTGGGCCCGCTTGGTTGAGCTAGGCCGAGATTCCTACTGTTTCTGCTTTGTTTTTGTTTTCCCTTCTGTTATTATATATATTCATATATAACTTGGTATATATAAACACCTATATCTATACATATAGGTACGTAATATGTATACACACCTACATAAATATATATATATGTATAGAACAATAATACAACAATATCCATTAGGATACTCTAAAAATAGTAAACAAAGGTCATATCATATACTTACAATTTATATAACTAATTCTATTTATATCTACATTTATATATACCAACCTTTACAAATAATAGTAACCTTATATCTACATTTATTTAATAGGCATAACTACAAATATATTTAGCCCCCAAAATTCCTAAAAATGCACCAAGTTAATTTTAGGAAAATATTTATCACATTTCCAAAATAAATATGAATTTAATAGCCATAACATATTTATTATATATATGCAATCGTATATGAACTCGCCTACCAAATCATTAAAATAAAAATGTCAATACAACCTACTTCTACATGGAAGTCCCTAAACGTACTATCCGACTACATGGGCTGGGGCTTGTTTTGGTCCAACCAGGACTTGTTTGGTACAATCGGTTTCCCTAAAACTCAATAATACAATTAATAAATAGATAAATCTTCGATAAGGGTTAAATCGTAACTTGGCCTGGTTTTCCTAGTTAGGATAATTCTATGGCTTGGCTATCCCCTACCATAGCTAAACACTAATCAAAGCACTCCATTGCACTATCCGTGCCATGATTTCTAGTCACCTTGTACTCCAATACTCCCCCATGGCTAAAGGCATCTACCGTAATAATTAACTAAAATAATTATTTATAACAATCTAAAAATCACTTTTCAAATCAATTAAATAATAAATAAATAAAAATATTTCAAAATTTCGGGAAGGGGAGCTACACGTGTAGCTGGCAAGCATGACATTTTTTTGCATATTCGACAACGTCGGCCATCATGGTAGGCCAGTAATAGCCCATACGTCAAAGTCGATCCTGTAGTTTAGAACCTGATTGATGGGTTCCGCATGTTCCGTCATGAGCTTCTCGAAGAGCTTCGGCTGCTTCTTCGTTTGATAGGTATCGGAGGAGAAGTCCATCATAGGAGCGTCGGTACAGTATTTTAGTGGCCGTATCGTAATAGAACCGGAGCGAGCACCTTCTGACAGAGTGCTTCTTTTGGGTCCTCCGGAAGGATTTCGTAGACGGCAAAGTCGATGAACGGAACCTCCAGTCTCTGACGTTGATGCTGGTGTCTGTATCCATGACATAAGTTGTCCGCATGTACATATTATTTTTGGGGCATGCCAAATTCCGGCCCACCACTGTAATGAAGTGTTGCGTGCCGACCGGTGCTGCTAATGAGGCAGCAAGGCCGGCCAGAGCATCAGCTTCTAAGTTTTGTAGTCGAGGCACATGTTCTATGAAGAACTCAGCGAAGGTTGAGATGACGTCCAATGCTGCTTTGTGATAAGAGATCATGTCTTCATGGCGGACCTCGTATTGTCATTGACGACGAGCTTCGAGTCGCCGTAAGACTCGAGGCGTTCTACCCCCAGCTGTTTTGCTAACTTGAGTCCCATGATGAGGGCATTATACTCTGTAATATTATTGGAGCACGGCTCTGAAAGAGAATAGGCACGCTGGATGACCAACTTGTCGAAAGAGATTAGGACTACCCCTACTCCTGCAATGATATGGCCTTTGGGGCCTGTTCTTGAAGCACCGTCGAAGAACATCCGCCAAACGGGGTTCTCTTCGGTAATGTTTGATTCTCGTACCTTATTTTGAATGTCTTCATAGAGTCTAGACGATTCCGGAATTGGGTATGCGTCTAGGAAGTTGGCCACTGCTTGGCCCTTGACAGCCTTTTGTAGGACGAGTACCATTTCATATGGTGTCAATAGTATCTCCCAAGTAGCTAATCAGGAGTTTAGCGCTGCCGGATTTATCATGAGGACTCTGAGCGGATTGACTCGGGAGATGACGTGAATTGTCTGTCCCGAGACATAATGGCGAATCTTCTGGATGGCAAACACCAGAGCTAGACACTCCTTCTCGACGGAATTATACCGATGTTCGGCCCCGATCATTGTCCTGCTGAGGTAGTAGATGGCTTGCTCGTGGCCCGCATCAATGTTCTGGGCCAACAAAGCACCAAGGGAATGGTCCATTGTACTGACATAGAGTAGAAATGGTTTGCCTGCGACGGACGCCACCAAGATTGGAGGGCTTGTCAGATAAGCTTTGATGTTGTCGAAACCTTTCTGATATTTTTCCGTCCAGATATAGGAGACTCCCTTCTTCATGAGCTTGGTGAAGGGCTGACATTTTCTGAAAAGGTTCACAATAAACCTTCGGATGTATACAAGACGTCCCTGCAAGCCTCGAAGTTCTCTAAGGTTCTTCGGAGGTCCATGTCAAGGATGGCTTTAGTCTTCTCGGGGTCGACATCGATGCCTTTTGCAGTAATAATGAAGCCCAAGAACTTTCCATTGGAAACCCCAAGAAAGGATTTGGCGGGGTTCATCTTGAGCTGATGTTCCCGCATGAGATCGAAGACTGTCTTCAGATCTTGTAGGTGATCGCCTCGAAGACGACTCATGACGGCGATATCGTCCAGCATTCAATTATTTTGTGGAGGTGCCAACGGAAGATGGTGCTCATAGCTCTTTGGTTTGTGGCACCTATATTTTTCAGGCCAAAGGACATTACTGTATAGCAGTACACCCCCTTCGGAGTCCTGAATGATGTGTGCTTTTCGTCGTCTGAAAACATCTTGATTTGGTTGTAGCTTGAGTACCCGTCAATGAAGGACATGCGCTCGAAGCCACATATGTTGTCGACGATCATTACGTCGGTGATCGGGAGTGAAAACTCGTCCTTCGGACAAGCCGAGTTGAGGTCTCGAAAGTCAATGGTGACTCAGATCTTCCCGTTCTTCTTAGTGACGGGGACGACGTTGGCCACCCACTCTGGATGTTGCTCTTCGTGAATAAATTTGCTGGCCGGGAGTTTATCTACTTCTTTGTCAATAGCGTCCATAATGTTGGGACGGAAGCGTCGCTGTTGCTGTTGCTGCTTAACGGGCTTAGCGTTAAGTGAGATATTAAGCTTGTGCATTACGACTTGTGGGCCAAGCCCCGGCATGTCTTTGTAACTCCAGGCGAAGACGTCGATGTATTCTTTGACCAGTTGGTGTTCCGACGACTGGAGCCGACACTTGGGGAGGCTTCCCCTTGAGTTGTATCTTCAAGGGGGCTTCAGGGGATGCTCCGCCTAGAGAAGTTGGTGCCCTTCCGTGAAGTTTGGCCAATATAGGGTACGGTATTTGAGGTGGCTTCCCCTTGAGTCGCACTTTCAGGGGAGCATCGATTATCATTTCTGCCTCCAAGTCAGCTTCGGCTCCAGCTTCGACTTCATCATCGACATCATCGGCTCCTCTCGTAGCAAAACTATGTGAAAAGGCACCAGTCGTCGGAACATCAACTGAAGCACCTCTCAAGGTGCGGCTTAAAGGCAAACCTCCTTAGTCTTCAGCCCCTCTTAAGCTTCAGAGAAGGCCCACGTATCTCTATCGGCACCAGAGCCGACAAAGGCCAAGCTCCCAATAGGTTCTTTCAAACTACCTAAGGTTGCTCCAGTACTCACTGACGAAGAACTAGGAGAGTACATATCCGCCAATGTTGTGAAACTCGTCTCACAGTATCGGTATTTATATACGGATATGTATTTTGTAGTGTATTTCGTATTTTCTTGGTTTTCGTAATGCTTTACAAAAATTTCTAACTTATAGATTTTTTCCTTGGCCGGCATACCGCCAGTATACCGGAGTATACCGACGGCATACCGTATAGACAGATTTTTCACATTTTAGATATTTTCGATTTCAGATATTTTCATGAATAGTGTTTCCGATATTTTGATGAATAGTATTTTGGATATTTTGATGAATAGTATTTAGATATTTTCGTGAATAGTATAGATGCACCCTATTATCCATTGGATATTTGGTTTTGTTTCGATGGTTAGGATTGACTTAGATCTTCACATGGATCACCATCCGACGGCTAAGATTAATTTCCCTTTCTATATATACCATTTTACTTTCTCTCTCCTCTCTCTTTTCATTCTCTTCACTCTCTTTTCATTTCTTCTTCCCTTCTCTCCCCCTTGGAGCTTGCCAAGAGCTTGACCTTGAGGTCTAGAGTGTGGTTTCGTGCCCCTCTTGGTGGTGGAGTAGAAGATTAGGCTTGGAGCTTAACCTAGGCAAGTACATCTTGCCAAATCTATGAACCATATTGTTTTGTTGTCATTTTTTTTCTTGGTATTAAATGCTCAGAATTTTCCCAAACTCATTTTGTTAAATATGTTTTCTTTATGATTCTCGTATATATACACGTTTCCAAATTTTGTTTAAGCAAGGTTTTGATTTTCTGTTAAAATCCAATATGGACTTAGTAGAAAACTTGGTATCAAGAGTGATACTAGTGTTACCAATATGGATCTTGGTCATATATACATATATGAGGTCCTTACCTAGTTTGTATATCATGGATTTTGAGTTTGGTGGCAATCGGAACTCGTTTCGGTGTCCAGAAAACCTCTATTTTGGAGTATTTTGAGATATTGATCTATCAAATCTTTGAATTTGTGAAATCTAATAGTTCCATGTTGTAGAAAATTCAATTCTATGCAATTTTGACTTTTGAAAATCCGAATTTCGATTTAAAACGAAGTTTTTATGGCCGAAACAAGTTTTGGCAAAAATCTAGATTTTGTTGCTGTTTGAAAAAATGGTATACCGCCGGTATGCCGCAGTATACCGCCGGTATGCCATTTTTTGTACCAGAAACTTTTTGTCTTTAGGCCGGTATACCGCCGGTATGCCGCAGTATACAGCCGGTATGCCGCAGTATACCGCCGGTATGCCGTTTTATGCTGTTTTAGTCTGTTTTTATCCGTTTCTGCCCGTTTTTGTCCGTTTTTGATATTTTCTTCGATCGTAATGATTTTTTAACATGATAAGATGAGCTTGCTCAGTTAGATAATGATTGTACACCTATATAGACTTGATACTAGCACATGTTCAACCATTTTATGAAATGTACTTAGCCTTGATTATTCTTCTCCACATGCCATGATATGTCTTTTGATAGATTCTTTCTTACAAGCTATGATAGTTGTTGCCATGCCTTCTTGCCTACTTGATAGTGACCCGTCGTGGTGCACTCTTGAACATGTCTTTTTTTTGTTTACATGATAGTGGCCTGTCATGGCGCACTCTTGATTCCAGTACATGTCTTGCTCCTTGATAGTGGCTCGTCGTAGTGCACTCTTGTCTTGATATTATCATATCTTGTTGTGGCTTGTTGTAGTGCACAATCTTGCTTGTCTTGTCCAGTCTTGCATGTCTCATGTCTAGGATGGATTCTGCGGAATGCCACACCCGGAATCCAACAAGAAAATGTTAAGGACTAAACAACTAGCTTGATTACTTAGATCATTGAGAATTTTCCAGTTACCTGTTGCCCCTTTGGTCTTGGCATTATATATATATATATATATATATATATATATATATATATATATATATATATATATATATATATATATCCTTAGGATTTGGAGCTATCTGTCATGATGAGCACTCTTCCAGCACATCGTCGAGTGGGGCACCTCTTTAGGACACATGTATCTTACTGCAGTGTGTCTGCTATACTTATTTTCTTTTTGGCTTGGACCATTCAGGTAGTAGCAGGCAGGTGCTGGACTTGGAATTCTCAAACTTGCATTTGTTAGTAATTAGGATTGTGATAACCCTAGTTAGCTAAAGTATCAAGCCGTAATCATTGCTTGGCCGTGATTGATGGATGGAGTCCATTCTTGTCTAGTCTAGTCTTGCTCCAGTTTATCTTATTATAGTACTTAGCTTCCTGTCATTCTTTACATGCTATTCTTCCTACTACATGCTCGGCTTCACCATATGCTCACATGTTCCAGTTATCTTACATGTTCCAGTTATCTTACATGCTCACATGTCCCAGTATCTTACATGCTCACATGCTCCAGTTATCTAACATGCTCCCATGCTCCAGTTACCTAACATGCTCACATGTCCCGGCTACTTAACATGCTCACATGTCTAGTTTATCTTTCATGTTCACATGCTTCCTTTTCCTGACATGTACACAGTTTACATTACGTCACATGTCCTTTACTTTATGCTACATGTCGCTTTACTTATTGTCCTTCTATTCTTGGGATAAGTGCATTGGTAGTGCAGGAGTCTCGATTAGTACTTACTTATCTCTCTCTCTATCCATTGCTATGATTTGCATGCTGGTTTTAGTTCATAGTTTGGCTTCCTTTGTGGTACTTACTATTGGAGGTCTGACCCCACTGGTTTTGTTTGGCCAGATCTGATAGAGGAGCCCGGAGGATCTTCCGTACCTTCCACTCGTTAGTGATTACCCGGAGCACCAGAGTACCTTAGTGGGTTTTCTATTTCATTCTCCCCCTAGTTATGTACATTATTCTTTTGTGGCATTTAGCCTCCAAGCACGTGTTTAGCTCGTGTCTTGGACTTGACATTTAGCCTACGGGCCAGAACATGATTTGCATATTCTAGACTATAGCTAGAGCTTATCATGTATGACTATTACTCTTGCTAGTCTTCACTCTGTATTACTAGCTTCATGATCATTGATATATGATAGTTTGGGATGCTTTACTATTTTATATTCCAGTTGATCTTACTTCTTGTACATTGTTTACTGCCTGTGATTGAGATACCTAGGATTGCTTGACCTAGGATCGACTGTTGGCTTGTAGTAGTAACCCCCATATATACAACTTATACGTTATTTCGGAGTACTAGAGTACTTTGGTATACGTAGCTGGCCTGGTCCGTCCCTACTTGCCAGTATTCTGGTTCTGGGACGTGACATAGGTTTTAGTGGTGGCCCATACAGGTCTGATTTATCAGATATGTGGGGGTTACTAATGTTTAGATATCTCAGTCACAATTCTTCTTTATTGATATCCTTCGTGTTATTCTATATCTCTGATCCTTTGACCTTATATATGCCTTAATCGTTGATCCTTCATGTTCTCTCGATTTAATCCTTGTGTCCTTTAACTTTCAAGGACACTGTTCTTAATCCTTCTGATCATCTTGTTTGGGTTTTGTCGATTGTAGTCAGCAATCTTCTGTTAGGCCAGTTATGGAGGATCAGTCTTAGCATTCAGGAACAGAGTTCAGAGTTGACCCGATGGCAGAGATGTCAGTTCAGCCTAATCAGCCAGCAGGGTCAGTCCTGCCAGAGTCCAGCTTCACCGGCTACCCCGACAGTCCAGCAGTATATGGCTCATGTACCGGTTCAACAGCAACAGGTCAGAGCAGCAGTTTCGAGATGTGGACAGGCAGAGTTTGGTATGTTAGAGCAGTTTTGGCTGAGGGCGGTCATGTTGTAGGTATTGTCCTATTCTGCTTCCACTCTTATTTATTTCTTTAGGTTACACATATTTGGCGGGTATCTCGTCTCACTCTTCTGTCTTTGTATCTTGAGATACATGATATTTATCACATGTCTCGACTACGAAGATACGTCCTGGGTAGAGTCATGTCTTGGATTAAGTCATTGGTACCGGCTTATTTTGAGAATTGACTTTTATCTAAGTTGTGGAGTCAGCGTAGGCCTGCTCCTACTCAACTGACTCAGGAGACATATTTATTCATATGCCTCCATCCCTTCTTGATTATGGTTGTGTTATTGCTTACGCATTTACTTATATTACTGTTGTCTTTATCTTACCAACATGTCATGCTTTGTTTTGATTGATATGATTTTTCAGCTCTTTGGTTTGGTTTTCATGCTTGACTAGATTTTAGAAATTTCGAGGACGGAATTTATTTTTAAGTTGTGGAGAGTTGTGAGACTCGTCTCACAGTATCGGTATTTATATACGGATACGTATTTTATAGTATATTTCGTATTTTTTTGGTTTTCGTAATGCTTTAAAAAAAATTCTAACTTATAGATTTTCTCCTTGGCCGGCATACCGCCAGTATACCGGAGTATACCGACGGCATACCGTCTAGAAAGATTTTCCACATTTTAGATATTTTCGATTTCAGATATTTTTATGAATAGTGTTTTCGATATTTTAATGAATAGTATTTTGGATATTTTGATGAATAGTATTTAGATATTTTCGTGAATAGTGTAGATGCACCCAATTACCCATTGGATATTTGGTTTTGTTTCGATGGTTAGGATTGACTTAGATCTTCACATGGATCACCATCCGACGGCTAAGACTAATTCCTCCTTCTATATATACCATTTTACTTTCTCTCCCCTCTCTCTTTTCATTCTCTTCACTCTCTTTTCATTTCTTCTTCCCTTCTCTTCCCTTTGGAGCTTTCCAAGAGCTTGACCTTGAGGTCTAGAGTGTGGTTTCGTGCCCCTCTTGGTAGTGGAGTAGAAGATTAGGTTTGGAGCTTAACCTAGGCAAGTACATCTTGCCAAATCCAAGAACCATATTGTTTTGTTGTCATTTTTATTTTCCTTGGTATTAAATGCTCAGAATTTTCCCAAACTCATTTTGTTAAATATGTTTTCTTTATGATTCTCGTATATATGCACGTTTTCAAATTTTGTTTAAGCAAGGTTTTGATTTTCTGTTAAAACCCAATATAAACTTAGTAGAAAACTAGGTATCAAGAGTGATACTAGTGTTACAATCATGGATCTTGGTCACATATACATATATGAGGCCCTTACCTAGTTTGTATATCATGGATTTTGAGTTTGGTGGCAATCGAAACTCGTTTCGGTGTCCCGAGAACCTCTATTTTGGAGTATTTTGAGATATTGATCTATCAAATCTTTGAATTTGTGAAATCTACTAGTTCCATATTGTAGGAAATTCAATTCTATGCAATTTTGACTTTTGAAAATCCGAATTTCGATTTAAAACGAAGTTTTTATGGCCGAAACAAGTTTTGGCAAAAATCTAGATTTTGTTGCTGTTTGGAAAAACGGTATACCGCCAGTATGCCGCAGTATACCGCCGGTATGCCATTTTTTGCACCAGAAACTTTCTGTCTTTAGGCCGGTATACCGCCGGTATGTTGTAGTATACCGCCGGTATGCCGTTTTATGCTGTTTTAGTCTGTTTTTGCCCGTTTCTGCCCGTTTTTGTCCGTTTTTGATATTTTCTTCGATCGTAATGATTTCTTAACATGATAAGATGATCTTGCTCAGTTAGATAATGATTGTACACCCTATATAGACTTGATACTAGTACATGTTCAACTATTTTATGAAATGTACTTAGCCTTGATTATTCTTCTCCACATGCCATGATATGTCTTTTGATAGATTCTTTCTTACAAGCTATAATAATTGTTGCCATGCCTTCTTGCCTACTTGATAGTGACCCATCGTGGTGCACTCTTGAACATGTCTTTTTTTTGCTTACATGATAGTGGCCTGTCATGGCGCACTCTTGATTCCAGTACATGTCTTGCTCCTTGATAGTGGCTCGTCGTAGCGCACTCTTGTCTTGATATTGTCATGTCTTGTTGTGGCTTATTGTAGTGCACAATCTTGCTTGTCTTGTCCAGTCTTGCATGTCTCATGTCTAGGATGGATTCTGCGAAATGCCACACCCGGAATCCAACAAAAAAATGTTAAGGACTAAACAACTAGCTTGATTACTTAGATCATTGAGAATTTTCCAGTTACCTGTTGCCCCTTTGGTCTTGGCATTATATATATATATATATATCCTTGGGATTTGGAGCTATCTGTCATGATGAGCACTCTTCCAGCACACCGTCGAGTGGGGCACCTCTTTAGGACACGTGTATCTTACTGCGTGTGTCTGCTATACTTATTTTCTTTTTGGCTTGGACCATTCTAGTAGTAGCAGGCAGGTGCTGGACTTGGAATTCTCAGACTTGCATTTGTTAGTAATTAGGATTGTGACTACCCTAGTTAGCTAAAGTATCAAGCCGTAATCATTGCTTGGCCGTGATTGATGGATGGAGTCCATTCTTGTCTAGTCTAGTCTTGCTCCAGTTTATCTTATTGTAGTACTTAGCTTCCTGTCATTCCTTACATGCTATTCTTTCTACTACATGCTCGGCTTCACCATATGCTCACATGTTCCAGTTATCTTACATGCTCACATGTCCCAGTATCTTACATGCTCACATGCTCCAGTTATCTAACATGCTCCCATGCTCCAGTTACCTAACATGCTCACATGTCCCAGCTACTTAACATGCTCACATGTCTAGTTTATCTTTCATGTTCACATGCTTCCTTTTCCTCACATGTACACAGTTTACATTACGTCACATGTCCTTTACTTTATGCTACATGTCGCTTTACTTATTGTCCTTCTATTCTTGGGATAAGTGCATTGGTAGTGCACGAGTCTCGATTAGTACTTAATTATCTCTCTCTATCCATAGCTATGATTTGTATACTAGCTTTAGTTCATAGTTTGGCTTCCTTTGTGGTACTTGCTATTGGGGGTCTGACCCCACTGGTTTTGTTTGGCCAGATCTGATAGAGGAGCCCGGAGGATCTTCCGTACCTTCCACTCGTTGGTGATTACCCGGAGCACCAGAGTACCTTAGTGGGTTTTCTATTTCATTCTCCCACTAGTTATGTACATTATTCTTTTTTGGCGTTTAGCCTCCGAGCACGTGTTTAGCTCGTGTCTTGGACTTGACATTTAGCCTACGGGCCAGAACATGATTTGCATATTCTAGACTATAGTTAGAGCTTATCATGTATGACTATTACTCTTGCTAGTCTTCACTCTATATTACTAGCTTCATGATCATTGATATATGATAGTTTGGGACACTTTACTATTTTATATTCCAGTTGATCTTACTTCTTGTACATTGTTTACTGCCTGTGATTGAGATACCTAGGATTGCTTGACCTAGGATCGACTGTTAGCTTGTAGTAGTAACCCCCATCTATACAGCTTATACGTTATTTCGGAGTACTGGAGTACTTTGGTATACGTAGCTGGCCTGGTCCGTCCCTACTTGCCAGTATTCTGGTTCTGGGGCGTGACAAATGTGGACGCACCGTCCCTTGATGATGTAATCCCTCGAGACAAGATCCCGTATTTTATCAATAAAAGGGTGTCTTTCAATTATTCTAGTCTTCCACATTGGAATGCCATGTATACTCTAGATAATGCTCTACAGTCATTGCAAACACAAATAACGAATGTTAATCATGTAAATCGAGTTGACCTGTACCAAGGAGTCTGTTATAGGGGACGATGTTTTAGGTGGCTTGTCCTTGAGTCGCACTTTCAGGGGAGCATCGATTATCATTTCTGCCTCCAAGTCAGCTTCGGCTCCAACTTTGACTTCATCATCGACATCATTGGCTTCATCTTCGAGATGAATCAACTTGTACAGATCAGAGTCGGTGAAGAAGGTCTCAATCCCTCTAAATGGATCGACATCAGCGAACTCTGTTCGTACTATGCCGTTGGTGGATACGTACTTCATGCTTTGATGGAGAGTGGATGGTACCACCATGTATTCGTGTAGCCACGGCCGCCCTAACAAGATGTTGTAGTTGACGTTCGCATCAACAACATAACAGGTCATCTCGGTCTGAAGATCACCGATATGACACTTCACCCGGATCTTCTCCAACGGCTCACTCTTGTCGGCGTTGAAGCCACTGATTGTAGTGTGGGATGCTGTTAGACGATGCTTCGGGATCCCCAACATCTAGAACAGAGTTCAGGGGATAATTCTGAGAGAAGATCCCGGGTCGATCTGCATTCGATCCACCTTGATGGTACCGACGTACCCTGTGTAATACAGTGGTCTGTTGTGCCTGTCGTTCTTGAGCAGCATGTCTTGTTGATTGAATGTGATGTTGGGGATGATCTCCCCCACACTATGGCACTGTGGACATGCTGCTGGATCGTCCTCAGGCTGCTTGACCTGACTGATGAAATACTCAGCATCCTTTAGGGTTTCGTAGAGAGCCTCCCGAGTATCTTTAGACAGACGGAGGATGTCACGACCCGCACCCTGTTTAGGGGCACGAGCACGTGGGTACGTCCAGCATACATCGTATTTTCGGCAGTAGAACGCTGTAAAGGTCATCTAGAATATATATAGAATCTAAGACAAAATAATATAACATGTCATCTCCGCACGGAGGAATATAATCACCACTCAATCACATAATCTAAGAAAGATAAGCACGATGATAAAGATAAAGATAAAGATAAAGATGAAGTAAATAGTCTGAAATATTGCTGAGCCATAATCACAAGTTCAGAATCCAAGATATAAAACAATATCCTAAATAAATACTACATGTCTCAAAGTATCAAACTAGAATGTAATCCAGACAAAATATAGGTAAACTAGGTCACTACTGGCGGTACGTCCTCTACGAGCACCGGATCCACAGGCTGGTCCTGGTCGTAGGCTCCATCTATGCCAAACCCGTAGTAGGTCGGGCAGTTTGCATCTAAATCCTCTGAAAGACAATGAGGGTTATCCTGTCAGGATATGAGCAAGTACAAACACCAATAGCAGTTCCATGTGAATTGATAAATACTATAAGAGACAACTATAATGAAATACAAGAGGAAATATCAAGATTGAAAGTAAAACAGTACAGAAGATCTGGATATCATGTCATGTGTGAGATACAAGATAAAACTGGAATATAAACAGTGGAAAGTAATATGAGGTATGACGTAAACATAAAAGAAAGTGCCATGAGATATTAGAGCATTATATGATCGGCTTGGGTCAAGATCAGGCTATTCCATTTGACCGGCTATGCACAGGTAGTATAATAGTGTAGGGATCAGGCTGACCAAAATGGAAAGCTATGCATAAGTAGTATAAGATCAGGCTACACCCTACGTGTGGTGAGGGTGGAGCTATGCACAAGTAATAAACAAGTAGGGATAATGATCACATAACCTCTAATAACTCTCCATCCTCGAGTAGTATAATGAATCCAGACATGACAGGTCATGACACGGAATTCGAAGAGCAGGAGGCCAGCCCACTCCTAAATTGGTGTCTACACAAGTACATGAAACAATATCGAACAATGTACTCATGTACCAGGTAAATTGGGAATGACATCTCATGACGAGATTCACGTATACTAGTCCGTGTATCCTCGTATCGAAAATCAAGTATAACACTACAACTGAATCGGATACAGTAGATATCAAAGCAATGTAAACTATCAGAGAATGTACTTGCCTGAGGTCCTGAGCTGAGAAAATCGAACTATAAACCACTCAAAGGGCCACGAACGGTCAACTCGTACGACAATCTCCTAATGCTGAAACAGACATTACCAACGTTCTCAGAATGGTCAAATTAGCTAGAAATGCCTATCCACAAGTCCAATTCTGGACATTGGAGAAAAACGGTAATTTCGGGTCAAAATGGTATCCACCGTTGGACCCACTTTGCACCAAAAAATGTGCCAGAATCTATAGTCTCTAAAGTCATCAAACTATATGTCTACAGGTCCGGTTTAATGAGACGAACCCAACCGTACTTCCAAAGTTGGATTCCGGTGGGCCGTGCACAAATTCGCCGTTGGATCGGGTCACGGGCCAGCCAAAATAGCGTTTCGGTCAACCTTCTCAGATTCGGACCAAACTTGGCATACAGGATCAGAAAAATGATACGTTCCTGTTGGCACAAGTTTTGTCTCGATATGACGAGAGTGTACAAAGTAATTGACAAATTTGCAAAAGGTCAATACGGTGAATTTTTGATTGATACGCATCAAATTCGTCACGCACACGCGACCAATTTGAATTTTGTCAAAGCCACACGTCCACGAAGTCGATACATACCTTTCAATACTTTCGGTTCGCGACCACGTCGCTCGAATTGACGGGACGGACGCCGTATTAGGACAATTTTTCTAAAAATTCTGTTTTAAAAATTAATTTTTTCTCCAACTTCACAAACCAATAACTTTCTGTATAATACATAAAAATTAAATCTACAAGAAGGGTTTTGCTCTCATATATGTTGTCTATAAGTCTCTTCAGACAGATTTTGAAAACTAGCAACATGCTGGTCGCAAATCGGCCACAAAGTTGGGATTTCAGGACAGTTTCTAACGTGCAATAAATCAAGTTTTCTCGATTTTGGAACTCATTTTTTGTCGCACATGATGCGAATTGGCACGACCTATTTAAAGAAAATTAAAGGTGTATATGTTGTGAACCTACCAGAAGAAACGGATTGTGAAACGATCGAGCGAGGAAGGAGAAATTCGCTCGCAAAGTTGGGTCGATGACTATTGTCGCTGCTGTCTTGGCGCGTGCGCCCGTGCTTCTCCGGCGATGCACGGCCGGTCTCCGGCATGTCAGAGGCGTCGGGGTCGACGTCGGGGTGAGTGCTGGGTTGGGTGTGACGGCTAGGGTTTGGTTTTTTCTAAAAATCCCTCCCTCTCTCGAGATACATATAAAGGGGGCTCGCACGTTCGGTTTAATAAGGAGGGGGGGCTCGGTTCGGGTTGGTTAGTAATGCATGTTGCTGTTTGTGGGGTGGGGCTTTGGTGTTAGTTTTCTCTATTTTGATTTTGACTCTCCTTTTTTTCTATTTTGACTTTCTTTTTCTTTTTCCTTTTCTTTGTTCTTTCTTTCTTGCTTTCTTATATATATATATATATATATATATATATATATTCACACATACATACATATGTATTTATATAATAAATAAAATCCATTAATAAATATTATTTCTATTTAAAACTATTTTTACTTCTTTATGAATAAATAAAATAAATACCAAACAAATTCTAAAATTATTTCTAAAATTAAAAATAAATATTATGTATCTATATTTATGCAATATATTAAAAGTTTTATAATAAAAAACTTATTGAACAATATATATCTATATCAACCAAATACCTATTTAACTAATAATGTAAAAATACTAACAATAATAATCTAACTAATTTTAAAAATAATAAAATAATATAAATGACTATATAGTTCTATTTAGAAAAGTGGGGGTGACAGAGGAGCTCGATCAAGGACAGTCGAGCTGGAGTACTGGCAAGTTGTTACAGTATGTCAAAGTTGTGGGGTTTGGTTAACCCCGAAGCGTTGTCTCTTCGTAGAGGCATGTCGAAGTGGGCCTCCTTATGCTTCTATTTGTCAGCTGCTGAAAGTTGGAAAGGACCTCCACTTTGAGCAGCCGAGGTGGTGACGGAAGGTGCCACTTCAATAAGGGCTTCCTCAGGATGAGTGTTCTGCTGTAAATGCGTTTGTACATGAAGTGCCTCCTTGGGGGAGCAGGTCACCATTCGGCAAGACTTGGTCTTCTTGCCTTTAGCTTTGGAGGTAGAATGTACCCTTAATTGAGTCAGTTCCAGAGCGAGATCTGGGTGAACCCACATGATATCCCCCCGAGATGTGGTGAGTGGAATCAGTCCACTCGCATTGTCACAAGTCGACGAAAGGTTGACTACCTCCAATGTTGCCTTCGGGATGGGGACAACACCATCTTGAGTTGTAGTAGGCGGTAAGGTGTGAATCTCGACATTTGAAGGAGCCGACGTCCGAGGTGCAGTATGATAATCTGCACCCGAAGATACCCGTTGAGGGGGTATACTTGATTCTCCATTGGCCCCTGAATCAGGACTGATGAAAACAAGTGCCCTTGCAAATAGTTGAGATGCCAGAGTGGTTAGAATCTCAATACCATTTGGGTCAAGGATTGTATGGTGGTAGAGAGGTTTTTGAGGCTCCCTTCCAGGGTGTCCATGTGCTGCACGATGTCCGAAGTTACTGCGTCTGCCTCTTCTTCATTGCCACCCCCAGCCATGTAGACTGCCATAACATGGGTGGAAGTGGATGGATCGATTGAGGCTTCGCTTTCGACCTCACTTTCCTACGGTAAGGGCCTCCCCTTCTGAGGCCTCGTACTGGCTACCTCCAGCAACCTCAGGGTCGGTTCCTTGGAGAACGTCCTCATCTTCAAGTGGAGGGTTGGATAGGATAGCAGGAGTTTGATCACTCCCAGCTGATGCTTCCGCTGGAACCTTCTTCCTTAACCGGATGCTCTCAAACACCCCTGAGGACGGGACCGTCATTTTGCTTTTCTTCGGCTGACTCTTGGACGATGCTGCTGAGGTCGAGGGATTGGTGGTTGTCTTTCTCTCGGATGAGTGGGAGTTGGAGACAACATGGCAAGAAGTGATCTTCGGCTTTGACTCATCTTCAATTGGCACCTTCTTTCCAGGACGGCGTTGGATGGGTGCAACAGATTACAGCCGCTGGAAGACGGACTACCTGGATGATGAAGCCGTTGTTTTGCAACAATAGCAGTTGATGGTGACCATGGCATAAGTGTGCCCCGCGAGGGGCACATCGTGATTAATGGCCAGCTCTCCTGATCTGCGCTTGTGAGTGATCACATTACGCAAATCATGAGGGAAGAGTTTCACTTTCACACCCCCTTCAGGCGCATGACGATGCCAAGTGCCGCGGTGGTCATGTGAATGATGCACCCCTTGATCCCGTTCCCGTAAATGAGATACGCCCAGATCATTGATGGAGGAGCAACATGTATTATGACTTGAACCCACTTCACGCGCACAACCCATGTGGGCGCATGGGTTCAAAATCACAAGTTTTGTCTCTCACGACTTGGTTCCAAATACAGAAGAAGCGCCCAAGCGAGACGGGGACTTTGAGATTCGGCTCGTGTCTGGTACAAACGCATCCGAGTCGACTTTGTACAGTTTACCATCGGCAGCACGCATAATTGTTAGCGCGCATCTACGGTTCACTGTGGACGTAGCACATTTGGGGCGCATGGCCCGTGCTGCCTTAGATTTTTTTGTGCCAGCCCGCGAAGGTGCATAGTACTTAGAATCCAACTCATCCTTGCCACGGCAACGAGTGATTCTGTCAAAGACAGAGGCCCTCTCCTGTACGCCAGAGTTCATACGCGGGAAGCTGGATGCACCTTTGTTTCGTCGGTACATCATCTTCGACTGGGAAGAGGACAGTTGGGGAAAGTAGTCTACACTGCATTTCTCTGGCAGATATACTGCACTGGCGGGAACATCTTGCTTACTGAGAACATCAGCAGAAAAGGGTGGGCTGCGGTGGCGCGCCCCCTTCAGTGGTGGTGCTCGGTGCATCTTCTTTGTGCAAACAGACTTGTGAGTCTTCTTCGACTTTGGCAGCCACTTCGAAGGACTTGCGATGCCTTCAGAGATGAACTCCTCATACGCCTGTTGGTTGAGGCGCACCACGAGAGCCAAGCTCGGTGTCATCGGATTGTGAATCAACTTTCTAGTCAGAAGAGAAAGAAGTTTCCAGCAGAGTCGCCAGCTTGTTTGCCATCGAAATACGACAAGGTTTTGTTGATTGGTAAAACTTTGGTATTCCGAATATAAACAGAATAATATACAATGTAGGACTTAGACGTAGTCCTAGGAGTATACTTTTATTTTTATCTGGGAACTGTATCTGTGGAGCGAGTGGTAATGCCTTGACTCCATTGACGATCTGATGACGATCTTGAATTCTCAGAAGGTCTGGGCTTCTCTGGATGTCGGAGCATTTGGAGGAGAAGTAGACGTTACGTGTCTCTTCTCGTCTCTGTAGGTAGATATGATGATCTTTCTGTCCGTATATTTGGATAAATAAATGATCCTTCTATTTATAGGCAACAGACTGGTCTGCTCATACGCGCATATGTAGGATGCTTCTGTACGTGGGAACTCCATGTAGCTGATGCTGTGGGGCGCATGGACGATGCGCCCTGAGTTGAAGCTGAATCTTGTTTGAACTGCACTGTTGGGCTGCGACGGAGCTGACACGTGGCAGTTGCGAAGATTCGGCCGTTGCTGAGATCTTGGGTGGTTGGCACCCATTCGTAGACATAACTGAGTCAAATGACATGTGGCATGTGTTCATGGCTCAATGATCACGAATTTGGTGGAGGGTGATCTGTCAGCATGCGCCTAGGATCTGGCGTATGGGATAACTTGGTCTATGACTTTCAGATATCATAAACGAGTCTGGGCGCATGGCTTCTGAGGCGCATGCAGAGCTTCGAGTGCATGGCTATGGAAGCGCATACAGAGACTTATTTTCTGTCTTTTGGGATCAGAAGTAAGTCGGAAGCGCATGGCTTTTGAGGTGCATGCAAACTTCTAGGCACATGACTGTGGAAGCACATGCGAGTGATCGGCCAGCCACGTGGCAATGACAGCTGTAGCCGACAAAAGCAAGTAATGATAATGCTGACATCTGTGATTCTTCGTTTTCTGCAAAAAGCTGCCAACCGTTCAGTCTTCGGGGAACGTGCTGCCGACTCTGTCGCATTGCATTAAATGCTTGATGGATGACGAGTTAAAGTGGGCACATCAATTTGTGCCCTACTAGGCGCATAGGTCTATGTCCCATTGGGCGTATCGATAAGGAGCGCATGGTGCTGATGACGCATCCTTATTGGCCCGTCTGTTGAGTTCTTCGAGGCATTAATTGTTGTTTTGACTTGGCTGAATAAGAAGAGGCAGATTCATTGGCATTAATACAAATTTATTGCACAGAATATGAGGAGACTGCCACTTGGCGCATGGGTGAGGGTTGCTCCGGCCTATAAATAGCTTTATGAAGAGTTTTGTTTCTCATTTCACTTAGCTTTCCTTCATAGAGACGAACTCGATCGGTCCCCTGCCTCGACGAGTTGACAATAAACTCCTTTCGAAGACGAAGATGTGCCGAGTTGGTTTATTCACCATTGGCCCTGTTTTTGTACAAGCCTGTGAAAGTATCTGATGCATCCAAATATTGGGATCGTCGTGCCCTGACATAGGCTGAAGGTGCCTGTTGCAACCAAAGATCGGGGCAGTCGTGCCCCAATTTTTGTTATGCTGGAAGAGCTGCAGGTCGGGGCTATCGTGCCCCGATTTTGTTAGACTAGAAGAGCCACTCCTCCTGCTAGAATGGCCGCATGTTGAGGGGAAAGTGATTCGCTCTAACTATGCACGGGGATGTGCCTACGCTAAGATGTCGGAATGATGCGCCTGGCTGTAGCACTCGAGTGATGCTCCTGGCTGTATGTTGAAGTGATGTGCCTGACAAGTGATGCGCATGGCTGTAGCTTTTAGGATTTTTTTTTCTCTTTGTGAAAGAGTTTTAGACATGTAATAGACTTTCATATGGAATAAAAGCCCAATTTTCATGTCTCTTTGCTATTTTCTGCTGTGCCAAGTATTCTGCTGAGTTTCCTGGCGCATGTCAATTTGGGCGCGTGAAAGTTAGGGCGCATAGGTTTTGGCCTAATATGCGTCTAAAATTTCATGCTTCTACAAATTTTATAAATGGCCATTCAAAGTATTGTTACACCTACCTCATTAAGACCAAAGATGAAGTTCTAGACAGATTCATGGTCTATAAGTCTGAAGCTGAGAACCAGATAGATAGAAAGATTAAGATCCTTAGATCAGATCATGGTAGAGAGTATACCTCAAATGAAATGACTAATTTCTGTGAAGAGCACGAAATTATTCATGAGGTAACTGCTCCTTATTCACCACAGTCCAACGGAGTTGTTGAAAGGAAGAATCGCAGTTTGTTAGACATGGTCAATGACATGCTTCTCAGCTCAAGTGCCCCTAATAATCTTTGGGGAGAAGCCCTTTTGTCAGCCTGTTATATCCTTAATAGGATACCCAGTAAGATTAATGATAAGACACCATATAAGTTATGGAAAGGTCGAACCCCTATGATTAATTACCTCAAAGTTTGGGGATGCCTAGTTAAGGTCGGGATTCCTGGACCCAAAAAGAGAAAGATAAGACGTAAGACCGTAGATGTTGTGTTCATAGGATATTCCCTAGATAGTAATGCCAATAGATTTCTTGTAACCCATTCTGAAGTAAATGAAATCTCTAACAACACAATTATAGAAGCTAGAGATGCAGTTTACTTTGAGAATATTTTTTCCTTCAAGGATAGAACCTCTTCATCTTCCTCCAACCCTTCTCTTACTCAATATAATAGTTCTCAAGTTATTATATCAAGTCCATAACCTGAACAAGTCATAGAACCTAGAAGGAGTAAAAGAGACAGAATTGAAAATAATTTTGGAGAAAAATTCTTCACATTTTTGATAGAGGGTGATCCCTCAACTTATGAAGAAGCCATATCATCTCCTGATGCCCCTTGTTGGAAAGAAGCCATTAACAATGAGTATAACTCTGTTATGGAGAATAATACTTGGTTTTTAGCAGACCTAACTCCAGGTAGTAAATCCATAGGTTGTAAGTGGATCTTTAAAAGGAAACTTAGAGCCGATGGTACCATAGAAAAATAAAAGGCTAGGTTAGTAGCCAAAGGTTTTACCCAGAAAAAAAAGATTAGATTATTTTGATACCTACTCTCTTGTAGCTAGAATTTCTTCTATCAGAACCCTTCTAGCCTTAGCTTCCATTCATGATTTGCTGATCCATCAAATGGATGTAAAGACAGCATTTCTAAATGGAGATTTAGAGGAAAAAAATTTATATGGAGCAATCTGAAGATTTTATTGCTAAAGGCCAAGAAAACAAGGTTTGTAGATTAGTAAAATCTCTTTATGGCCTAAAGCAAGCTCATAAGCAATGGCACAACAAATTTGACAAAGTCATCATCGAATTTGATTTTGTGCCAAATGAATATAAAAAATATTTGTATTCTAAAAATACAAATGGAAGTTGTATCATCTTATGCTTGTATGTTGATGATATCCTTATTTTAGGATCTTCACTGGTATTGATAAATAACACTAAGAATTATTTATCTAACTAGTTTGACATGAAAGACCTAGGTGAAGCAAACCTTATTCTAGGAATGCAAGTGTCCAAATGCTAAGAAGGTTATACTCTATCTCTAGCACATTCAATTGAGAAAATGCTAAGAAAGTTTGAGTATGTTGACAAGAAACCTACCCTTACTCCTTATGACATTAATGTTGCTCTTAAGAAGAATGAATGATCACCTATAGAACAACATAGATATTCACAAATGATTGGATCCCTTATGTACATAACAAATAGGACCAGACCTGATATTGCATTTGCCATTGGAAGACTAAGCAGATATACTAGTAACCCAAACTGATCACAATATTGGACTACATTGGACAGAGTATTTAGCTATCTTAAGGGTACTCTAGATTATAAAATTCGTTATTCTCGATACCCTGATATCATAGAAGGTTACTGAGTATGTTCACAAGAAACCGTCGTCGTGTGCACACTTATCATCCAGAGGAGGTTGTCGCCAACATCGCCATCGTCGCCATCGGCTGTCGCCACCACCGCCGGAAGCTAGGGTTCGGCTTGGACTGAAGAAGAAGGGAAGAGCTCGGAGAAGTTGGTCTGAAGGAGAGAATTAAGTTTCTCATTCCTCAGCTGAATTAATAAAGAGATGCACATTTGCATCTAGGCCTTTTCGTCCAAAAATATTACAAAACAGTCCCTCTCTGCTCAGAAATATTTGCACCTAAATCCTTCCCCTTTTCAGTAATTACAAAAACTCATAAAAAGTTAGTTAGAGAGTTGGTTAAAGGGTGGGGACCATTCTAACAAAATTTTGAAAATTAGTTCTTTGTAAAAGTACAAATCTCCTTCCAAAACAATCTTAAAATATTTATAAAATATTTAACCCAAAAATTATTATTCAAATTTTTTTTTAACTCAAACTCAATATTATTCAATGACTAAAGTATTCTCGAAAATTGGGAGGTGGAGTTACAAATCTCTCCCCCTTAAAATAATTTCGTCCTCAAAATTCGAAAGACAACAAAACACAGTCACAATTAATTGTTTTAACACAAATCATTTATTGAATTTAAAATTTTGAAAACCAGAGTACAATCAAGCAAACAAACTAGGATAGCGCTCCCGCATCTCGTCCTCGCGCTCCCATGTAGACTCTCCCGGAGAGTGGTGTCTCTACATGACTCGAACAAGCGGTATAGTCTGATTCTGCAATTTCTTCTTCCTCCGATCAAGGATCTCCACTGGCTGCTACTCGTAGGTCAAGCTCGAACCCACCTCTAGCTCTGAGTAGTCTACTACATGGCTCGGATCCGGAATGTAGCGTCGAAGCTGGGACACGTAAAAAACATCGTACACTCCCTCCAAGCTGGCTGGAAGTGCTAATCGATATGCCACCTCGCCAATTTGCACAGTCACGTCGAAGGGCCCGATGTACCTCAGACTGGGCTTTCCGCCTCTGCCAAAATGGATGATGCCTCTGGTCGGCGAGATCTTCAGGAACACTCTATCTCCAACTGCGAACTCCAGTGGCCGTCTGCTGCTGTCCGCCCAGTGCTTCTGCCGATCATGTGTAACTCTGAGGTGCTCTTTGATCAGTCTGACCTTCTCGACCGAATCTACAACCATCTCTGGCCCAAGAAAAGTTCTCTCCCCAACGTCGTCCCAAGATAATGGTGTGCGACATCTCCGTCCATATAGTGCCTCGAACGGGGTCATCTCGATGGTAGCCTAATAACTGTTGTTATAGGAAAACTCTACTAGATGCAAGTGATCCTCCCACGAACCACCGAAGTCGAGTGCGCAAACTTACAGCATATACTCCAGTGTCTGAATAGTCTTTTCGGACTGCCCGTCCGTCTGTGGATGATAGGCGGTACTGAACTTCAACTGTGATCCCAAGCTCAGCTGTAAACTCCTCCAAAAGTGTGATATAAATCGGCTGTCCCTGTCTGAAACGATGCTCACAAGTACCCCGTAAATCTGTACAGTCTGCCGCATGTAGAGGTATGCAAGCTTCTCGGTCGACAGCCCTACCTTGAATGGAATGAAGTGAGCAGATTTCGTCAATCTGTCCACGATAACCCAAATAGCGTCATTGCCACCGGGTGTACACGGTAAACCAGAGACGAAGTCCATGGTGATGTGTTCCCACTTCCCCTCCGGAATAGGTAAAGGTTGGAGTAATCTTGCTGGTCTCTGGCGCTCCGCCTTGACTTGCTGGCATACAAGGCATCTAGAAACAAATCTGGCAACCTCTCGTTTCATCCCATACCACCAAACATACTCCCGCAGATCCTTATACATCTTGGTAGATCCATGAAGAATAGAATACTGCGACTGGTGGGCCTCCTGCATCACCTCCTTCCGCAAATCCTTGGGCACACATAACTGGTTCCCGTGACTCAGGGATCCATCATCTACAATAGTGAAATTATCGAGAAATCCTGCCTCTGCATGACCTATGAGACATCGGAGTCCCTCATCTAGAAACTGGGCCTCCTTGATCTTCTCTAACAGTCCTGACTGTATCAGCATGTGCATCAGCTGCCCTCCAACACCCGGAAGAACAATCTCAATCTCCAGACTCTCGAGATCCTCTAGAAGATGCCGGTCTATGGTGAGAAACATAGCAGCAGGATATCGACTAAGAGCGTCTGCTACCACATTTGCCTTTCCATGATGGTATTGCAGATTGATGTCGAAATCCTTCATGAGTTACAGCCATCTGCGCTGCCTCATATTCAGCTCCTTCTGAGTAAAGACATACTTCAGGCTTTTATGGTCCGTGAAGATGTCCACTCTCTCTCCATACAAGTAGTGCTTCCATAGTTTCAAGGAAAAAATGACTGCTGCAAGCTCCAAGTCATGTGTAGGGTAATTCTTCTTATGAGGCCTCAACTGTCTAGAAGCATAAGCAATGACCCTCTTATTCTGCTCAAGCATACATCCCAAGCCTTTCTCTGATGCATCGCTGTAGATGACGAACCCTTCCGATCTAGATGGCAAAGCTAGAACTGGTGCTGTAGTGAGTCTTCTCTTCAATTCTTTAAATGCTGACTAGCATGCGTCGCTCCAGATGAATTCCTCGTCCTTCCGCGTAAGCTTGGTCATTGGCTCTGCTATCTTGGCAACATCTTTCACGAACTTTCGGTAGTATTCTGCTAGACCCAGGAAACTACGAATCTCAGCTACTGACTTGGGAGGTTCCCATGCTTCCACAGCTTCAATCTTCTTGGGATCTACAGAAATTTCCTCTCCAGTCACCACATGCCCCAAGAACTCCACCCTGTCCAAGAAAAACTCACATTTTGAGAGTTTTTCGTGCAGCTTCTCCTTCCGCAGAATCTCTAACACAATCCGTAGGTGTTCCACATGATCCTTCTCGGTCTTCGAATAAATCAGAATGTCTTCAATGAAGACTACAACAAACTTGTCCAAATACTTGTGAAAAACTTTATTCATCAAGTTCATAAACACTGCTGGGGTATTGGTGAGTCCGAACGACATCACCAAGAATTCATATTGGCCATAGCGAGTATTGAAAGCTGTCTTCAGAATATCCTGCTCCCGAACCTTCATCTGATGATATCCCGACCGAAGGTTAATCTTGGAAAAGACCTTCGCCCCACTCAGCTGATCAAACATCTCATCGATCCGTGGCAATAGGTATTTATTCTTGATAGTGATGTTATTGAGTGCACGGTAATCAATACACATCCTCACAGTCATATCCTTCTTGGGCACGAAGAGTGTCGGTGCTCCCCAGGGTGAAGCACTGGACCGAATAAAACCCTTGCCTTCCAACTCATCAATCTGGGCCTTCAACTCTGCAGCTTCCTTCGGATTGATCTTGTAGCAATGTTGGGACTTCGACACTGATCCGGGCACTAAGTCAATGCTGAACTCCACACCTCGATCTGGTGGCAATCCTGGCAACTCCTCGGAAAAGACATCGAGAAACTCTGCTATCAGCGGATGCGGCAACTCCTGGTCTTCTGCAACTGCTCCGAAGTAGACTCCCTCTGGCCTCTCTGTAATCCGTCTACTGATATCGAACGGTAGAACTCCAGGCAAGCTGAAGATCACCTTCCCTTCATGGCAGTCTATTACAGCAAACTGCTCACTCATCCAGTCGATGTCGAGGACTATATCAAATCCGGGCAATGGCATCACTAGAAGTCGAGCCCTAAGCTCCCTTCCAGCTATAGTGATAGGGCAATCCACCATCTTACTAATTGGCACTACCCCTCCTCCTGTATAATCCGACAGTTCCTCCTAGTGGGCTTAGGTGTGAAGCCATGTCTATGCAGAAACTCATACGATACAAAGCTATGGGTGGCTCCAAAATCAAACAGTATAATGGCAGGAAATGAATATAAAAGAATAGAACCTGTGATCACATCTGGAACTGCCTCATCCTCCTCAACTGCGGCTATGACGTAAGCACGTCCCTGCTGTGGTGGTCCCCTTTGCTGCTGGTGCTGTACAAAATGCTGCTGCTGAGTAGGTAAAGCCTGAACCCTCTGTGGTGCAGCTGGTAGAGCTCTGGGTGGTGTAGGTGGTGGTCCTCCAGCTCTTCGAGGTCCTCCTGCCAGTCGGGCTACAGCCTGTGGGCAGTCCCTCATCTGGTGTGCGTCTAATCCATAAAATAAGCAGAGCCTGAGCCTCTTACGACACTCGTCGAAGCGGTATCCTGGCCGATAACAAAATGCGCAAGTAGCTGCCTGCTGCTGTCTCTGTGGCTGATGTGCATGGACTCTGGCTGGACGGTGATGCTGCTGTGCCGGCTGCTGTGGCCTCGTCTGAATCTGAGTCTGGGTCCTCTTCGTCGGTGTCTGGAAGCTGCTGCTGCCGATGTCCCGGTCTCTCTTCAACTTCGGATCTGCCTCCTTCTCCACATCCTGAGCAATCTTGAGGATGCTCGCATACGTCGTCGCCTGACTAATAGCCACTGCATGCTGCAGCTCCCTGGTAAGGCCCTTCTTGAACCTCCAAGCTCTATCCTCCGGTGCTTTGACTAGGTTCTTCGCGAACGTGTTGAGTCGAGTGAACTCTGATGTGTACTCCGCCACCGTCATGGTCTTCTGCTGTAATGCCTCGAACTGCATCTGATGCTTATCTCGCTCCACATCGGAGAAAAACTTCTCCTTGAACAGAGTTTTAAACTTCTCATTTGGCAAAGTCAAAAAGTCGCATGCTCGCCACTTCCACCTTCAGGTCATCCGGGATCCGTGCCATCTTCAGTGCCTCTCAGCATTCTCCAGCCACTCATCCGCATAAACAATCCCCTCGTGGCCCCAGAAATCCATCGGGCAAAGGTTCTGGTAGTCTCTGGATGTCCCCGATCTCGGTGTTGCTGGTGCTGGAGGTGCTACCGGTGCTGGTGCTGCCGGCTCTCGGGTCCTGAGCGCATCCACGACTGTCACTCGAAACTGTGCGGCTTGGTGGTTCTGAGCCTCTATGAACTGTTGGAACATGGCCGTCACCTGAGCGCCGTCAAACGTCATCATTGGAGGTAGCGGAGGAAAGATAGGAGGCGGTGGCGGAAGCTGCTCTAACGGAACGTCTGGTGCAGAATGTCCCGAGCTGCCTGCAACTCCAGGCTGATCAGTGGTCTTTCTCGTAGTGACCATCCTGCAACAAAAAAAAATTCGTGATTGATAAAAACCTATCCTACAAGTAAATGTAATTGTTTATATAATATCCATATATACCCGATGTACCCGATTTCCTATGCTGTGATTCAAGTTTCCCTAATTTAAATCAAGTCTCCCAATAGTACACTAATTCCTAGGTTCTATTAGGATAGACCTGCATGGGCCACCACTATAAACATGTCACGACCCGCTCTCGAATAATCCGACATGAGTCGGACACGCCCAGCCTTCATCGTTGGACACGATAAAGTAAGCTGTACCAATCTTGGAAAATCTAACCAGATAAACAGGAATAAGTACAAATCACAGCATCTATAAACGTATTCCAGAATCAAAGTACATGACTCAAAGTTATTACATTTCCAGCAAATGAATAGTAAAGTCTGATAGTCTCAATACAAGAAATATAGACTACTAAAGGGTAAAGTGCTAGGCTTCCTCAGCCTCTAAGTCCAGAGCAATTCCAGCTGGCTCTACTGCATCTATAGGCTCACGGCCATAGTAAGTATCACACAGAGCCTCCATCTCACCTGCAACATATCCTAGTCAGGAGCGGAGCAAAGTACAATTCTAGGTAATGAACAAGAACATCATGATATAGAAAATAAGTACAGAAGAACATGAATAGAAAATACAGGAAATGAACATGAAAGTACAGGAATGAAAGTACAGAAAATAAAGTATAGGAATGTAACTATGAACCTGAAGTACAAGACATGACATGTGCACAATATTTGAAATACAACTAGCCTATGTGACCGGCTGGGGTGAGTACAGGAGTATGTACAGGAGTACATGAATATCGGTATAGCTTAGGACCCACGTGCACGATGCGAGGCCTAAGCTATCTACATGAATATGGTAACCGGGGTTTGGTCACATAGCTAGTGTATTTCTCCATCCGATACATGTAAGTACAAGAACAGGAAATACATGAGTACAAGATATCGTGTCATGACGTGTCACAAGAAGAGTATAAGATATGTAAATGCAAAAGACCATAAAAAAGTACTTGTCTTGCTCCGGAAAAGTACAGATAATCAGTGGAGCTGGATGTCCTCCTGTTTTTAATAGGTACAAGTTGATTAATTTCTAAAATGAAGTCAACTAACTAATTAGCCATTGCTTACTTGTTTAACTAATTATAGATATAATTTAGCTAGGAATATTATTGTACAGTTAAACTAATCTATCTATATAAGAATACTAAATACTAAATTCTATGGCAATTAAACTATATAAATATTTGAGTAAAACCTTGGTTAGTTATTTTAGGACAGTTGTTAAAATTGAAACACAATCATGATACCATGAACTCAACCAACATTCAAATCTAAGAAGGTAGCTTGGTATTCCTGGACTCATTATCTTGAAATCATACTCACACACCAGTTCTCTAAAGTTCAACAATTTATTCAAAACTCTATTAGATACTCCCAATCGGCCTAACAAGTGTACTAAACCATCTATGTTCCAAATGAACTCAGCAAAACCAGCTAACTATAATTAATAAAATTTTAGCTAGATATAGAAAACAACAACCTATACTAATGTTCTCCACAATTGCTCCTTCCTCATAACTCCATTTGTCAATAGAATACATAATATGCAATCTGAGAAGTTACACTATGCCAACTCAATAAATCAAGCAGCATATATGATTCAGTAAGAATGATCTTCCAAAATCAATGGCCATAACCTTATTTAAATCAACTACTAAAACACAACACAAAGAATTCCTCCAGCACTCGACACCCAGTTTTAGTCGATACCACCCGACTCCACACACCACTGCTATTCTTCAAATGTAACAGCTCAATGGTTTAGAAGAAAATATACAAAGTTAAAGTAATATACAACCAAATCGAAATTTGAAACAAAAGGAAAAGTAGTCACTGCTCCAAACTCAGCAGAGTTCCTGCACCCAAATTCAGAAGAGTTTTCGTACCCAATCCTTCTTCAAAGGCACACTGCGTGGATACGACGGCACTGGACACACACACGAACACGATCTGGACACAACCCCAACACCCGGACACGGTTGTCATGCACAATTAAAATCCATCAATTCGAATTTCCTACATCCTGACCGCAACCTTGACTGTTCACATTAATTTAGAATTGAAACACACAATTATCAAAATAATAGAGTCATACCTGGAAAGAACGAGTCCAACTCTGAAACTCGGAACAGTTGTAGAACAGATACGAGCCTCTCGTGTTCAGAATGCCGGTACAATTCCTATTTTGGCATTTCAACAAATGAGTGATGCTCAGAAAATAGTGTCACAATTCATATTCCTACTGTTTCTTCCGAAACTCAGAAGTACACAATTTAACCCCCGATCTCTAGGATCAAAGCTTCGATCAATCTTATCAGTAAGAACTTAAGAGATTCAATTGATTCCAAAAAATAATCCCCATCCATGAGACTCTACTAAAATGAAATTTAAGGAAATGTTGGAATAACAGTCAGAGACGACTCACCCGACTCAAATTCGTAGATCAATCGGCCGACGCCTAGATCGATCAGATCTTATCGATTTGCTAAAGAATTAGAAAAGGAACGGACCAATTTCGGTTAGAAAAGAAATTGAACAGCCCAGCACTTCAGGAATCGCCTGAAATTCGTCCAGATCCGGAAATAGAGTCGATCAATACTCACCAGTCCTGCCATTGCTCAGTTGTCGGAAGAGAGGGGGTCGAAGATTTCCGCACATCATCGATCGGAGAAGCGATCACCGTCGTTGTGTGCACACTTATCATCCAGAGGAGGTTGTCGCCATCCTCGCCATCATCGCCATCGTCGCCATCGGCTGACGCCACCACCGCCGAAAGCTAGGGTTCGGCTTGGACTGAAGAAGAAGGGAAGAGCTCGAAGAAGTTGGTCTGACGGAGAGAATGCAGTTTCTCATTCCTCAGCTGAATTAATAAAGAGATGCACATTTGCATCTAGGCCCTTCCTCCCAAAAATATTACAAAACAGTCCCTCTCTGCTCAGAAATATTTGCACCTAAATCCTCCCCCTTTTCAGTAATTACAAAAACTCATAAAATGTTAGTTAGAGAGTTGGTTAAAGGGTGGGGACCATTCTAACAAAATTTTGAAAATTAGTTCTTTGTAAAAGTTCAAATCTCCCTCGAAAACAATCATGAAATATTTATAAAATATTTAACCCAGAAATTATTATTCAAATTTTTTTTAACTCAAACTGATTATTATTCAATGACTAAAGTATTCTAGAAAATTGGGAGGTGGAGTTACAATTAGCTAACTATGGTTGTCACAATCCTAACTACTAACATATGCACTTTTGAGAAATCCAATCCAGTTACCTGTCCTGCAGACTACTCGACTTATCTAGGCCAAAAGGAAAAGAAAGTAATGGTAGATACATCGTCTAGGAGACAAATGTATCCTAAGATCTAATAGTGAGTACATCATCCAGGAGACAAATGTAACCTAAAACATATAAAAGGTGTAACACTTGACGGTGTGCTGGAAGTGTGCTCATCATGACAAATAGCTCCAAATCCATTCATGTTGGGGCCGGGACAAAGGGCTTGCAGGTAACTGGGAATTCTCCCCTCCCAATGATCTAGATAATCAAGCTAGTTATTTAGTCCTTAACGTTTTCTTGTCAGATTCTGGGTGTGGCATTCCGCAGAATCCATCCTAGACATGATGTACAAGATTGGACAATACAAGAAAGTGCACTATAACAAGCCACAACAAAAAAATATAATAAGCTGTAAGCTAGGAGTGCGCTACGACAAGCCACTATAGAAAACAATAGGGAGTGTGCCATGATATGCCACTATCATGTAAGCAAGAAAAGATATGTACAAGAGTGCACCACGACGGGTCACTATCTAGTAAGCAAAGAAGACATGTAACATGAGTACGCTACGATGGGCCACTACCTAGTAAGCAAAGAAGACATGTAACATGGATGCGCCACGATGGGCCATAACAAGAAATTCAAGACATGGCATAGACTGCAAAGTACAATAAATTCGGGAAGACATGGCAATACATATCATAGCATATAAGAAAGAATCGAACGGAAAGATATATCATGGCATGTGAAAATGAAAAAATAAAAGTAAGTACAATACATAGAATAATAATTTAACATGTGCTAGTGTCAAGTGTATATAGGGTGTACAATCGTTATCTAACTATGCAAGATCATCAAGATGAGATCATGTTGTTATGTTCAAGTTAAGTACAATATTGACAATTTATCAAGTTGGGTCGTCGCATTTTAGGTCAAATATAGAAAATATGCAAAAAAACTCAAAAAATTGTAATTGAAATTATCAGTTGCATACAAACTCTAATTAAAGTAAAACAAGAAGATTCTTGAAGCCAAGACAAAGATCTACAACTTTCATGTTTTGAGTTTTTCAAGATTTTAGCTACAATACAGCTAAACAAACAAAAACAGCCATTTAAGACAAACTGTGCACAGGCGCACTGCGTACGCGGGCAAAAATGCCCACGGCACAAGGTGCGCGCATGCACGGTGTGCAGACTGCACACTGCATCCAAAATGCACTGCACGTACGGGCAAAATTGCCTACGGCGCAAGCTATGAGCATGCACGGTGTGTGGCAGAAAATCGTGCGGGCGCGCGGCACACAAGTTGCGCTTCGCACGCGGGCAAAAATGCCCATGGCACAAGGTGCGCGCAAGCACGACGTGCGAGCGGGTGACAGAAAATCACGCTGGCATACGGCATGCAAGTTGCGCTGCGAGTGCGGACAAAAATGTCCACGGCGCAAGGTGTGCGCAAGCACGACGCGCGACAGAAAATCGTACGGGCAAAATGCCCACGATGCAAGCACGGCGCGCGGCACTGTTCATTATCCCGACATCAACAAAATGTATGGAGAACCCATGGACACGAAAATGGTATAACTAACTGAAAATAAATCAAAATCAAGTGGTTCAAAAGGCAAAATTGGGTAGAATAAATTCCCCACAACATGAAATCATTAATTTTCAAAAATAACAAAGTTTAAGAGATAAAAACAAAAAAATGATTTACAAATTTAGATCTACAAAAATATAAACATGAAAACCATAAACTCTAAGTTCTAATGAGGCTTAGAATCATGCAGGAAAGAGAATCGAACAAACAAAATGGTAAAATAATAATGTTTAAGATTTGGCAAGATGTACTTGCCTAAGTTGGTGGAGGAGTAAAGGAAGGAGAAGATGAAGAAATAAAATAAGAATTCATGAAGAGAGAGAGAGAGAGAGAGAGAGAGAGAGAGAAATTGGTTTATATACCAACCCTCTCATCTAAAACCAACCCAAACCAAGTCATGCCAAGTTGAACCAAACCGAATTAAACCAAGTCAAGATTAAACCAAGGCAAAGCTAAGAAAGACGTGTCAAAATACGGGTCACCTGACAAATGTCAGAATACCGTACACGTATACTGAAAATGCATATAACAGAAAATGGGAGTGACATACATGTCATCGGTACCATTCTATCGTAGGTATAGTATTATAATCCCAACACAACTCTAAGATGCTTCTCGAAAATAAGCTAGGGAAAAAAGGATTAAAGTTTTACTGCAGAAGAATTCTAATACCACTAGTCGTACCATTCTATCGTAGGTATAGTTTTATAATCTATTCAATGATACTCGTCAGTTCACTCCTAGCAATTCCTCCTAATGGGCTCTACGCATCCGATATCCAGGCATTCATATTCGACTCATAATCTCACTAGGATCCATCTCTAAGAAACTTATCCGTTTCTAGCTATACAACATCACAATTACACCAATATCTAGCTTAATTATATTCTATAATATAACTATAAGGTTTGTCTATTTTAGTCATCTAATAAATATAAGGTAACGGAAGCCTAAGGATGGGTCAAACAAACCTATATACCAATTTCGAACAACGGTAGGGTCAAGCAAAGCAGGAGGGTTTGTCGAACTATTTCCAAGAACGACGTGAGGCCAAACAAGATGCATAGGACGTAGTCTAGGTAAGACTCGAGAACCATATATCTCCGTGAGTATGTCGCGTGAAGTTATTGCCACGCCAGTGTGCATCTGGCTGCAAATAACTTTCTTGTTCCATAATATGACGGATGGCTGCAGTGCACATCTGCTATGCCAGGTAATACAGGTTCTTGAGCTTATCTTGGCCAAATCCATAAAAGATTTATGAATTGACTTTTTACGAAAATACAGGGTAAGTGATCAACATGCATAGGTTATAGGTCAAGTAGAATTCGAGAAACATATGTAGCCATGATACCGTTATCTGAAGTCCTGTCTCGCCAGTATTTCTCTAGCTGCAAAAACTTTGATTCCGTAATACAAGGTAAAATATAATTTCTCAAACTTTTCCTTGGACCAATCCATAAGACACTTTTCAACAACTTAGCACAAAAAGAATGGAAAGAATTACTCAAGAAGTCAACATGGAAGGGTTTAGTCAAATCTCAAGTAGGGAAGAACACAAAGCAATCATGTTGAAAAAGAAGATAACATGAAAATATTCATGCTGAAGAGTCTGAGAAAAGTCTATAATCATGTTTGTGGATGTATCCTCAAGTCCTATTCCTTAATTGGTTGTAAGCTCGTAGCAGTAAGACTATCCTAGGTATCACCACGACTTCGCAAAATTAACGAAGACTCCACCTGCACTTATGGCTTTTAGTGTCTGTGCCCTTACTGATGTGATAGTAAGGAAAAGATACGCCTACTATGAAGTTTCGTCTTACTAGCACAAATAAATAGGGACTACGTTAGAACATATCAAACTGGATGCAAATCAAAAAGTCAAGTGAGAGTTCGAAACGAAGTCAAGGAAGGTATCAAGTATGTGGATGTGATCCTATAGTTCTTTTCTACTCTAATTGCAGGCTCACATCGGTACAATAACGTAATCGAAGTGATTTAACGTGGACCTGCATGGGCCACCACAAAAACATGTAACGCCCCAGTCCCAAAATATGTGGGACCAGGTATACGAATACATGCCAGCAGCATTTCACCAATGGGCCAAGCTACACAATAAGCCCATTAGCGAAATACTTAAGCTGTAAATCATGATAACACTAAGAAATATAACACAGCCCGCAGGTATATACATCTAATCACATCCACAGAGTCCACAAAGAGATCAAGAATAAATAAGGAAATGTCTCAAATATCCAGCAATAAAAGTAATGAAGTTTGTGCGGGTAAAACATCCCAAAATCACAGAAATAGAAAGAAAGTACAAATCAACTACAAGTCTGATGAAAAGAAAAGGAAATAATGTAGCAAGACTAAATATGATTATAATATGATCACGAAAAATCCTCTGGCACTATCTCGTCCTCCTGTGCCGGTACGCCTCCGGTCTCAGCTCCCGAACCGTAAACCTCTGGGTAGTGTTCAGCTTCGTCTAAGCCTGAGAAATAGCCAGGTTCTCAAAAGACTAGCAAGGTGCATAATATACAGGCCAAGGTACAGAAATAAAAATATGAACTAAGACAATCTACTGTATCCATCTATGTGTTATGCAAGTGAGATACTTTTCTAGAATACCAGACCCCTTCCTGTAAGGCTCCCTAGCACCTCAGCAGGGTATTGTCCCCAGTACCTGTGTCGTGGCACCAAGGACAATCAATTCTCGACAGTAATAACCCTTTACTCTTCTACAGAGATAAAGGTCACTAAACAACGGGCCACACGACAATAGATCGAATATTGTAGTTAAGTTCTCCCTAATCCCCATGTCTAGAATCTAGCAATGTCAAGTCTGTACAGTCATCTCGAAAATAATAACAATACTGATAAAGAAATCTAGAATGCTAACACGCGGTCAATACCACGAATAGTCATGTAAACCTCGCATCATGAATGTGTCGGTGTCCTGTGGTTAATTGTGTCAATGGACACATCAGTATATACGTAATGCCTAATGTTAATACTCGATGTCACTATCATGATATCGGCACCCGTCTATAAACGGACACTAAGTATCAACGTCCTCGTCATGCAATGCTAATAAAAAAACAAAAAAAACAAAAAAGAATAATCTGTAACGAAGGCAAGGCACGCTTGCCTGTAACTGCTGTCTGCGGGTAAGCCTGTCCAACTCCGGTGTCCTTGTCGATCCTTCCAAGCTCACCTATAATAATACACTATATTTAATATTTTATATCAATACACCATATGTAAATTATATGAGTATCTATGCCTCCTAGTTGCCATAAGGTTGTTACGACACTGCATCTATTATATAAGTACATATAGGTAACAAAACCTCTCATAAATACTTTACAATTATAATAAAATAATATATTTAAATTCTTGAATTTATTTATAAATATTTATATATTTATATAATTATATTTTTAATAGGCTAACCCTTTCACAAAAGGTCCTATGTCAATACCACATATGACTTCTTCAAATTCGACCCATTAATTTAGTCCCGAAACAATAAATAAATAAAATTATTAAATTTTGTAAAAATTCTAAAAGTTAGTTAAAATAGTACTTATAATGATAAACCTTGCACAACATAAAGTTTAATATGAATTCATAGAGTTTTGACACTTTTGGACACAAGGAAAGCAGAATTTGTCGGAGTTCGGTGACACGGCAAATGTCATGAATTTTTAAAAATAGTAAACGGATGCAAAACCTAACTTTCAGATATGCATCGGAAAGGTATCGACGTCTAGATTCTGAATAAAAATAATAAAAGGTTAGAAACTGAACTTAGATAGGCAAAAAATGGCCCACAATAGAATTTGTCAGTTCTGGATACCCTGTCGTAGAATCAACGCCACGGGCAAACCGCTTGGAACTAGGAGATCCGACGGTCAGAGGTTGGAGTAGACATACAAAGGTAACTCTCAGATTTGGTTTAAGGAGAAAAAGATGAGAAAAAGTGGGTGAAATATCATCTACAATTCGACTAACCTGCTGTGACGTTTCGGACTTCGATTCGACGGAGTTTCGGCCCAAGTAGCGTATCGTGCACTCTCTAACGGCCGCAAGGTTGCTCCTACAGTTGCTAGGATGGAAGAGGATATTGAGAGGTATGTCCAAGTGGTGGTGATTGGCACAAAAATTGAGAAGAAATTATATTTTGTGAAAAAAGGGGGGTCGGCTAGGGTTTCGGGTTTGGAGTGGTGGCCACTAGGTTTGGGAGGATTTGTGGAGTAGTGGGTGGTTATGAGAGAGGGGGATGGTTAGGGTTTGATAGGTATATATATATATATAGTGCATGGGATTTGGTTTGATCTAATTTGGATAGGATTTGGTTCTTCAAATCATACTATTATTAATAGGTTTCCTATTTTGGTTAGATGTTTGACCAAGCCAAATATATAAGAGAATATTGCATATGGATGCAATTAAACTTCTAAAATTCTCTTAAATATATGTATACTTGGTTTTGGTACTCCTAGTTAGGCTCTAACTAGTAGGGTTGACTAGGTTAGGGTCCGAGTAGCATTACTAGTCAAATTGGACCCAAAAAATTAATTTAATGAGTCTCATGTGCCATTTGCAAATAAGTAGCACATGGAAACTCGATTGGATGGTGCACCCTAGGCATATGAATTGTAGACTCAACATTGGTCAAAACCATATATTGGGTCATACGGTTTCGATCTATGTCAAGTCCCAAAAGTAAATTGGAAGTTGGCTTAAAATTACGTCAATGGCTCAAATTGGCCTAAGTTGGCCCAAAATTGTACAAAGTCAAGGAATGTTGAAAAGCAAAATTAGATGGGACATGATATATCAACTGAAGGTAGACGAGTCTAGAATTCCAATATGGAATTGGATTTGAGAAAATAATATTTGTTGTGCTTCAAAAAATCAAAGCTACGGTAAACTACTAACATAGTTATCATTAACTTTAAAATATCCATATAAAATAATAAAAAAATAAAAAAATCCAAAAATCAGGGGGCTTACACTAGGTGACTGTTATAGAACACTGAACCTGAGATTAAATTATTTTTAAAATAAAAGTCCAAGAGACTGTACATGTGTACATTAATGCCCCATCCCTATGGTGACAGTGTTCCTTATCTGATATGGATATGGTGAGTTTAAACTCTTAATAAGTCCAAGCATGACATGCAGGATTGATTCCTATTACCAACCCTTGAGTACTTACCTTTATGAGAGGTCGTGAGGGCCACGACTATAGGACACGACGATCCTAGACAACTCTCATGAATGTGTAAATGTGCGCATGGCTAACCAAACGCGCTACCCGATAGACCCAAGCACCTCTAGCGTACTATGTGTGCTATTTTTTGAGTCTGGTTCAAGAAGACTAATTCAAGGCGTAGTCCATCAAGCTCTTCTTCAGACAAAGGTAATAGTCACTACGTGAGATTCAAGTTTGTAGTCCATCTTATTTATGCATAGTATATAACTGTCCAGAAATTCTCTTACTATTCTCTTATTGTTCCTTCCTTCTATTACCCTGGAACTTGACCTTTTTTGGGGGAGGAATATTGTTGGTTGTGTATGCTTTTGAGCACACACACAAGGCAAAAGCTCAAGTGCTTATATCACAATAGTCCCACATCGGCTAGCATGGTATCCTTCACTGTGCATATATCCACTTCTCCCATCTTGCTTCATTGAACTATTGAGTGGGAGCCCCATGGGCCACACGCACGCGCCGCCT